>SJYT01022840.1:26761-90936 GCA_006410635.1 Cephalophus harveyi
CTCCACTGATCTCCAGTAGCATATTGGGCACCTAATGACCTGGGGAGTTCCTCTTTTGATATCCTATCATTTTGCCTGTTCATACTGTTCATGGGGTTCTCAAGGCAAGAATACAGAGTTGGTTTGCCATTCCCTTCTCCAGTGGACCACATTCTGGCAGACCTCTCCACCATGAGCCGCCCGTCTTGGGTTGCCCCGCAGGCATGGCTTGGTTTCATTGAGTTAGACAAGGCTGTGGTCCTAGTGTGATTAGATTGACTAGTTTTCTGTGAGTATGGTTTCAGTGTGTCTGCCCTCTGATGCCCTCTCACAACACCTACCATCTTACTTGGGTTTCTCTTACCTTGGGCGTGGGGTATCCTTGCCACATTTTATTGAAAGCCTCTATTATTTACATGGGTACACATAACTGCCACTATTCTGATGACAAAAATGCTTGTAATTTTCACCCTCTGTCAGGAGGGTGAAAAAAAAAAAATTACAAGCATTTTTGTCATCAGAATAGTGGCAGTTATGTGTACCCATGTAAATAATAGAGGCTTTCAATAAAATGTGGCAAGGATTATAATGACCTCTTGTTAGTGGCTGAAAAAAGAACAGGTGGGCCTCAGGGCTCTGCATTTTCCCCACCTGGGTTTCCATATATACTCTGCTTTTTGCTCCTCTTGAAACTAGTTATTTGTAATTTTGCCACATAGTCAAGCTTTGGGGAGGGTGGTTAGTGAAGCAATCCACAGAACATGGTTTGTAGAGAGAATTGTGCTTTTATTTTTTTCAAATCACCCCCCACCACCCCCCGCTTTGCCTTACCTTTAAACCATGTATGAGAGAGTTTAATTAGAAAAAGGGAAAATAGATTATGCCCTGCTGTTGCTAGGTAACCAGAAAAATAACAAACCCAGTCAGAGTTGATACTGAAAGGATTTTCCCCAGGAACCTGGCTACTCTGGCTAAGTGATTCGTGGGGTGTTAACAGATTTGCATCCTGGTGAGGCTGCAGGGTTTCATCCTTCATGCCCTTTCTCCCTGCCTCTCACCCCACATCAGGAAAATCTCAGGTACATTATTTGAGTCTTCCAGTCAGTTCTTGACTTTGAGATACTCTGAGGGAAGATCCTTGCAGAGGCAAATATGGCTTATTGCACATAGCCAGAGTAGATACTGTATTTCTAGAACATTGAACTCATTTTCAAAAATACCTGGGACCCCTTTCTCAGCAGGTGTGGTGTTTGATCAGCTTGCAAATGGTGACAAGTCTTTATTTGTTTCACATTTTACTGGGAGTATTTCGTAAAGGTTGTTTTTTAGCCTCAGGAGACATATGTACACCCAACCAAAGATTTTAATGATTAAGTCACTAGATGTCTGTTTTGTTCCTTTCTCATGGGACTCAGCCATTCTCTCCACGGTTGGCTCTGTGGGCATGGTAGTGCCCAGCCTTTGAGGGCTCCGTCTCTGATTCATAGTGTCACCTGCCTTGTGGGTCTCAACCTGACTCTCCGGTGACCTGTGCTGTCTGTCTGTTGCAGATTTGAACACCTCTCAGACTGCATACCCTCTCCTCCACGACTCAAGTCCACATGGCCCTCAGCTGCAGACGTTTATAGCAGAAGAAAAGCTAAATCTACAAAGCGTGACCAGACAAGACGGGGAAACTGGAAATGGAGCAGAAGAAAATATTGTTTACCTCTAATTGTGTTGTTATTTTTCCAAATGAGACAACATACTGGCATTTTGGGGAGATTTTTTTTTTCCTTTCTTGATGTGTGTGACTGTCCAAAGTACTTTACGCCATTCTCTCCACGGTTGGCTCTGTGGGCATGGTAGTTCCCAGCCTTTCAGGGTTCCATCTCTGATTCACAGTGTCACCTGCCTTGTGGGTCTCAACCTGACTCTCCTGTGACCTGTGCTGTCTGTCTGTTGCAGATTTGAACATCTCTCAGACTGCATACCCACTCCTCCACGACTCAAGTCCACATGGCCCTCAGCTGCAGACGTTTATAGCAGAAGAAAAGCTAAATCTACAAAGCGTGACCAGACAAGACGGGGAAACTGGAAATGGAGCAGAAGAAAATATTGTTTACCTCTAATTGTGTTGTTATTTTTCCAAATGAGACAACATACTGGCATTTTGGGGAGATTTTTTTTTTCCTTTCTTGATGTGTGTGACTGTCCAAAGTACTTTAGGAGTAATGTTGAATATTTTGTGCAGGTTTATTTGAGGGGCATGAGTCTAATAATTAAATTATTGAAACAACTGTGTATCATCATTAACTTATCACACCTAATTTCAGATTTCTGGAGGAGAAATTGACTTTAGATAAGCAGGAAAAGTTTCAAAGTTATTGGAACCCTAGAGTAGAATCCCTCATAGTGTTCTCTACTGGGTCATCTGGTTTTTGGAATGCCTCTTAAGATCGAGATGAAGCACTTTGGATGGAAAGAGTAATATAATGGGCAGACTTTCACAATCTTGGCAGCTGGTTAGGGAGCGTGGCCTCAGGGCCCTCAAAGGCAGAGAAAGATGTAGGAAAAATCTTTTCTTGGCTAGTCTTGGGACATCAAGGGGGTCACTCATGGTGGTGAGTTGTCACAGTCACCATGCAACCAAGGAGTCCTGTCTGGGCACCTGTCCTAACCAGCTGGCCACTCTGCTACGGACACAATCTGGACACTTAGGATCTGGGCCGGAGCCTATTCAGATGCACTTTCTAGGTCCTAATGCTTGTGGTCTTTCAAGTCACAGTTCAGCATCCTCTTTCAACACAGCCCAGAGGCAGAGCCCCAAGTCAGTTTGATGTAAAACTTCATTAACGAAATTTTATTATTGAAGCGAGGCTTTAGTAATGACCTTGCTTCCGTCACCTGGCCCTGTCTCCACCAGCTCCGGAAGCACCAAGGACAACCACTCACTGGAAGGACCTCTGGCCTGCAGTGATTCAAGGACAAAAGCTGCCCTCTTGGTGAAACTTGCTGCCTGAATGTGCTTTTCCACAAAGGAACATTGGCACATCTTGCCTTCAGGGTAATAGGAGTCTTTTGTGAGAAAATAAACCAAGAAATGTTTTCAGTTTGTTCTTCAGAAGTATTTGTATATATTTTGGTCAGTGTCAATAAATATATTTTACCTCAGCCTTTCACTTTGAAAGTTTTAAATTGTGTAGAGCCATTGTAAAATATACACATCATACTCAAACACAACCTCCCCTTATTAAAAATGAAAATAGAGGAGAAATACTAAATTCACCCAGACATTCAATACTGCTTCTGGCCATTTTAGTCACAATCATATTACATTCAGAGACTAGTTTTCACAGATGGATATATCTTATTAAAATTTTAATCAGTCACTTCATCTCCAAGATGAACTTCTAAATGATAAGGTGCATCTTCTATTCCTCAGACATCTAGAGAGAAAAAAATCTATCTTCCCTCTCTCTCCAATAATGTCTATTCCAGAATTTCCTAGTCTTTGAATAAAAATCTTTTAGATATTTCAGTCTAAGTCCTTGCTCCAATAACTATAAATATCTTTCCTTTTTTTCTGACAGAGGATATGGAAATAACTATATGTGAAAATAGGTAAAGATGTTCAAAATCCCCATGGAGTTCTTTAAAAATGCATGTGCTCAGTTGATTTTCAAGCCCTGCAAACTATGGGACTTTGGGTAGTCACACAGGGAAAGCTTTGGCATCATTTGATATATCTCTATTCATTGGTTCCTCTTAGTAATTTTTAAATTTAATATTATGACTTGTCAACTGAATCTAACTCTCAATGCTTTCTTGATAAGTTTTTCCTTTCCACTTTATCCTCACTCTGTAATGAGCTCAGTTCACAGTGGAATTCACTCTGTGACTTCAATTCAGTTTCACTCATCTTAGGAGAAGACCACCCTGTTTCTCAGCATCATAAATAAGTTGCCCTCAAAGAACATTTCCCACCAGCTGAAGATCTTAAAGGAAACCTTCATCCCTTTAAAGATTTGTGGTAGAAAGAAAGCAGCATTTCTGTCCTGTCCCTTCCAAGCTTCATAAATTCATGTGCATCTTATTTGCAGTCCAGGCTTCTCTGTACTTCATCAGGACTGCATAATTGTTGGAGTCCTGTAACACTTCTAGCCCACTCACAATTCAGAAGAGACTTAAAATACTTGCTGCAGAGGTGGTGGTATATATAGGAAAATATGAAATCAAGAAGGTAAACAAGGTGAAATCATGGGATTACAGAAAAATGAAAAGGAGTTAGGTATTCCTTTCTGTGACCTAGGTAGGGCTCACTGTTCAAACTTGGAATCAAACTGAAGTTATTAAGGTTCAGCCATCTCTGTCTTAATGAGAGAGGAATATCAATTCTGGAGTCTGATGATCCATTTCCTGGCTGTTTCCTTGGCCTATCTCTTCAACTCTCTAGGTCTTAAGCTTCCTCATTAAAAAGAACTGGGATGATTACCTTATGGAATTGTGAGAATTAAACGATTATGCAATGTGCTTATAACAGCCTGGGGCATAATAATCACAACATATTCTGGCTATTATTATCATATCACAAGCTTCTTTAATAATTGGTCAGTCCTTAGGCAGATTGTACCTGCATAGCCAGAAACAGTGAAGGGTCAGGAGTCTGAAGATTTCCAGTAGTAAGAGTGGACCAAGGCTTCATAAGGTTAGCTTTTAACTTATTTGCATCTCTAAACTTCCATTCAACTTGCTCAATAAACATTGACTGTCTGCTAAAGACTAAACAATCTATTAGGAAGCAGGCAAAGATGAACAAGCCTGCACATTATTGAAGACAAACACATGAAAAGAGACACACAGATTGCTATGGGAGCTCAGAGAAAGGGCATGTTGGGGGCCAGTAATATTTAGAAAGGGGCTTCCCTGGTGGCACAGTGGTAAAGAATTTGCCTGCAGAGCAGGAGCTGCAGGAGACACAGGTTTGATCCCTGGGTCAGGAAGATCCCCTGGAGGAAGGCATGGCAACCTGCTCCAGTATTCTTGCTTCGAGAATCCCCATGGACAGAGGAACCTGGCAGGCTTACAGTCCATAGGATCACAAGAAGTCCTGGCATGACTGAAGTGACTTAGCATGGTCCATGTAGAACGGAGGAAGTTGTCCTAAAGTAGAAGATGCCTGAGGCTTGAAGGATAAGTAGAGAGTTAGAGGGTGAGGAAAAGACATTCCAGGCAAGGAGGGGAAACCCGAGCAAAAGTCCAGAGGTACAAAAGAAAAGACAAATCTAACGTATATTTGGAGGCACTGCAGAAGGAATTCCTCCCCTCTGGATCAAAATCGCCAGGGAAACATCCATCTATTTTGGCCTCTTTCAAGCAGTCTAGTACAGGTTGCGGGGAAACATGGGCATGTCTCTGAACTTGGTACTTGATCAGGTGCCATAGAAAGCCACCTGATGGAGGGCTGCTGAAACTCTGGGCAAATCATTATTCAAATCCATTTCACCTGCCTTCACTAATCCAGGTCATCTACAAAAACCCTGCATGTCCTCCAAGAGGCACGGAGCCTAAACAAGAAGAGATTTGCCTAAACAAGTTGTTTTCCAGGAATTGGAGTCAGCTGTGTCTGGTTGAAGCTGAGCTGGTTAAGACTGGATAGGCCCACGACCCTCGAACTGGGCATGCGTGAGTGTCTGCTCTGTGACCTTTCGTCAGCCAAGGGCTGAAAACTCCACCCAGTTTGTGTTAAGTGCCTCCATTTTAGAACGTGCAGAGCCCTGGAGCTCAGTTACACCTGAGCAAAACCAGGATTGCCACACCTTTTCCCCATCCTTCCCCACGCTCCCCATGTTTATTTGTTATCCCATAAATACCCCAACTCCCCAGCGCTTCGCTTTTCTGGGAGGCACACTCGAGGTGCGCTCCTCAATCTTCTCGCTCGGCTGCCTTAAGAACAAGCTCTCTCTTTGCTGCACACATTGGGAGTCTCAGCAATTTTGCTCGCTAAGTGCTAGACAAAAGGAGGACACCCTGTCATCTCACCCTTCCACCCCACCTCCACCATAAAGCAACTGGGTTCTGGTCAAAAGGCTACTTGGGTGTCTACCTACAGATCCTAAACCACAAGAAACTGAAAGGGATTACTGGGGGCTACCTGAAGGTGCTTATAGGAATAGAGGGATCTAGAAAAATGCCAGTTTCTTCTGTGGATGAACTGAAGACTCAGATGAGTCAAAGAAGTGTTTTAAGTGGAGGGAAAAAAAGGAGCCGGGGGAAGGGAAAAGACTCACTTAGCTAGTCTGTTTTGTTATCTCCGTTTCAGTAAGGTTTTCTTAAGGTTTTATCTTTTTCTTTACTTTGGAACACATTCTTGTTTCTGTTTTTCCTTTTACCTGAGTCTGTGGGGTTTCTGCATAATATATGAAACAGCCATCTCTCCTGATGTTGAAAAATTGGTCTTGCATAGGAGATGAACCTTCTTGTTCAAACCTGCCCTAGCTTTTGGTTGTCTTCCCAACCTTTGGGATTGTCCAAGCAGCCTTGTTTGTTTTTAGTGGTTCCCAGTGGTGGAGATTGTGCTGAAACCTATCAGTGTCTTCAAGGGTGGCAGGGAACCTTGTCAGCACCTAGATTGCAGCTGGTAGGAACCCAGACCCTCAGTCCGCAGCTTTAAAGTGTGTCAGTACTTTACAGTGAAATGTATATAATGCTGTGGGAAAGTGAGCACAACCCCAGCTGGTCAAGAGAGCCAGACGATCTGGAGGTGTCTGCTGGACGACAGTGTAAAAACCAGGACAGCAGACGAACATATAAACTCCTTTCTGGG
Source organism: Cephalophus harveyi (assembly GCA_006410635.1). Lineage (NCBI taxonomy): Eukaryota > Metazoa > Chordata > Mammalia > Artiodactyla > Bovidae > Cephalophus > Cephalophus harveyi. Next base: position 33,546 of record SJYT01022840.1, read on the forward strand.
GGATACTGGCAAGCTGGAGCCAGGCAGAGGGAGGACACAAAGGTGGCGTTCCTGTCTCTCCTCCCCTGGGCTGCAGCTGCAAAGACCAGGGGCAACCCAGCGGGGAATGCCGGTGTAGGGGAGCGGCTTTAGGGGGGCCGAGGGTGGGAGGAGGGAAAAAAGCAATTGCACCCCACCAACTTTAGTGAGGGAGAGGCGGAAGGGCAAGTAAGAGGCGCCTGTCAGCACCTCCATCCCCATCCAGAAAGAGAATGCGACTCAGCTCTGTAGGCTGAGGCTTTAAGATTAGCAAATGAATCTCTTTCACAGAAAGTCTGTGGGCTTTTCAAAGGGCTGCTTCTGCACCAGGCCCTAAGGAGAGGGAGGCTGTGGGCAAGGCTTTTAAAAGCCAGTCTTCTGGGGCTTCCTTGGTGGTGGAGACAGTAAAGAATCTGCCTGCAATGCAGGTAGACTGGAGTTATTAATCCCTGGGTTGGGAAGATCCCCTGGGTACCCATTCCAGTATTATTGCCTGGAGGATTTCATGGACAGAAGACCCTGGTTTGTCCTGTGGATCTTGGGAATCTAAGTCCCATTGGTTTTCAAGCCAGATGTTTCAGGGACTAAAGAGCTGATATCAAAACTTAGAGTGCCTAATGTGAGAGATAAACCCTTTGTTCCTAAGGGAGATGTTTCTGAGTTCCATCTAAATAGTGGGTTGCCACGCTGGAGCCTTAGGGCAAGATGGCATCTCAGCCTCTGCATCTCACCTCCCTGTGGCCCTTAATCTTGTTTTCCAATGTAATGGAACTGTTTAGCTAATTCTTAGGTCTTTTTCAGAGACAATTGTTCCATACGCAGGTATAGATTTAGTGTGTTCAAAGAAGGAGGTGGGATCTCCCTACATCATTGTCCTAGCCACCTCGTGATTTTTTTTTTTTTAATCAACGCTGATGCTGCCCCTCACTCCATCTTCATTTCCACTTAGGGCTTCATGGAAAATGGAAAAGAAACAGGAGTAGAGGGGTCACATGAAAGAAAGATTCCACGATGACCTTGTGATTCCCACCAAGAGCCCAGCACGTTCTTTCCCGACTGCCTCTCAGGCACAGATCTCCCACTACTGAGTGTGATAGAAGCAGTAAAAAGGGAAAAATCAGACCTGGGCTCTGCTTACTGCAGTTCCCTTGGGCCACAGGGTTGCACAACGCCACTTACGTTGTATGAATTTGCTCATGGAAATCCAAGCTGAATGGAATCTCTTGGAGTTGCACAATCCTGCAAACTTGCTTCTGAGTTAAGTTTGCTTACAGATGAAATGGGGATAATAATAGCCATACCTTGCAGGGCTATTGTGAAAACTGAGTTAAGCCAAGCACAGTAAATGCTGCACAGTAACCACTCTAAGGGAGAAGGCAATGGCACCCCACTCCAGTACTCTTGCCTGGAGAATCCCATGGATGGAGGATCCTGGTGGGCTGCAGTCCATGGGGTCGCTGAGAGTCGGACATGACTGAGCGACTTCACTTTGACTTTTCACTTTCATGCATTGGAGAAGGAAATGGCAACCCACTCCAGTGTTCTTGCCTGGAGAATCCCAGGGATGGGGGAGCCTGGTGGGCTGCCGTCTCTGGGGTCGCACAGAGTCGGACACGACTGAAGCGACTTAGCAGCAGCAGCAGCAGCAACCACTCTAAAAATGACAGGGGTTCCATGGCTGATGATAGGGATGGAGAGAAGGCAAGCTTGAGCTTGTGCAAGATCTGATGTAGTTGGGGCATCACTGCTTCAGTTTTTCACAGCCCATTCTCCTTTGCCCTGGGAGATATCCACGATCAAAGCCTGCCACGATGCTGCATGCAGACTGAGATTGTTATGAGACTTACTGAATGACCGAATGGAAGATCTTTGGAAACCTGAGCTCAGAGAGGGACTAGAACCCTGATCCTATTTCCATTCCGTTTCTTTGCCTCTGGCTCATGAGTTCAAAGCAGTTCCTTCAAGTTGATGATTGAATATTATTTTGGGTGAAATAACTTGATGGGGCACCATGATTCAGTAGTTCTGTAGAAGTGTCATGGCTCAGAAACTTCAGCGTGCTATTAATCGACTCCTAGTTGTCTACCTACCAACAAAACTCTTTGAAGAGAGGAAAGTCAGAAGTTTTAGTTACAACAGCCAAAAAACTCAGACAATTGTCTGCCAGCAAAGAATGAACTTAGAAGATACAACTACACTTTTATTTGCTAATTTCATTAGATACCATAGTTCCATTAGAGAACTGGTCCTTATGCCTGTGGGGAGCCCCCAACCCCACTTCCCCAATGACTGCTCTTTCATTCAATTTAGAGATACATTATCCCCAGGGCCAATGTCTCCAGGCTTTAGAGTTCCAGTCATTTGGAATGATTTGGGAAGTTCCCCTCCTTACTCAGAGGCTCATTTGGGGATCCTAATAAAAGGGGTCTGATTTGTCTACATTTTTACTTACCCAAGAGTATATTTATATCTTTTCTTCTCCCTCCTTAGTGGGTTTTGTGTTTATTTGCCTATCCGAAGGAAGCCGTGAAGGGGAAAGGTGTTAGAACTCTGATGAATGGTTTACCTCTTGTGAGCATCTAAGTTACTCACGTTAAATATTTATTGACAGAAGCTGGTATGGACAGAAATGCCACTTGGGGGCAAATGCCTGTCTTCCTTTGTCCATGCTCTCTTTACCACCACACCCCCTATCCCACCCCCAACAGCATATGATATCTGAGCAGGTTTTCTGGGTAGTTGTCAGTGTTCATTTTTCCTGTCTCTAACATAATAGCTTCAGATAGAAACGCAAACACAGCCAACATCAAGGAGAGCATCTGAAGAGGCCATGCAGCTGGAAACACACTCTTTAGAAACGTGCTTGACGCTTCCCTTGCCTGCTTTCGTGGCCTCCTTGGAAAGGCTTAAGGCACCTCTCTGCTTCTGGCAAGCTCTAATTGGGGGAGAAACTTGGCAGGTGCCCGCAAAGAACAATAGGCTTTTAATTATGATCCAGAAGCTCAGGAAGCTCCCCCGCCATGAATTTCTTTTTAACACTTGTGTTTCTTCTTAGTGCCCAACAAACAATAACTGTAAGCTCCATCAAGCTAACTGTGGCCATTAATCTTCTGTAGCACAAGAATTTCTTGTAACATAAAGACAGTAATGGGATTTTTTTTTTTCTCGCAATACCTTGAAAAATTAGTATTAACTTGTGTTCCCTATTTTAGACAGTTGATTTTAGTAAGGTGATGCTGAATACAATTTCATAATTTTTTATTTCCATGCAAACAGCCTCCGTGCAAAATTCTCATATCTGACACTTGAATTAATGTAAACACGTTTCAGTAATGGTCGTATTTTGCATTACTCAGAGGAAGATTTCTACATGCAGGGACCGAGCTTGGGAAGCATCGTTGCTATGGAGACCACGAGGGTTGGATTAATTAAGGCCTGAACAGATGTTGTGAAGTGTGCAGAATGCACTGTTTTCTGCTAGTAATTAAAGAGGGTACGTGTGTACGTGAGCGAGGAGAAAAAAATACAGAGACAAAGCAGTCAGACAGATAGATGTGCTTGGCACTGGACACGTAACATTTCCTCTGGTAAAACTAACCACTGATCACTCCGCTGACTCTATTATCTCCTCCACCCATGCCAGACAGAATAATTGCTTGAAACGGACAAGTGGCCCATTCATCCATCCTTTCTTTGGTCTGATTTATAAGAGGCATAGGAATATACAAAAATGTGTTCTTGGATCAGTGGGTTCAAACAGCCCATCTGTCTGAACACTCAAAAATCAAACTGGACCATGTAAATGGTTTTTAAACTACCTAGCAGGGAGGCCAAGCGTGTGGATTGGAGCTGTATTAATTGTCCAACCTGCCGGGGGTGCTGTCATCAGTGACTTGGCAGCCAAGAAAGAGATTGGCTGCCCACTGCCATGGAGAAATTGTCCTGGGAATACCTTCAAGATGAGAAAGTAAATGAAACATCAATTCTAGTTCAGGTTTAATTTGGAGGATATTTGATTTTTTCAGTTTGAACTAAATGTTGATTAAAAAAAAACAAACACCCTGTATTTGTATTTACACTTGAATGATACATATGTTAGGTTGAGATCCAAGTTCAGCAAATTAGGCTTCATGAGAATCCTGCTTACTGGCCCCAGAAGTGTCCCATGTTGCCTCCTCCTGGTCAGCAGGAAGCAGTTAATGGGTTGAAATTCATCCTAAGATTTTTCTGCTGGGCTGGCGGCAGTTTGACTAGAATTGGTAGCTTTAGAAGCAAGATAATTTTTCCTTCGTCTCAATGCTGTGGGAGCAGTGTTGTCTGAAAATGTGGAATTTGGAGCATCACACATAGAGGTACTTTGTTTCCTGGGGGACAGTGTCTTAGCCTCTGAGTGGCCAAACTCAACTCCTTCCCATTCCCCTTCCCATTCCCAGACCATGGGGTTGAGTCAGAATGGGGCGATGTACTAGGGAATTGCACCGTAGGGATGGGTAGAGTGGAAGGGAGGGGCCAGAGGGAGGGGAGGGAGAGAGAATGTCAAAGCTGAGGCAAGTGTGGCAGGTGTCTGATCACAGAGGTATGCCCCTCAAGAGGCAGGCACCCATGCTTCACCCCTGCGGTACCCTTTGCCCAGTTTTGCTGTGCCACTGCCAACTGCTTGGTTCAATCTACAAATGGGGAGATTCTTTCTCTTTCTTTTCTTTTTTAATGAGGTGAAGGCTGCTGGCGGGCACTCAATGTACATGAAGGTCAGACACCTTACGATTGTGCACTGTTGGAAGCTATGGAGATAGGAAAAGAGGGACAAATTGGATCAGTGTGAATTTATCACCATCTGAGGGGAAAATGTAAGTGCCCGTCTTCCTCTCTGTAGTGTCCTCTTCAGATGTGACCTATAGTTCATTCACCCTTAAACTTGATGGTTGAATCTATTGTGATTTTCCCACTCTTCCTCTCATTTGAGGATTATCTCCATTTATGTCATGGGAGAAAGCACGACTGAGGCTACAGAAATAGAATGGATTAGGATTTGCCTTTTGAATCAACTGTGGTTTGTTTTCGTCTCTGGTCATTAATGAGAAAAAAGACCTTTAAAAATATAATTGTCTTTTTCTTCTCCCCAATATATATATAAAGGGAAAAATATATTCTGGGTAATTTTATACTTAAATAGAGATAAGAAGAAAAAAGCAAGAGCATTTTGATGCTTTTGGAGGGACATCTGTTAAGTGCTTTAGTATAAGAACAACAATAAAAACCTTGAAACAAAAGAAAATAGAGCCAGTTTAGGGAGTGAATTTGAGGAAAATCTCCCTTTCCCCTAACTCGTCAAATTTTGAGAACGTTTTTGATTCTTGTTACATGTTAATATGTATTCTTTCTGTATGTGTGCAAGTGTGCGTATGCACTCACATTATTTGTGTCACTTCAATATACCTGCTGCTCCAGCAACAAACTATTTTCCTTCTATCATTTCCTGCCCTATGTTATTAATGGGTGGTCAGTCACTTAGTCGTGTATGACTCTGTGACGCTATGGACTGTTGTTGGCCAGGCTCCTCTGTCCTTGGAGATTCTCCAGGCAAGAATACTAGAGTGGGTTGACATGCCCTCCTCTCGGGGATCTTCCTGACCCAGGGATCAAATGAGTCTCTTACATCTCCTGTATTGGCAGGTGGGTTCTTGATCCCTAGTACCACTTGGCAAGCCCAACATAATTAAAAGATGAGGGCAAAAGAACCCAGTTGCCACCATGCTGCAGACATAATCCCAACCCTGGCAAGCCTGGAAGACAGGAAGCATGCAGTGTATAACTCTATTTGTTCCTAGGCCAGTGGCCAGCGGTCCAGGATTTCAATCCTCTCTGTCATCCATCCACCAACTATTCATCTAACAAAGTCAGTGAACATCTGTCATGCCTAGGACTCTGCTTGATATAGGGGCACAGCCAGATGCCTATTCTAAGGTATGTGCCCACCAGCAGGCACCATTTATGATGCCAGAAGAGACCTCTATCTACAGCAAAAGAACAATATAGTTCAAGCAGCAGCACAGAGCAATAACCCCCAGGAGTGAAATGAACAGCCCAAGCACCCAGTTCTAGCAGTTAAGTGGGGAGAGTTCTGAGATGGGAGGTGGGAGGAGAGACTTCGTGGGCTTGTGAGTATTTTGGTTAGTTTTTGTCTGATGTCAGAGGTTTGAAATTTTCCATGTAGTCTCATCTCGACCAGAGCAAACCACCGCTTGGGAGTTGTTTGGAAATGAGTGGAAGGTTTTTTGATTGTCACCATAACTGGGAAGAGTTATTAGCATTTAGCAAAGAGGAGGATCAGGGACACTCAGAGGCTGCTGTAGGTGGGACAGGTCTCTAAGGATAGCAGCTGCCTCCAAAATCCAGCCGAGAAGCACCAATTGAATGCCAGCTTTTGAGAATATATTCTAATTCACAATGTGAATTCAAAGTGGGGAAGCATTGTAGAAATCTTTCATACACACTGAGAAGGGGACTATTTATAGATACTGGTTTCTGAGCACCTTGATTGTTTCAACCAGAGTTCAGATTTTTAAGGCACACATCATGCAGATTCAAAGAGGACCTTAGGACAAGCATCCTTAGAGACGTCATCTCCTTAAAGCTGTCAGCCCCGAAGTGAAAGATGAGACCAACCCAGAACTGAAGTTAACGGGGCTCTGACATTTTTATAAAACACACTCTAACTTTAGCTGACATTTAAATGAAAAAGCCCAGCAGTGTAGCAGGGAGCTGATGGATTCGGAAGGCACTAGATATGAGATAATGAGAGCTCTGCCATGCTTCTCATGGTGAGGGGTAATAAATGATCTATTCCTGGCCAAAAGCAGAGGAGAGGAGGCACTTTCTGCATTTGCACTGCAGGAATTTGCTTCGCATTGAGACTAAAAGTCATACAAATACTGCTTGTCTTCTGCTCAGTAGAGCATATTCTCTTATTAATCTTGATAACGAACAGGAAAAAGACCCTGGTAGGCAAGGCATTTCTTGTGTCAAAGACACTAGTGGTTTCTATCTTAAATTTCCTGATGTGCTCTGGACACATCAGCTTTATAGGTAGACAGGTGAAAATATTGTATGTGGGTTGGTCCTGCTTTGACCCGACGCCACGTGTGGGAGGTTTGAAGAGCTCAGGTCAGAAAGCTAAACCAACCCACCTGTGTTTGGAAACTTGTCTTCTGTTTTGGGCAGAGGGCTGTCTTGAGCTGCTCCGAGGTGTAGTAGGATCAGAGGGCTGAGGGGGAAGAGGCAGGGGTAGAGGGCAGGCCTCAGGCACTCCTGGGTTGCCTCCAAACTCTTGTGCTTCAGTTTTCTCCATCCAGAAAATGGTCTAATAAAGCTTACTCTCTCTCTCTCGGAAGATGAACGGAGTGAGACTCATAAAGGACTTTAACTCAGGATCAATCCAAGATAGCTTTAAATCCTTTTTAAACGAAACCACGCTAGGAGACATTTATCAGGAAGCCAGGTTGACAAAGGCCTACAGGAAACCCAATAAAAAGTAACAGGAGAAGAATTTTTCCCTGCTGGCTCAGGGGTTAAAAATCTGCTTGCCAGTGTAGGAGACATGAGATTGATCCCTGGTCTGGGAAGATCCTGCAAACCACAGAGCAACAAAGCGCTCGTGCTGAAATTACTGAAGCCCGTGTGCCTAGAGCCTGTGCTCCGCAGCAAAAGAAGACACTATAGTGAGGAGCTTGCACACCGCAGCTCGAGTAGCCCCTGCTCGCCACCACTAGAGAAAAGCCCAGGCAGCAAGGAACCCAGCAGAGCCAAAAAAAAAAAAAAAAAAATTTATTTTAAAACCACTTATTCACGTTAATAGGAAAAGAGAACCCATACTTTTTCCATTCAGAAAAAGTAGGTGCTCATTTCATTTTGCTAAATAGAGATAAAAGCACACAAGTCATATCAACAGACACAGAACTTGATTGACGATGAGGTTTGTCCTTCTACTCAGATCCTATTCATAGCTCTAAGTCATCTTTAGTTCTGACTCTGAAGCCATTGGCTCCCCAAATTGGGGTGATATTGTGCCACCAAATACGGCTCCTAGTCCTTCCTTAGATAGGATATTCTGCTCCTGAACATGAATATATATATAATATATAATTCCCTTAGAAACCTGGAGTATCAACAATGACAAAAAAGTGAAGCAAAACAGTTTCCTGTGGTCCTTGAAATGGGGTCTATATTACCCTAATTGGGCATTTTCTAAACAGATCTATGTGAAATAACTTTTGGGGTATTTATCTTAATTAAATATTTCTCCAAGGAACAAATTATTTTTTATGTGCTTTGTAAGTTGGTTGCTGTTAAACTGCATCTGTAAACACACTTTTTCCTCCTTGATTTTTCCTTTTAGGGGATCCATCAAGAGATTGACTTTCAGGACGCTTAATGAAAGACAAGAGCCCATCAACGTTGCTTTAAGGAGCTATAGGAACTGTGTGCTAATTTTGAGGCTCCATGTGCTGGCTAGCAGCCTTGTGCAGCCCACAGGGGCACAAATCTTCCACTCTTTGCTCCAACCTTCCCTGAAGAGAAAGAAAGTCTTTGGGGGACTATGGAATTCTAACAACTTCCACTGAAAAGCCTGCTGATGGACTCATCTGGGCAACCTCAGGTTACAGATGGGCATATAGGAATGGGTGGCATAAATCCAGTGAGTGAGTTTCATTGCTGTTCCTGTTCATTTGTCAGGGTTGCTTTGCTGGTGTAGACATTTTGCCTCTAATACATTCATTTAACGGTTACATTGAAATTCCAAAGTACTCCTTTAGGGGGAGCAGTCTGAAAGCACCACAGAAACATTTTGGGGGACAGAGGCAAAGTAATTTAAGATTAATTCATCCCGAAAAGTGGTCCTAAGATGGCGGAGGAATAGGACGGGGAGATCACTTTCTCCCCCACAAATTCATCAAAAGAACATTTGAATGCTAAGTAAATTCCACAAAACAATTTCTGAATGGCGGCAGAGGACATCAGGCACCCAGAAAAGCAGCCCATTGTTTTCAAAAGGAGGTAGGAAAAAATATGAAAGACAAAAAGTGAGACAAAAGATGTAGGGATGGAGATCTGTCCTGGGAAGGGAATCTTAAAAAAGAAAGAAGTTTCCAAATACCAGGAAACACTCTCACGGCCGAGTCTGTGGCGAGCCTTGGAACCACAGAGGGCAACATAATTGGGAGGAAAAATAAATAAATAATTAAAACCCACAGATTACGTGCCCAACGGTAACTCCCCCAACAGAGAAGCAGCACAGACGCCTGCACCCGCCACTAGCAAGCGGGGGCTGGGCAGGGAGGCGCGGGCTGCATTGCTTAGAGTAAGGACCGGGCCTGAATGTTGAGGGAAATAGCTTGGGCTAGCAAACCAAACTGTGGGATACCTACCACACGAAAAACACTAACCTAAGACACCACCAGGCCCGCTCACAGAACAAAGGACTGAGCAGAGCTAGCCGGCTGCAGACCATCCCCCTCCAGTGACAGGCAGCCAGAGCCGGAAGGGGGCAATCACAGTCCCAGAGAGCCATTATCTACCAAACTGCAAGCAGGCTTTGTTGCTAACTAAGACTTCTTGGGATTCTGGACGGTCAACATCTGCCTGAGAAAGTGTGCCGGTTGTACACCTAGAAAACCGAGCAGAGGGATGGGGGAGGTGATAAGTCACAGCAACCTCGCTCGCCAAACACCTGGTCACCTGAGCTGCTCGGACCTGGGAAGGGCACAAAATGCAGGCCCAACTGAATCTGTGCCTCTGGGGACTATCTGAGTACCTGAACCTGAGCGGCTTAGACCTGGGAGGTGCATGCAGCCCAGGGCCAGCCTTGGACGGTCCCCAGCAGAGCAACCTAGAGCCCAAGCGGTGTAGACAGGGAAAGCACACATGCCTGAGTGGGGGCAAACCCAGTGTGGCTGAGACACTGTGAACACACGCCAGTGTTATTTGTTTGCAGCATCCCTCCTTCCCCACAGCACTACTGAACAAGTGAGCCTAAAAAAGTGTCCATCACTGCCCCCTTGTGCCAGGGTGGAAATTAGACACTGAAGAAACCAGCAAACAGAAGAAGGTAAAACAGAGGGAACTGCCTTGAAAGTGACAAGTGCAATAGATTAAAACCCTGTTCAGTTCAGTCGCTCAGTCGTGTCCGACTATTTGCGACCCAATGAATCGCAGCACGCCTGGCCTCCCTGTCCATCACCAACTCCTGGAATTCACTCAGACTCACATCCATTGAGTCCGTGATGCCATCCAGCCATCTCATCCTCTGTCGTCCCCTTCTCCTCCTGCCCCCAATCCCTCCCAGCATCAGAGTCTTTTCCAATGAGTCAACTCTTTGCATGAGGTGGCCAAACTACTGGAGTTTCAGCTTTAGCATCATTCCTTCCAAAGAAATCCCAGGGCTGATCTCCTTCACAATGGACTGATTGGATCTCCTTGCAGTCCAAGGGACTCGTAAGAGTCTTCTCCAACACCACAGTTCAAAAGCATCAATTCTTCGGTGCTCAGCCTTCTTCACAGTCCAACTCTCACATCCATACATGACCACAGGAAAAACCATAGCCTTGACTAGACGGACCTTAGTCGGCAAAGTAATGTCTCTGCTTTTGAAAATGCTATCTAGGTTGGACATAACTTTTCTTCCAAGGAGTAAGCGTCTTCTAATTTCATGGCTGCAGTCACCATCAGCAGTGATTTTGGAGCCCAAAAAAATAAAGTCTGGCACTGTTTCCACTGTTTCCCCATCTATTTCCCATGAAGTGATGGGACCAGATGCCATGATCTTCGTTTTCTGAATGTTGAGCTTTAAGCCAACTTTTTCACTCTCCTCTTTCACTTTCATCAAGAGGCCTTTTAGCTCCTCTTCACTTTCTGCCATATGTTCCATGTCCAGTTCTAACTGTTGCTTCCTGACCTGCATACAGGTTTCTCAAGAGGCAGGTCAGGTGGTCTGGTATTCCCATCTCTTTCAGAATTTTCCACAGTTTATTGTGATCCACACAGTCAAACCCTGTAGTTAGCACCAACTACATAGGAAGGGGCCTATAGATCCTGAGAAATATAAGCTGGACCAAGGAACTATCTGAAAATGAACTGACCTCACACTGCCCACAACAACACCAGAGAAAATCCTAGATACATTTTTACTATCATTCTTTATTTTTATTTTTTTTGAAAAAATTTAAGTCCTCTATTACTCCTTTAATTTTCATTTTTATAACTACTGTTACTTGGCAAAAAAAAAAAGAGAGAGAGACCCTATTTTTAAAGCAAACTTCATATATATATACATTTTATAATTTTTGTGACTTTTTTTTCTTTAATATTGTATTTTTGAAAATCCAACCTCTACTCTAGATTTTTAATCTTTGCTTTTTGGTGTTTGTTATCAACTTTTTACCTTTAAGAACCCAATCTTCAGTACCCATTTTTACTTGGGAGCAAGATTACTGGCTTGACTTCTCTCTCCCCCTTTGGACTCTCCTTTTTCTCCACCAGGTCACCTCTATCTCCTCCCTCCCCCTTCTCTTCTTTACCCAACTCTGTGAATCTCTTTGTGTGTTCCAAATGGTGGAGAACACTTAGGGAACTGATTACTGGCTGGATCTCTCTCGTTTTGATTCCCCCCTTTATCATCTGGCCACCTCTGTCTCCTTCCTCCCTCTTCTCTTCTCTGTATAACTCCGTGAACATCTCTGAGCAGCCCCGACTGTGGAGCGCACATAAGAAAGTGATTACTGGCTAGCTTGCTCTCTCCTCTTTTGATTCCACCTCATCTCATTTGGGTCACCTCTATCTCCCTCCTCCCTCTTCTCTTCTCCATGTAACTCTGTGAACCTTTCTGGGTGTTCCTCACTGTGGAGAAACTTTTCATCCTTAACCTAGATGTCTTATCAATGGTACTGTATAGATGGAGAAGTCTTGAGGCTACTGTAAAAATAAGACTAAAAACCAGAAGCAGGAGGCTTAAGTCCAAATCCTGAGAACACCAGAGAACTCCTGACTCCAGGGAACATTAATTGACAGGAGCTCATCAAATGCCTCCATATCTACACTGAAACCAAGCACCACCCAAGGGCCAACAAATTCCAGAGCAAGACATACCACGCAAATTCTCCAGCAACACAGGAACATAGCCCTGAGCTTCAATATACAGGCTGCCCAAAGTCACTCCAAACCCACTGACATCTCATAACTCATTACTGGCCACTTCATTGCACTCCAGAGAGAAGAAATCCAGCTCCACCCACCAGAACACTGACACAAGCTTCCCTAACCAGGAAACCTTGACCAGCCACATGCACAACCCCACCCGCAGTGAGGAAATGCCACAATAAACAGAACTTCACAAACTGCCAGAATACAGAAAGACCATCCCAAACACAGCAATATAAACAAGATGAAGAGACAGAGGAATACCCAGCAGGTAAAGGAACAGGATAAATGCCCACCAAACCAAACAAAAGAGGAAGAAATAGGCAATCTACCTGATAAAGAATTCCAAATAATGATAGTGAAAATGATCCAAAATCTTGAAAACAAAATGGAATCACAGATAAATAGCCTAGAGACAAGGATTGAGAAGATGCAAGAAAGGTTTAACAAGGACCTAGAAGAAATAAAAGAGAGTCAATATATAATGAATAATGCAATAAATGAGATAAAAAACACTCTGGAGGGAACAAGTAGTAGAATAATAGAGGCAGAAGATAGGATTAGTGAGGTAGAATGGTAGAAATAAATGAATCAGAGGAAAAAAGAAAAACGAATTAAAAGAAATGAGGACAACCTCAGAGACCTCTGGGAAAATGTTATATGCCCCAGCATTTGAATCATAGGAGTCCCAGAAGAAGAAGACAAAAAGAAGGACCATGAGAAAATACTTGAGAAGATAATAGTTGAAAACTTCCCTAAAATGGGGAAGGAAATAATCACCCAAGTCCAAGAAACCCAGAGAGTCCCAAATAGGATAAACCCAAGACAAAACACCCCAAGACACATATTAATCAAATTAACAAAGACCAAACACAAAGAACAAATATTAAAAGCAGCAAGGGAAAAACAACAAATAACACACAAGGGGATTCCCATAAGGATAACTGCAGATCTTTCAATAGAAACTCTTCAGGCGAGGAGGGAATGGCAAGACATACTTAAAGTGATGAAAGAAAATAACCTACAGCCCAGATTACTGTACCCAGCAAGGATCTCATTCAAATATGAAGGAGAAATCAAAAGCTTTACAGATAAGCGAAAACTGAGAGAATTCAGCACCACCAAACCAGCTCTCCAACAAATGCTAAAGGATATTCTCTAGACAGGAAACACAAAAAGGGCGTATAAACCCGAACCCAAAACAATAAAGTAAATGGCAACAGGATCATACTTATCAATAATTACCTTAAACGTAAATGGGTTGAATGCCCCAACCAAAAGGCAAATACTGGCTGAATGGATACAAAAACAAGACCCCTATATATGCTGCCTACAAAAGACCCACCTCAAAACAAGGGACACATACAGACTGAAAGTGAAGGGCTGGAAAAAGATATTCCACGCAAATAGAGACCAAAAGAAAGCAGGAGTAGCTATACTCATATCCGATAAAATAGACTTTAAAGTGAAGACTGTGAAAAGAGACAAAGAAGGCCACTACATAATGATCAAAGGATCAATCCAAGAAGAAGATATAACAATTATAAATATATATACACCCAACATAGGAGCACCGCAATATGTAAGACAAATGCTAACAAGTATGAAAGGGGAAATTAACAATAACACAGTAATAGTGGGAGACTTTAATACCCCACTCACATCTATGGACAGATCAACCAAACAGAAAATTAACAAAGAAACGCAAACTTTAAATGATACAATAGACCAATTAGACCTAACTGATATCTATAGGACATTTCACCCCAAAACAATGAATTTCACCTTTTTTCTCAAGTGCTCATGGAAGCTTCTCCAGGATAGATCACATCCTGGGCCATAAATCTAACCTTGATAAATTCAAAAAAATCGAAATCATTCCAAGTATCTTTTCTGACCATAATACATTAAGATTAGATCTCAATTACAAGAGAAAAACTATTAAAAATTCCAACATATGGAGGCTGAACAACACGCTTCTGAATAACCAATAAATCACAGAAGAAATCAAAAAAGAAATCAAAATATGCATAGAAACGAATGAAAATGAAAACACAACAACCCAAAACCTGTGGGACACTATCAAAGCAGTCTGAAGAGGAAAGTTCATATCAATACAGGCATACCTCAAGAAACAAGAAAAAAGTCAAATAAATAACCTAACTGTACACCTAAAGCAACTAGAAAAGGAAGAAATGGAGAACCCCAGAGTTCGTAGAAGGAAAGAAATCTTAAAAATTAGGGCAGAAATAAATGCAAAAGAAACGAAAGAGACCATAGCAAAAATCAAGAAAGCAAAAAGCTGGTTCTTTGAAAGGATAAATAAAATTGCCAAACCATTAGCCAGACTCATCAAGAAACAAAGAGAGAAAAATCAAATCAATAAAATTAGAAATGAAAATGGAGAGATCACAACAGACAACTCAGAAATACAAAGGATCATAAGAGACTACTATCAGCAATTATATGCCAATAAAATGGACAACGTGGAAGAAATGGACAAATTCTTAGAAAAGTACAACTTTCCAAAACTGAACCAAGAAGAAATAGAAAACCTTAACAGACCCATCAAAGCACGGAAATTGAAACTGTAATCAGAAATCTTCCAGCAAACAAAAGCCCAGGTCCAGACGGCTTCACAGCTGAATTCTACCAACAATTTCGAGAAGAGCTAACACCTATCCTACTGAGACTCTTCCAGAAAATTTCAGAGGAAGGTAAACTTCCAAACCCATTCTATGAGGCCACCATCACCCTAATACCAAAACCTGACAAAGATGTCACCAAAAAAGAAAACTACAGGCCAATACCACTGATGAACATAGATGCAAAAATCCTTAACAAAATTCTAGCAATCAGAATCCAACAACACATTAAAAAGATCATACACCATGACCAAGTGGGCTTTATCCCAGGGATGCAAGGATTCTTCAATATCCACAAATCAATCAATGTAATTCACCACATTAACAAACGGAAAAATAAAAGCCATATGATTATCTCAATATATGCAGAGAAGGCCTTTGTCAAAATTCAACATCCATTTATGATACAAACTCTCCAGAAAGTAGGAATACAAGGAACATACCTCAACATAATAAAAGCTATATTTGACAAACCCACAGCAAACATTATCCTCAATGGTGAAAAACTGAAAGCATTTCCCCTAAAGTCAGGAGCAAGACAAGGGTGCCCACTTTCACCGCTACTATTCAACATAGTTCTGGAAGTTTTGGCCACAGCAATCAGGGCAGAAAAAGAAATAAAAGGAATTCAAATTGGAAAAGAAGAAGTAAAACTCTCACTGTTTGCAGATGACATGATCCTCTACACAGAAAATCCTAAAGACTCCACCAGAAAATTACTAGAGCTAATCAATGAATATAGTAAAGTTGCAGGATATAAAATCAACAGACAGAAATCCCTTGCATTCCTATACACTAATAATGAGAAAGTAGAAAAAGAAATTAAGGAAACAATTCCATTCACCATTGCAACGAAAAGAATAAAATACTTAGGAATATATCTACCTAAAGAAACTAAAGACCTATATATGGAAAACTATAAAACACTGATGAAAGAAATCAAAGAGGACACTAATAGATGGAGAAATATACCGTGTTCATGGATCGGAAGAATCAATATAGTGAAAATGAGTATACTACGCAAAGCAATCTATAGATTCAATGCAATCCCTATCAAGCTACCAGCGGTATTTTTCACAGAACTAGAACAAATAATTTCAAGATTTGTATGGAAATACAAAAAAACCTCAAATAGCCAAAGCAATCTTGAGAAAGAAGAATGGAACTGGAGGAATCAACCTGCCTGGCTTCAAGCTCTACTACAAAGCCACAGTCATCAAGACAGTATGGTACTGGCACAAAGACAGAAATATAGATCAATGGAACAAAATAGAAAGCCCAGAGATAAATCCACACACCTATGGACACCTTATCTTCGACAAAGGAGGCAAGAATATACAATGGAGTAAAGACAATCTCTTTAACAAGTGGTGCTGGAAAAACTGATCAACCACTTGTAGAAGAATGAAACTAGATCACTCTCTAACACCACTCACAAAAATAAACTCAAAATGGATTAAAGATCTAAATGTAAGACCAGAAACTATAAAACTCCTAGAAGAGAATATAGGCAAAACACTTTCCGACATAAATCACAGCAGGATCCTCTATGATCCACCTCCCAGAATACTCGAAATAAAAGCAAAAATAAACAAATGGGATCTAATTAAAATTAAAAGCTTCTGCACAACAAAGGAAACTATAACCAAGGTAAAAAGACAGGCTTCTGAATGGGAGAAAATAATAGCAAACGAAGCAACTGACAAACAACTAATCTCAAAAATATACAAGCAACTCATGCAGCTCAATTCCAGAGAAATAAACGACCCAATCAAAAAATGGGCCAAAAACTAAACAGACATTTCTCCAGAGAAGACATCCGGATGGCTAACAAACACATGAAAAGATGCTCAACATCACTCATTATCAGAGAAATCCAAATCAAAACCACAATGAGGTACCATTTCACGCCAGTCAGAATGGCTGCTATCCAAAAGTCTACAAGCAATAAATGCTGGAGAGGGTGTGGAGAAAAGGGAACCCTCTTACACTGTTGGTGGGAATGCAAACTAGTACAGCCACTATGGAGAACAGTGTGGAGATTCCTTAAAAACCTGGAAATAGAACTGCCATATGACCCAGCAATCCCACTGCTGTGCATACACACCAAGGAAACCAGAATTGAAAGAGACACATGTACCCCAATGTTCATCGCAGCACTGTTTATAATAGCCAGGACATGGAAGCAACCTAGATGTCCATCAGCAGATGAATGGATAAGAAAGCTGTGGTACATATATACACAATGGAGCATTACTCAGCCATTATAAAGAATACATTTGAATCAGTTCTAATGAGGTGGATGAAACTGGAGCCGATTATACAGAGTGAAGTAAGCCAGAAAGAAAAACACCAATACAGTATACTAACACATATATATGGAATTTAGAAAGATGGTAATGATAACCCTGTATTCGAGACAGCAAAAGAAACACAGATGTATAGAATAGTCTTTTGAATTGTGTGGGAGAGGGCGAGGGTGGGATGATTTGGGAGAATGGCATTGAAACATGTATAATATCATATGTGAAATGAAGTGCCAGTCCAGGTTCGATGCATGATACAGGATGCTTGGGGCTGGTGCACTGGGATGAGCCAGAGGGATGGTATGGGAAGGGAGGTGGGAGGGGGGTTCAGGATGGGGAACATGTGTATACCCTTAGCAGATTCATGTTGATGTATGGCAAAACCAATACAATATTGTAAAGTAATTAGCCTCCAATTAAAATAAAAAAAAGATTAATTCATCCCAAACTAGAGGCTTCCCAGGTGACGCTAGTGGTAAAGAACACTCCTGCCAATGCAGGAGATGCATGGGAGGCATGGGTTTGATCCCTGAGTCAGGGAGATCCTCTGGAGTAGGAAGCAGCAACCCACTCCAGTGTTCTTACCTGGAAAATTCCATGGAAGGAGGAGCCTGGCGCATGGGCTATGGAGAGTCCGACACACTGAGCAAATGAGCACAGCATTCCAAACTAATTAGAGGAGAATTCATCAGCTGGAACGTGGCAAAGAGAATCCTAGACTTGTAGAAAGAAATTTAGCCTCATCATTTTCTCCATTTCAGAGAGCTTGAATAGAATACGTAGAACCAGCAGGGCTTAACACATCTAAGGTGAATACAAAACACAGTAGAAGTAGCAGGGAAAAGCCTGGGTTCTAGAGTCAGACTACCTCAATCCAAAGCCTGGGGCTACAACTGAGTACTTGCATAACTTTAAATGAGTTATTGCTTAATCTTTCTGTGGCTCAGTTTTTCATTTGTCTGTTTGGGTAACCATGCCTACCTCATAACATTATTATTATTGTTTTTTTAATTTGTGGCCGCACTCTACAACAATTAGGAGCTTAGTTCCCTGACCAGAGATCGAACCCATGCCCCCTACATTGGAAGAAGGAATCTTAACCACTGGACCACCAGGGAAGTTCCTCATCAGGTTATTTTGAAGTATATATACAGTTATATAAACAGTTCTTAGAACAGTGCCTTGTACATAGGAAACCCCTAATAGAGTCCCATGAGTATATTAATAGCCTTTATTGGAACTTGCTTTCAGATACTTCATTTGTATCACGGTATTCACCATCCCCATTACTCCCTTGAAATGACTATTCATAGAGGTTCTTTATATGAGAAGTTAAAAGTGGATGGCAGTCCTCATTAATTCTCACAACATCATTAAGAAGAGAACAAATATAGGCCACTTTGCCACAGTGGAAAAGAGAGGAGTTTTCTCTAATAGTATCTTTGTCAAAGATGGGGAACCGATGCTGTATGTGCCTAAGTGGTCATGAACTGGCTGGTTCTCTGGATTTTCACAATCCCTCTCTTGTCACTCTGGCATCAGGCTCATGAATAAGCTCATGGTTTCCCCTGGAAAGTGCTGATGGTCATTTACCACTCCCAAGAAGGGAGGATAAAAAGGAAGAGGGATGGTGAGACCTCAAGCTACTGTCACTTGAGATACTTAAGTCTGATACATTTTTTGGTTTTCCATCCAGAAACTCCTGCTAAAGTCGCCACAAAAACCCACAGAACAAAAGGGAACGGCATGTGCCATGGCTTCAGTAAATACTACCTCTCAGGCAAGATACTAATTTCCTTAGGAATATGACCTTCTTGTCTCACCATATTACATGTAATCAACAGGGAAGGGACTCTGGTGGTTAAACACACTTGCCCAAGACTAATTTGTTTTTAATTCATTTCTCTTAATTGAGATTAATATACCTCAGAATAGACATGGAGAGAAATGAGCCGTTTTCCAGAGATAGAGGTTTCTGGATGTCTCACATTTAGGTATCGTAGAAATTCCTATTGTTTCTGTCTTCTGACCCAGTTGATTCTCAGGTACAATTTGTTGGGCCCAATATGATGTGTTGCTGAATAAGACATAAAATCCCCTGAGCCTCTTCAGCTGCATTAGAGGCCAACTGGGTCTAATTTCAATGTTCATCTTGGACTTGAATTTGTTCCCACATACTCTATAAAGAGGGCTTCCCAGGTGGTGCTAGCGGTAAAGAACCTGCCTGCCAAACCAGGAGACCTAGGAGACATGGGTTCGATGCCTGGGTCAGGAAAATCCCTGGAGGAGGGCATGGCAACCCACTCCAGTGTTCTTGCCTGGAGCATCCCCATGG
Source organism: Cephalophus harveyi (assembly GCA_006410635.1). Classification (NCBI taxonomy): domain Eukaryota; kingdom Metazoa; phylum Chordata; class Mammalia; order Artiodactyla; family Bovidae; genus Cephalophus; species Cephalophus harveyi. Next base: position 53,042 of record SJYT01022840.1, read on the forward strand.
GCAGAAGAGCCTGATGGGCTACAGTCCAAGGGGTCACAACAAGTCAGACACAACTGAAGCAACTTAGCATGCACACACTCTGTAAAAAAGACAATCTTTACAGAATCTGTACATTATATACTATCAAAAAAAAATACCAGAAATTTTATTGACTCGTTAAACTGAGCCAAATACTTTTTCTTGAGTCAATAATTTCAACAGAACCATTCCCTGATGTTATAGGGTCCGCCAGTTTCCTTCTTTTGAACCAAAGTGAAATTGTCCCATGGTCCCTGTTACTTCTGCCCACCATGCCCATGTCACGGTAATGTTTTCTTAGCTCCCTTAGCTGCTTCTGTTTCACCGCCATGGTCTGTTTGTGCAGCATGGGGTTACCCTGCACAAATTGAATAGATAAACTCTGCTGATTTCAATGCAAAGAGTAAGCAGCAGGTGGCAACGTGGGAGCCTGCGAGGTGTATAGCTGGTAAGATGAAAGAGAGGAGTGGGCCTTTGATTTTTACCGAAGAAACTTGGCTTGTTTGTGCAGATTTTTGTGCAAGATGACCTAACATGACTCCCAGTAGCAACATGTAATCTGGCTGCAGTGAGGTTGGTATAGCTCAACTTTCCACTGGGAAAAACAGCAGATGGACCAGGCTCAGCCCAGTGCCTGCAGACATTTCAGCCTCAGCTGTACATCAATGGATCCTTGCTGGCTCTCTGCACCGAGTTTTGAAATCCATCTGCATGTAGAAAGAAACGTTCTCTCTTTGCTTGGTCACAGAAGTGTGACCGTTTTGCTGAAGCCAATTAATATTCTCCTTCATAAGAACCATTTGATGTCCAAGAAACCTAACAGATCTTTTAAATTAAAAGAAGCTGTTTTATCTTGAATGGGAAATTCTCCACCTGCCAAAAATTCTCCTTCAACCTCTGAAACCCCAAAACCACAGGCGAAGAAAGAGTTCATAGACCAAGCCAGATCGCCTCCCAGATTAACCTGCTGTGAACAAATAGCTGATGACTGGCAGCACAGTAAGTCCAGGACCTCCAGGCAAGACAAGTCCTAGAATCTGGGTGGGAGATGGGGCAATGGATGGAAGGTAGGCAGGTGTGCTTATCTATTGTTCTCCTCCTATGCAAGGGTTGCTGTGGCTTCATGCTGGGAGCTGGAATATGTGAGCAGACCTGAGTCAGAGTTGAGATCTAATCAGCACGTGAAGACTACTCTATCGATCCTTCACAATTTGCCATGTGTTATGCTAACATGTCACAGGCAGTATTTCTGCAGGTACAGTTGCTATTCTCAGAGAACCAGTAAGTAAGCTGACGTTCAGAAGGGTGGAGTGATTTGCTCAAGGTCATCCAGTGGTAAAGATAGATTCATTCAACCACTAACCAGCTGACTTCAAAGCCTGCTATGGTTTTAAACATATCTCCACTCCTTGGCTTCCCTGGTGGCTCAGATGGTAAAGGATCTGCCTGTCATGCAGGAGACCTGGGTTCAACCCCTGGGTTGGGAAGATCCCCTGGAGGGAGGGCATGGCAACCCACTCCAGTATTCTTGCATGGAGCATGCCCATGGGCAGAGGAGACTGGCAGGCTAGAGTCCATGGGGTCATAACGAGTCAGACGCGACTGAGCAATTAACACTGCGCTGCCCCTCTCCTGCTTGAGTTAGATGGAGATAAAATAGATCCCTCAGGGCTGCATACTCATTTCATTTCAGTCGCTCAATCGTGTCCAACTCTTTGCGACCCCATGGACTGCAGCATGCCAGGCCTCCCTGTCCATCACTGACTCCTGGAGTTTACTCAAACTCATTGAGTCAGTGATGCCATCCAAACATCTCATCCTCTGTCATCCCCTTCTCCTCCTACCTTCAATCTTTCCCAACATCAGGGTCTTTTCAAATGAGTCAGTTCTTTGAATCAGGTGGCCAAAGTACTGGAGTTTCAGCTTTAGCATCAATCCTTCCAATGAATATTCAGGACTGATTTCCTTTAGGATGGACTGGTTGAATTTCCTTGCTGTCCAAGAGACTCTTGAGTCTTCTCCAACACAACAGTTAAAAAACATTAATTCTTTGATACTCAGCTTTCTTGATAGTCCAACTCTCACATCCATACATAATTACTGGAAAAACCACATCTTTGACTAGATGGACCTTTGTTGGCAAAGTAAAATCTCTGCTTTTTAATATGCTATCTAGGTTGGTCATAACTTTTTTTCCAAGGAGCAGGCGTCTTTTAATTTCATGGCTGCAATCACCATCTGCAGTGATTTTGGAGCCCCCCAAAATAAAGTCTGTCACTGTTTCCATTGTTTCCCCATCTATTTGCTATGAAGTGATGGGACCAGATGCCATGATCTTAGTTTTCTGAATGTTGAGTTTGAAGCCAACTTTTTCACTCTTCTCTTTCACTTTCATCAAGAGGCTCTTTAGTTTTTCTTTGTTTTCTGCCAAAGGGTAGTGTCATCTGCATATCCAAGGTTATTGATGTTTCTCCTGGCAATCTTGATTTCAGCTGGTGCTTCATCCAGCCCAGCGTTTCTCATGATGTACTCTGCATATAAAGTAAATAAGCAGGGTGACAATATACAACCTTGACGTACTCCTTTCCCGATTTGGAGCCAGCCTGTTGTTCCATGTCCAGTTCTGACTGTTGCTTCTTGACCTGCATACAGATTTCTCAGGAGGCAGGTCAGGTGGTCTGGTATTTCCATCTCTTTCAGAATTTCCCACAGTTTGTTGTGATCCACACAAAGGCTTTGGCATAATCAATAAAGCAGAAGTAGATGTTTTTCTGGAACTCTCTTTTTTGATGATCCAACAGATGTTGGCAATTTGATCTCTGCTTCCTCTGCCTTTTCTAAATCCAGCTTGAACATCTGGAAGTTCACGGTTCAGTATTGCTGAAGCCTGGCTTGGAGGATTTTGAGCATTACTTTACTAGCGTGTGAGATGAGTGCAATTGTGCAGTAGTTTGAGCATTCTTTGGCATTGCCTTTCTTTGGGATTGGGAGGAAAACTGACCTTTTCCAGTCCTGTGGCCACTGCTGAGTTTTTCAAATTTGCTGGCATATTGAGTGCAGCACTTTGACAGCATCATCTTTTAGGATTTAAAACAGCTCAACTGGAATTCCGTCACCTTCACTAGCTTTGTTCATAGTGATGCTTCCTAAGGCCCACTTGACTTCGCATTCCAGGATGTCTGGCTCTGTGAGTGATCACACCATTGTGATTATCTGGGTCATGAAGATCTTTTTTGTGTAGTTCTGTGTATTCTTGCCACCTCTTCTTAGTATCTTCTGCTTCTGTTAGGTCCATACCATTTCTGTCCTTTATTGAGCCCATCTTTGCATGAAAAGTTCCCTTCAGTTCAGTTCAGTCGCTCAGTGATGTCTGACTCTTTGCGACCCCATGAACTGCAGCACACCAGGCCTCCCTGTCCATCACCAACTCCCAGAGTTCACTCAAACTCATGTCGATTGAGTCGGTGATGCCATCCAGCCATCTCATCGTCAGTTGTCCCCTTCTCCTCCTGCCCCCAATCCCTCTCAGCATCAGGATCTTTTCCAATGAGTCAACTTTTCACATGAGGTGGCCAAAGTATTGGAGTTTCAGCTTTAGCAGGTATCAAAAGTGTTATATGTATGTTCAGGACTACCTGCCCAGTGTATGTTCTTAGTGTTTTACTATCACATTTAATTCCAAATGTTTATTCCTAAAATCTAGGGATAATAATAGTGTTCATTAAGTGTTTACCAGGTGTGAGACATTATACCAAACACCTTAAAATCTGTGACTTTATCTAATCACTATAGCATGGGAGATGTTCTCCCATTTTACAGAAAAGACAACTGAGGCTTAGAAAAGTAAGCTGTCTAAGCTCTTGTGATACTAGTTTGAACCATACAGCATTGTCATTTTGTGGGCCAAAACCAACCAAATGGTAGGGCAACTTTAACCAGCAAAACTGGGACTTGAGTTCAGGTCTCCACCCAACTAATGAAAAAAGGAATAATAGCCTGTGGGGGGAAGCCAGACTTAACTGTCCTTGGCATCTCTTAGAAATGATGCCTCAGATCATGGAGTAAGAAACCATTAAGAAGCCCCTTGTGGCTTTATAGTGCAGGAACCTATATATGCTTCTAGAATGAACAGACACAAATATGGTTGGGGTGGTGAAATTTAAACTCAGCCCTTGGCTAGCATACCACACTCCCTACCCCCTGTCTTCTTGTTGTTTGACACTTGATTTCTTCTGCCTCCCTTCAACTCTGCCCTGTTTCTGCCTCTCGTTTCCTGTCCTTGGATTCACCTCTATCCTGTGCTTCTCCTGTCGTGACTTGCTTTGACCTGGCCCCTCTTCTGGATTGGCCCTGGGCGTTGGGCTGCTCTGTGTGACTCATCCCCTTGCCTGGTTCCCACCTCTCACTCCCTCTGGGTCTGTGTGCTGCTGCTCTCAGTTGAGCCCTCTGGGGCTTCTGGCTCCGGCTCCTGGGCCCGGCCCAGCCTGGGCAGCTCTTCACCCTGGGGCTGACCTTGATGTTCCCTTAATTCCCAGTTTTCCATACCAGCCACTTTTCTCTTTCAGCTGATCTGAAACTCCCTTTCCCCCCAACCCAACACATGGGTTGGGGCAGGCCAGACTTTGAAGGCATTGGAGATAAGTGTGGAGGAGGTGGGAAAGCCAGCTGGCTCTGTTTGGTTCTCATGAGTAGGAAGGAGCTCTGCAGAGAGGGAGAAACTGTAGCGAAGACCATGAGAAGCTGGTGGCTATAGATCCAGGGAAAAGAAACAATGGTTATATGGTATGATGGTGAAGGGGGGATGGTGAGGAAGACAGGAATTAGGTTCTATTGGCTACCCAAACATGCAAATTACTTCAAAACAGTCCTCAGAAAGCCACCATCCAGGCAAAAGAAAACAAGCAGGTGATGCCCCTAAGAAGAGAGGTGGCAGGAGGAGGAAGTTGATTCCCACAGTTTTAACTTAAGAAGGAAGATGTATTAGATCTTCCCTTTCCTCTAAGCTAAAGCAATGACTGAGGGTGGGACAGAATGATGTACAGAAGGGGAGGTCAACAGTTTTTTCCCCTTCCTTATGGAACATTTCCTCCTCCTGGAGAGCCCAGGCATTTGGCTTCATCTCTATGGGCCAATTAATTAAAGGGATACAAAATTTTAAAGATTTGGGAACAAGAATCCAAAGGAAAGTGATGCTGAAAGATTTTAGCGGAGAGAAAGCAATCAGCTTAATGGGAAAGTAAAAAGGATCCTAGTAGATATATTTGAGGTGATTGGGGAGCTGGCTAATAGGAAACCCACAAAGTGTTGAGTCAACTTACCTTGAGGTTTTCAATGCCTGGCAGCTATAGAACTAGGCAATTGATCTTCTACATGTTTAAAGATAAATTCAACAAGGGAAGCCCTTTCCCTACAGTTTAATCATTTTTGCCTTCTGTGACACATAGCTACATGGGTGGATTGTAATCATAGAGCTTGGGCAGGACAGTGAAAGGAGATGTTAGGGGTTTACATGAGCTAGGATAATAACTGGGAAGTACAGGAGGCCAGAGAGAAACAAAGACCAGAATCTGAGCCACAAAGGGTTGGAACACCACCAGTCCTATCCTGATGCTGCCACTTCCTCCAAGCAGAACTGAGGCAGTTTCCTTGAGCTTGACTCTGGGGAAGAGGTTGGAAGGTGATGTGGTTACTTCAGTGAGCATAAGAACATTTATCAGGATTTAAGGTGTGAGCTTCGGAGTCAGATGCCTGGGTTCAAACCACAATGCTACCGTTTTCTACCACTTAAATCTCTTTCTTTACACTTTTCACACCCTTAGCAATAAAAATGAGAAAGCAACAGCTACCTCATAGGATTAAATAAGAGTTTGCATATATAAAATGTTTGGCATACAGCTTTATTCATACTGATATAATAAGCATAATGATGAGGATAACAATGATGCTGATTCCTAGCCTGAGAATCAAGGTTGATAGCAAAAATTGATGCTTTAGTTTTTAACCTTAGAAATCTTCTTTACTTATCTCTATTTAACCTTTTGATCTCTGGATGCTCTCTAAATCCTTGGTTTTCCTGCAGACGCTGGGCCTTGTATTAGACTCACCGACCTAGACAAGATGCTCATTACTTCTTTACATGGCCTTCAGAGTAATGTTCTTGCCCTTGCTCTCTACCCCACTTCTGGGGCAAATGGTGTGGCCAAACTGGATTAGGAATACCTGAGAGGAGGTGCTTGATAAAGTCCAACCCTTCTTCCATTTGAGTAGGAGAGAAAGCACACTCTATCAAAGAAATATGAAAAGAGCCAACTGCCAAGTAGTTCTATATTGCTTCCTGTTGAAGTGCCAAACACTATATAACATATATCCTTTTAGGCAGTAGGGTTATTGAACAGAAGAGTCATTGAGAAAGACCTGAGTTTTGAGACTGTTACTTGATACTTCTTTAATGGAAAATATTTAGTGTCCATTTACTGGAAGTGATGCATCTCAGTACTGTGGTTCAATTGGAACATAGTCATTAAAACATGCTTGAGTGTTCCATATGCTTGTGGTTAATAAGCGTTAGACTTTGGTTGTTCTGTTTTCTATCTTGTAATGTCCAGTTCTGCCTGTCTTGTATGTGAGAGGCGGGGGGTTAGAATGCTTTGGAAGCAATTTGTATTGGAGTCACATTGACTTAAGGAGTTAGTATGGGTCAGTAAATATCCTGGAGCATGTTTATTTCATTCTGTGTTCAAGTATGGCAATATTTACAGCTTGACTCAAAGTGGATTCTAATTAGAAAAGGATGGTCATCTCTTGAACATGGATTGTTTTCTCATGTTTTTACAAATTGAACATATACACATAACTTCACTCTATAGATATAATACATACAGTCACATCTCTCCAGCATTATTAGGGAATTAAGTCTTCTCCAATAGGAATTTTCCAGATAACTGAAACTTATTCCCTTTAAGATTGAAAACCTATTTATTGTAATCATTTAAGTGAAAATCTTTTTTTGAAATAGAAAACACAGTTCTCTAACTAAATGGTGACTCTCAATATAAATTAACCATTTTGATAACTCAGAATGAGGGTTAAAAACTACCTTCCTTGTAGTGGTTCAAAACCGGCCTTCATTAGATGGTTTCTTTTAGATGATTCTGGGCAGCAATGTCTTTGGGTTTCTGATTTTTAGAATAGTTCTTGTATCTTTCCTTGATTTTGTTCTGCTGGTATAACTTCTTGCCTCTATCAGTAAGTTTACTTCTATGATGTCTCTCTCTTTAAAAATTTATTTTTAACTGGGAGACAATTGCTTTACATGCTGTGGTGATTTCTGCTGTACAACAATGTGAATCAGCCATAGGTATGCATTCACCCCTCCGTCTGGAGCCTCCCTCCCACTCCTCCCACCCCGGCCCTCTACGTCATTGCAGAGCCCTGGGCTGCCGTCAGCTCTCTGTTTTGCACATGGCAGTGTGTGTGTCTCAGGGCTGCCCTCTCAGCTCACCCCACCCTTCCGCCCCATTCCCCCACCCCCGTGCCCTCGGGCCTGTTCCCTAGGTCTGGGTCTCTATTCCTGCCCTGTATGAGGTCTCTTTAGACCAGCATTCCTACTTAACTTTAGACTGAAACCAGATAAACTGGTCTTAGTGAACTCTTAAGTAAACCAAAGGCTTCACAGTCTGAGTGAGGTTTCCTTAGAAATAAAACATTTACATTTTGGTATATGGACTTAGAGAGTGCTCTTTTGGCTATTCTAGTAAACTTTGGTGCTTGTTTTAGTGTTTTTCTGAAGTGTTCCAGATAGGAGAAATTGCAAGATGTCTGAATTCTAGGTAAATGAGATGCAGCTATAATCTTGGAGAAAAGGAATCCATTACTTTAATTTAGTTTGTGTGTCCATTTGCTTCAGCCATGAAGATGCAAGCCTTCCTGATCAGTCCAACTCATGCTAATCCCTCTCCTGATTCCCTGAGGGCCTTGCTTTGATCTCTACCACACAGCTAATAATTTATTACACACAATAGACCCCCGGAATTCACAGGAGATACAGTCTAAAGCTTTAGCAAATCTCTAGAATTGCAAATATTATTATAACATAATATCCCTCACACAATATAATATGGTAGAAAAATTTAAGTGTTCCTTTAGACCTTTAATGACTCCATAAATACAGGACTTAAGTTACTTATAAAGCTGGTTGACTTTCATTTCGGGGCCATTTCTTACAAAGAAATAAAATGTTATTATTGCACCAACATTACTGCGTGGGCCCTGACAGAGGGAAGCAGAGCCCAGATCTGAGGGGGTGGGGCGGGGTGGTAATGGTGGATGCTGTGGGTTATATCGGGCTCTGACATCCAGCAAAATGATTCCCTGGATATACCATGCTCTTACCTTGAATGATTCAAGTTAGCATGTGAACAATAACAATAGATCGGGGACCAAGGACTGCAAGCTCAGATGCCTCCAGCACCAGGCACGGGGATGAGGAGGGCCAGGTTCATCAATGCACTCTGAGGGTATTTCCGTCTGTTCCAAACACAGCTTTTCACATGCTGATGGTGGTGATAGCATTGAAGGGCTCACTCAGCCCCCTTCTCTTTTTCTGTCTCACTTCTAGGGGCTGAAACTTGATTACCCAGTTTCCTTGCTATGACGAATAGACACGTGACAGAATCCTGGTGAGAGGGTGCAGGCAGAGGGCCTGGGGAAGGTTGCCTCATCTCTCTCTCCCTTCTCATTCCCTGAAATAGGCAAAGTGCTTTTCAACCACAGACATGAAAGCTGCACAAAAGATGGAAAACAAAAACAGGAGCCCATGTCTCTGACAGCTTCGTGGAGCTCCTAGCCCTCATACTTCAGCCAGTGTTTGAGTATTCTGTTACCTGCAGCTGGATATATTCTTGACCAGATCATAGTTCTCATCATAATGGAACATTAAACTGTGTTATTTCACTCATACACAATTTTCCTGTTAAACACATTGTCATAGTTTTCCTCTCCATTAGAAATGTACCTCTAACATACTTTTTGGAAAAAAAAAAAAAAAAAATGCAGCCCTCTCAGTCTACTTCTCTTGCTTTTTGAAAAGAAAAATACTAAAATTTTTTAAAAAATGAAAAGATGATAAGTGTTAGATGAATCTGACTTATTGCTGGAAGAAAAAGTAGGAAATGATGAGTACTGGAGAAAAATAAAGGCCTCACCCCCCATCCAAAGAGATCTCGGAATGGGAATATGGATTCAGCAGTGCCTGTTTTCCAAAAAAAGAAACTTGTTTGACTTTTTAAAGAGAAGCTGGAAATATATTTGTGATATGTTCTATTTTTATAAATTTCTTGGCAGCTAATTTCTAAATTTTTAAACACTCTCTGAGCCAACAATATGTAGGATAAGCTCTACATGTATGCCTGGACAGTTTGTCTGATTCCTCTTCTATCATGAGGAAGCTCATTAAAATTGCATATTGGAGAACACCAAGGATATACCACACTAACTTAACATGGTTTATCATGCCATCCATAAAATCTTCTCTCTCCAACTCAATTGCCGGCCATCTGAAAAAAAGGGAACAGGCTGTATATTTTTTTCTTGTTTAAGGATGCCTGATCTGTGGCTTCTGGTGGGTCTTTGCGATATTTTCAAAGAAACACGATATCCTGTCGACCTACATTGTCTTACATCTGTAGAGCATTCACAGAGGGCACAGCACTATGAGAAACAGAAAAGTGTGTGGGAAGCACACAAAAGAAATAGAAACTGGCAAATCCCAGGAATCTAAAGGAAGGGCCCATGCTCATGTGACCTAGTAACCCAGGAGAAATAGCAACCACACACTATCAACTCTGGAAAGGGAGTGTTTCACAACCGCACAGGAGATGTGTTGTTACTCAGGGAAAGCTTCAAGCAGGGTTTGAGTCTTAAACCAGATCCTGAATAGAAGGAGGACCTGTCACCCTGGGTGAATAGCTACTCAGAGTCAAAACACAGAGGCTATTGAAGAATGAGAAGCCTCCCTCCTAAAAGAATCTGAAACCTGATGTCTTTTCTCAGACAAAGTGAAAAACCATCTCTGCAAGAATTGTTGATTTATATACATATAGCATGCATCATGACGGGTTAGCTGAAAATGGGAACCATGAATGCTGAGAATACGCCAGATATGTTTGTTAAACATTCAAGTGATTTCTATGATAATGAAGGCATGCTCGCCCAGCTGTGAACGTTTCAAGTAAGATGAATTACCAGGTACACTGGTCCATTTAACAGCGTTGGGTTGTTATCAGGGCTGGGAAGTTAAATTTAATGCTGTACGTTGAATGCCCAGCCAAGCACCCAAAGAATGTGGAACGAAAGCTAAGGGAGCCATGCAGCTCTAGAAAAATCCCCGAATTTGAACAACATGTGCTTGCTTGATGCCTCAAGTTTCAGCAGGCTGGCAGCCAAATATTCTGAATTCATTTCATACCTGCAAGGGCTTCCAAAACTAATAGTTCTTGCTTTTGTTTGGTATACAGTAGTCATGGATGATATGATGACAAGAACAGAAAGATGGGGTGGAGTCAGAGGTGGACAGGGCAGGTGTCGGAAGATCAGTGAACCTCAGCAGGGGAAGGTGAATCAGAAGAGGTCTGTGAGGTTCTAGTAGGTGCGGAGTTCTGAGCTGGAAGCTGAGCTGGAGGCCCAAAGTGATCTGTATTTGTCCGTGAGGAGGCTGCAACACAGGCACTTTAAAAAGAAAGGAGATTGACTCTGGAAGCAGACACCTACTTCAGGTTCTGCCTTTCTCATGTCGTATATCAGCTGGATGACCCTGGGCATGTTATTTAATGTCTTTTGTACCTGACCTCTGTGTCCTCATATGTGGTATGGGGCCTTAGAGGGGTTGTTTGCCAGGGTTCAAATAGACAAAGCAGGCAAAGGGCTTAGTTGCCTGATACAGAATCTCCATGCATTAAAAGCTGGCTAGTATCTTCATGACTATTACAATTAATTTGTATTATACAAAAAAAAAAAAAAATTAAAGCTGGTTCTGATACAATGGCCTTATTATTCACGCAGATAGAAATCATATTTGGCCCAGATGGTTATCTGGATTATGTCATGAAGGCATTTCCAATGAAGACTCCATTTGGTGGGTATGAAGCCGGCAGTGATGTGGTTGGTTATTTTTGGAGCCCAGCATAGGGTTTGTCTTGCAGTAAAGTGTGTGAATAGATGGTGTCCCTGGGAATTTAGAATGGAACTGATTAGGAGGGATGTCACTAGGTGCCCCAAACCTCTGAGTCCTAGAAGCTTGTTAGCTGAGAGTGATTATAAAGCTTGTGCAGCCTAAACACCTTACTTTACAGAGGATTTCTGCTCCCCTTCACTCACACTCCAACACTCAGAGCAGAGATGGCTGGCAGGGGCAGCAGCCTGGGGAGTGGTCAGCTTGTGTTGTCAACTTTCAGAACAGTTCTTCCTCTGCTAAGACTCCACCCCAACCTTCACCAGCAGCAATCCCCCTGCCTCTGCCTCCTTCGCTGCAGCCCAGGTTCCCTCTGAGGACAGAGCAGAGGGCACGGGAGCAGGGGGGCTTCTTGCAGAGGCCAGGTGGTTCCCTCCGGGTAATGTGGAAGCCCACTTTAGTCTGGGATGGTTTTAATAAAATCCTGGTGAGAGGTACAGGGATAAATAAACTAAGATGATTTTCCTAGGATGCTGCTGATAATACTGAGACCCAAGATTTACAAACACTGAAGCAGACTTCCTTTAAGAGGGTCAGGAGAATGGGAACCCTGACCTTTCCCTGGGAATTGAGTTTCGCCTATGGAGCCACTCTGTGCTTTCTGGAAGATGATTCGGGCAGAAGATTTCGCTAACTTTAGGTCATCTACTGACTCAACTGGCTTTGAAAGCATAGAGATACCAGAGCTGCTGTGGACGGGGCAGAAATGAAAGCAAACTTTTCTCAGTGTGATGAAATGTGATTGACTGATTGCTCTAATTTTTAGTAAACTTCAGAATGTTAATGGTCTGGGAGTGCAGCTACTGTTGCAAGATAGCACGTCACCCAAGTATGAATCAAGAGGCACCATGGTGATGGCAAATGAAGGCCTTTGCATTTGTCCAGAAATAACAAAAACAACAATGATAATATAAATACACTTAACATGGTTCAACGGAGAAGGCAATGGCACCCCACTCCAGTACTCTTGCCTGGAAAATCCCATGGGTGGAGGAGCCTGGCAGGCTGCAGTCCATGGGGTAGTGAAGTCAGACACGACTGAGTGACTTCACTTTCACTTTTCACTTTCATGCATTGGAGAAGGAGATGGCAACCCACTCCAGTGTTCTTGCCTGGAGAATCCCAGGGACGGGGGAGCCTGGTGGGCTGCCGTCTATGGGGTTGCACAGAGTCGGACACAACTGAAGTGACTTAGCAGCAGCAGCAGTAACATGGTTCAAAATGGAGCAATTGCTGTCAATGACCACTATCAAGTCACCTTTAGATAACCAACTGGAAAATCATTGATGACAGAAGGTCTGTTCTCACAAACCCCACATCCTGTAGAAGCACAGTCAGCCCAGATACAACTGTGAATCAAAGTATGTAGGAACCCATGCCTTCTTTCTTGTACCTTGCCCTTTGAAAGTGAAAGTTGCTCAGCCCTGCCCAACTCTTTGTGACTTCATGAACTATATAGTCCATAGAATTTCTCCAGGCCAGAATACTGAGTGGGTAGCTGTTTCCTTCTTCTAGGGAATCTTCTGAACCCAGGTCTCCCACATTGCAGGCATATTCTTTGCCAGCTGAGCCACCAGGGAAGCCCAAGAATACTAGAGTGGGTAGCCGATCCCTTCTCCAGTGGATCTTCCTGACTCAGGACTTGAACTGGGGTTTCCTGCATTGCAGGCAGATTCTTTACCAGCTGAGTTACCAGGGAATCCCTACCTTGCCCTTTAAAACTCAGTAAAAGACTCAAACCCTCACCCTTCGGGGTCAATACCACTCTATGCATCTGACCCCTTTCCTCCCTTGGAAAATGAGAAACTCTCATTTCTTCTCTTGTTCATACTTCTGTGAATTCTTTCACAACCCATGTCAGTTCACCTAGCAGATAACAATGGCTTATAATCTCTGAGTTGGGCCCTTGATGTGAAGAGCTGACTCACTTGAAAATATCTTGATGCTTGGAAAGATTGAGGGCAGGAGGAGAAGTGGGTGACAGACGATGAGATGGTTGGATGGCATCACCAACTCAATGGACATGAGTTTGAGCAAGATCTGGGAGATGGTGAAGGACAGGGAAGCCTGGCACGCTACAGTCCACGGGGTTGCAAACAGTCACACACGACTGATTAAACAAAAATCTTTGAGAGCTAGGTACTATTCTAAAATTTTTGTGTATTAACTCACTGAAACCTTACACAACCTTCAAAACTTGGTTCTGTTGTGCTCTCCATTCTGTGAATGTGGAGACTGAGGCTCAGAGAAATGGGAAAACTGACTTAACGTAGCTAACACCCAGTGAAGCTAGTCAGAGAGATGTTGCTTGCACCCCTGCAATGGTCACACCTGGGGCTTGTCAATTTCCTACCCACTTTCCTAATCATGTGGGTTTTCATTTGGCTTTCATCCCGCTCCACATACATCCCATTTGTTAGGTTGGCCCAGAGGAAATCAGTTTCTGCAAGTCAAATTGATGAATTGATGATTAGTAGTTTCAGATTATTCAACCTAATTGTCCATGGTCCAGGGGTCATTTTTAGTTAAATTAATTAAGACAATAAGCACATCCCATTTTCTGCTCATTGTCGTCTATTCAGAATGAAGGCATGTGACCAAAGTGATCCAGTCAAAATGAATCCTAAGACTCTTGCCTGGAAAGTTAGGATGGAGGTGGTCATGTACAAACATAAGGTCCAGAACTTCTGTAGCTCTATGGATGATGAGTTCAAAAATTAAAACAATTCATGGAATACCTGTGCCTATCTGTAGCCAAGAGAACCCAATGTATAAAGCCAAGATATTATAAAAACCACACCTGATCCCTGATCTCCATACATTTTCACTTAGATCAGCGAATCAAGCTTTTTTTTAGTGTAAGGCAACTGAGTTGAGTTCTTATTCCCAATCACAGTTCAGTCATTCTTAAGGGGAGAGAGATAAGACAGGATAACCACTTTGCAACTGGCATGAGTGGCAGAGAAGTCAGAAATGTTCACGACCCTTTATACCTGAGTCCTCTGGCTCTTCACCCAATAAGCCTTGTAATGCTAAGACAAGGCTGTTTCCATTACACAACTCGCTTTTCCTTTTTACCTGCAATCTTTTGAACTCCATCTCTAAAGCTGTTCTCTAAAGGAGTAATTGAATGACAAAGACCGAGTGAAATGAAGTCCCTTCTAAAGTGAGACAGAAGTTAGAAGAACTGGAAGGTTATGGAAGACAGTGGGCAGTGTGAAGTTTTATATCCACTGGGAGCTTATTCAGGAAAAGTAGGAAGTGAGGCGTTGAAGGCAGTGTCCTGGTCCTATGTTATGAATTTACCCTGAGATTTATAGTAAGTCATTTCCATGTAATATTTTTCCATTTGGAATGAGCAGCCATCCCTATTTTCTTCTACTCTGTGAGGGTGTGATGAAGATTAAGGACAGCATCAGTGCTCTGGTGCCCCATGAAAGGTCGACACTGTTGGTTGCCTACCCAATATCCATCCCATGACCTATTTCTTCCTAATAGAATCCTAGCGTTGTACAGAAATCCTAGATTTCTGTACAATCCTAGAATCCTAGAATCCTAGCGTTGTACAGAAATTCTGATGGGTTAGAATGTTTCCCAGTACAACATGCAGCCTGGGTAGGGATTTTATTTGAGCTAAAGGAAGCCAGATCCCATTTCTGAGATGGAAACGATTGTCCCAGCTACTTAAGAGCGTTACTTTTCCGATAGTTGATGATTGCTCTCTCTAGGAACATAGATATTGTATATTTCAGTGATGATATGAGTAGTGTTCTCTGATCAGAAGTGATTTCACTTCAGGCCCAATAAGCTTTGAATAGTAAAGGAGGGCCTTTCAATGTTATTCCATTAAAAGATTGCTAGAGACCACGGACCATTCAAAATAGGACCAAGTTCCAGAGAGAGATTCCTTTCTGTCATGGGCGGTGATGGAAACTGAGAAAAAAGACTCTTGAAATTTATTGACTTAAACTTATTTACAACAAGCAAGGGTCCTGCAGGCTGAGGGTTTAAGTTGAAGAACAAAAGGACTGAGATGCTAGCTTCCATTCTCCTTTCCCTATGGGACCCCTACAGTACCCAAGACACTTTTGTTCTTGTGCGGCTGGCAGAGCCAGTATTTTCATTACTGAACTAATGACTTTCCTGTCTGTTCACTCACTAGGACAGCAGGGAGGCGGAGGACACTCTCGCCACTGTGGAGGGAGCAAAGTAGCAATCAGGGGACGGAGCGAAGTAAGACAGATCAAGGCTGCTCTGCACGGCACGCTGCAGTCCTTGCCATGGTGCCTGGTGGCCAAGGCAATTGGCACTGGAGAATGCTCTAGATCCCTGGGTTGCATGGGAAAAAGCGAGGCATGGTTCTTTCTGGTGAGGTAGGATGGCCTGGGTGATTACAAAGGGAAGGAGAGTACCTATGCTCAGGATCCTCCTTGGGGGATGCAGGCCCCTTCTGGCAGCGCATGTGAAAGCTTTTTTTTTAATTGGAGGATAATTCCTTTACAATGTTTTGGTGGTCTCTGCCATACATAAATGTAGATCAGTCATAATTAAATATATATATATATACACACATATCTCCCCTCTCTGTTGAGCCTCCCCTCTTTTTATTTCAAGGAAGCTTTTGTAGGCAGTCATTCAGAAATGAACTTGAAGGGAAGCCTTTAAAGGTAAAGAAGAAATTTCGCTTGCTATCTAAGAAGAAGTATGGAATTGAACCTGGGAAACCCCATCAAATTGGCCTTGGAGATAGTGGGGAGTGATTATACGTCTCAGAAATCTGAAAGCATTGACTTTCATCATCTCTTGAAATTTCTCCAGAATCAGGAACGCCGTCGCCACAAACACTGATGCAACGTGCTGGAGAACTAGGAAAAGGAGAAGGCAAAATGAAAGCTGCAGCTGTATTGTGTGCAAGGCAGGCCAAGTGCAGCCACGTGTGTGAGCCACTCACCCTTTGGCTGCATGACGAGGGCGCACACAGCAGTTGATCCCGGAGCACTGACCAAGTGTCACTCGATTCCAGTCAAAAGGCTTATAGGTACGTGCTCAGTGTGTTACTTGTGTGTCAGGGATGTTTGTGATGTCAGTACTTCTGAGAGAGCATTGGTGGTTTGTCATTGATGTCAATACTTCTGAGAGAGCATGTCAAAACTTCTGAGAGAGACCTTAGTGCTTCACATGCTGGGTTGGTCTGAATTTCTTTCGGCCCATGCTTGGGGCTGGACAGGCACCGGAAGAGGCTGTGCAGCAAGCAAGGACCCTCGGCCACAAAAAGGCTGAGGATGCCACCAGCCCAGAGTCCCTGGGAAGCCATCACAATGTCACCATCACATCAATGGCTGTGACAACTGGCTTCTCATTAGGGCTCACTTGGGGCTTGATGTCACGCAAGAGGTGGTAGACCTTATCATGTTTCATTCTCACGATTACCTTCTGAAGTTGATAGAAATATTTCTGGTTTACAGAGGAAATAAAGGGAACCCAAAGCACAGAACTGATGTGATGAGGCAGAGGACAAAGGCGGGTGTCTGTGGCCTCTCAGCGAGCCCTGCACATTTCATCAAGCACCCTCAGACCTTGATGCCACTCTGATGGTAAGTCCTGTCTGAGTGCCACCCTTGTTTCTCGGCCCCACGTGACGTTTCACCCAGCTTAATACCCCAGCGTGGGTCAGAAGGGAGGGGGTCTCCTGAAACTCATAAAAGGAGGTCTCACCGCTGAATCCCAACCAAGCCCCTGTGGGCCTCTTTAGCTTCAAACATTTATTTCTTGCCCCAGAGATGAGGAGAGGGCAACCTCTTCTTTCCAGCCAGACTTACACGCTGGTGGCCTACACATTGAGGGGTCCATCTCTCCAAAACGGGCCGAGTCCCTTTGAACCACCTCCAGCTCTGGCTTGGAAACTCCCTCCAGGAATTGTTTCTTCCCAGCCAGTGGGTCATCACCTGGCCAACCAAGAGGCTCTCGCAGACTCTGAGTTGCCAGGAAGATAAGGAAATATCAAATTTCAGCTCTCCCTCCCTTTTTTCATTCTAGGATTGATTCCTCTTGAGTTTCAAGATAGGGGGGAAGGTGTGGAGGCGGAGGTCACAAGGAAATTTATAGGACGACTTCCCAGAGCAATTTGGAGTGTTCAGCCATGAATATTTCTAAGGGGGGTGAGAGCAGCTATCCCATTGCTTCCTGCCTGCACACTCGGGAGCCTGGGGAGGGAGCAGGGCTGCCAGCAGGGTGGGAAGCAACCGAACCCTTGCCTTTCCTGTTGGCCCAGGGGAGGGTGGGTGGCTGCTGCTGCAAGTGTGGGCACCACCCCCACCCATCCAATTTGTCCTTGATCTCTGGAGACTCACCCGTGCTTTCCGTGCCAGGCCCGGATCCATGGCAAGAGTTTCCATTTTCCCCCATTTCCTAAGCAGCTAACAACAAAGGAAAGACATTCTGAGAGCCCCTGAAGTGTTTTTATTGAAACGCTGTTCTCCAGAGAGAGATTGAGGAAGTGATTTAAGCAACCTTATTACAGAATAAAAATGTAAGCTTCTACTCCATGACAGGAAATGTGAGAGAGAGACAAGGCCGTTAAAAAAAAAAAGTTTGCAAAAGGACTGGGATGAAAAAGATGTTAAATAATTGTGTGCCAAAGCAACAAAAAAACAGGAGACTAAAAAAGAACTTTAGAAAGTTAACATATACTATTTGCCGCAGGAAGGACCTTCTTTGGAATGTTATACGTTACTTTTCCCATTTTCTAATTAAAACGATTCATCAGGCTGTGTCTAATAGCTGGGGGGAGTCCCTTATCTTTACTTTTATACCTTACTAGACCTATCTGATGCTGTCTGCTATGCTTTTGACAATGTTATATGAGAGTGCTTGTCAATGCTTTCCGAAAGGTTTCAGGTGCTTCATATTTTGATTGCACGACACTTGTGTTATACCATAACTGAGCAGCATCTAAATAAATCTGCTCATTATTGAGGCTGATTAAAAAACAGGCACAACATAACCCAGCTACATTTCCAGACTCACTATCCACTGCCCGCCATTCCTCCAGCCCCCAAATCTGCTGAATACTCCTATGGCTGGTGTTGAAACACTGAAAGGAACAGGAGGTGTGTCCCCTACTGAGCTCTATTTTGGGAAACTTTTTTCTTTCTTTCTTTTTCTTTTGTTTGGTTTTGACGTTGGTTTTTTGTTTCTCTCAAAAGTAATTCTTTTAATTGGAGTATAGTTGATTTACAATGCTGTGTTAGTTTCTGTATGGCAATGTGAATCAGTTATACGTATATCCACTCTTGTTCAGATTCTTTTTCCCATATAGGTCATTGCGGAGTATTGAGTAGAATTCTCTGTGCTCTACAGGAGGTCCTTGTTAGTTCTCTATTTTGATATATACCAGTGTGTATATGTCAGTCCCCGTCTCCCAGCTCATCCCTCCTCCTGACTCCTCCTTGGTAACAGTTTTCTACATCTGTAAATAAGTCCATGTGTACTGTTTTCTTAGATTCCACATATAAGTGATATGTTTGTTTTTCTGTTTGACTTCAGACAGTCCCTAGGTCCAACCACGTTGTTGCAAATGGCATAATTTCATTCTTTTTTTTTACTGATGGCTAGATCCTCCAGGCATTTCAGAACCCATGGATAGAGTGCGTTTCTCACAGGATAAGCTCCTCCTGTATCTTGACCCACAGCTACTTGGGGAGTGGGCTGGGCGGGGTGTAAACACCTGGAAGGTGTAGTTGCAGTAAAGCCAGACTTCTGTTGGAAGGGCTTATTGCTTCTTAAGAAACACTTCCCTTGAGCTTGGTTTCCTTCTGGGTTCCAGGTTTGCTACGTGCCTTTTCCCTTCTGTGAGGAGTGAGGGTTGAGGGTGGTTGGGGAGACAGGCCTCTCCTTCTGCCCCTTTGGGTGCCCACCTGCTGGAGATGAGACCAGGGACTCGGCTGGTATCACCCAGTGATGCCTGTGAGTGGTGGTGATAGGGCAGGAGGGGTGTAAAGGCTTCGGTGGCCCCTGGCTGACTCCTTCCTGGAGTCTGGTGGGAGGCTGGGGAGGGAGGTTGGTTAAGTGTTCAAGGGTAGGGAAAGAGACTGGAGCCCTCCCCTGGAGCTTCTGATTAAGGAGGTCTTGGGTGGGGCCTAGCAGTTTCCATCTATAACTGGTTTCTAGGACTAATGAGTTAGGGTTCCCCACCAACTCCCCTTTTCCCCCTGAATCCATGCCCTTTCCAGAACCTCTGAATAGGACCTTATTTGGAGATGTGTATAAGAGACAGGTTCAAGGGTAGGGAAAGCGGTGGATGAGTGGGGTGGGGTGGGGTGGGATGGGATGGGGGTGTGGAAGGAGGCCAGAAAGGTAAATGACACACACAGAGGGTGACAGGTCCTGTGTACATAAGGTCTTGTCTCCTGTCTCATCTCCTTCTATCCTCTTGGGGTGGGTACCATTCAAGCCCCATCCCACCCCATACATGCTTGCCGATGTGGCAGCTAACCAGTGGCATCCACGCTCTTTAGACAGGGGACTCTCCAATTCTCAAAGCACCTATAGAAAAGATGCAGTGTCTGAGCAAAACTTGGGGTTCTAAATAGCCTGATTTCTCTCTTAAGAAGCTTTTAAGAGGACTAAGTCTGCAAAAAATTGAGGTAAGAAGCAGTATTATTCCTCCAGGCATGTTTGAGTCAAAAAGACCTTGAATTATAAAAAATAAAAACTGCTGCCTCGCTTATTATATTCACTCTTCTAACAAGCCACCAAGCAGCCATTGCCCTCTCCCATGCCGATGGACATATATCTTGCCGAGACACATGCGTCCAAAGTCAGGATATTGTCTGGGAAACCTGAGCCCGGCCGCCTGTGCAGGAGCCGACATCACTGCGTAATTCCTTCCAGAAGAACAGAAACCCAAGCACAAAGTAGCAGCGCAGAGTCCCCAAAGCATGCGTTACCATTTCTTTTTGCGGGGATTATTCTCCATTACACACAGCAGGAGGGGCGTTTCCCGAAGCTTTCTCACTTTTCTTTTCATGTCCCTTCATTTACTTCATCCCGAAAGGCAGTCAAAGTCTCCAGGCCACACTCAGCAATAAAAAGTGAGCAAGTTGGAAGGATACGGGCATGAAGCTTTGTAGACTGCAGGGGAGTTTTGCTGACAGTACTAAAATTCAGGACCTGCATCCCAGGCAGGTGTGTTTATTCAGCAAAGGGGGAGCTGGAAATGCTTCCTTTGGGGACGCTTCCTCCTCTTCCTGCCGTGTTTTCCTCCTGTGCTGCCTTGAGCCTGGACTTTGCCACTTGGGGTCTCAGACTGGTTCCTGGAGCTTTGTTTGGATCCTGGAGGTTACTTCCTTCAGAATCCTTTGTACTATTACGAGTGACGCTGAGTCCTTTCAGCAGAGGCCAAGGGCTTTTTATGAACTGTGATCTAAGATTAGTGTCTTTTTCCTCTCAGGGCTTTTCTTGGGCTGTCTTTGAGTGCATGATGACAGAAACCAGTCACATATTGGTTCCTGGTATGTAAATGCAAGGCATCCTCTAAAGGTACTCATAGAAATTAATATTTGCCCAGCAAATAGACAAACTCAAAGACGTGATCGCAGATGAAATGGCCCACTTTGCATGTCACTGAGGTTCCTCTCCTATGTCTGTAAATTCTGAACTCTGAGTCAAGCAAGGTCACTTTGGTGTGTATTTTGAAAAATGCATCTGCCTGCTGCCTGCTAAGTTGCTTCAGTCATGTCCAACTCTGCCATGGGCTGCAAAGGCTCCTCTGTCCATGGGATTCTCCAGGCAAGAATACTAGAGTGTGTTGCCATGCCCTCCTCCAGGGTATCTTCCTGACCCAGGGATTGAACCCCTGACTCCTGCGTTGCAGGCAGATTCTTTATGGCTGAGCCACCAGGGAAGCTGGGAAAATGCCTCTAGTTGTATCAAAATCAGCTTTTCTAAAAAGGTCCAAACATCAGATTCACCTGGAGGCCTTGTTAAAATAGCTCACTGGAGCCCTCCCCTGGAGCTTCTGATTAAGGAGGTCTTGGGTGGGGCCTAGCAGTTTCCATCTATAACTGGTTTCTAGGACTAATGAGTTAGGGTTCCCCACCAACTCCCCTTTTCCCCCTGAATCCATGCCCTTTCCAGAACCTCTGAATAGGACCTTATTTGGAAATAGGGTCATTTCACATGTGAGTAGTTAAAATGAGGTTGTACTGGAACAGGGTGGCTCATGAGCCCAATGTGACTGGTGTCCTTATAAGAAAAGGAGAAGAGAGACAGAAACACAGGGGAGAAGGCCGTGTGACAAGAGAGGCAGAGACTGGAGTGATGTGTCTGCCCGCCAAGGACGGCCAGTGACTGGGAGCAACACCACAGACCTAGAGAGGTGTGGGACAGACCTTTCCTCAGGGCCTTCAGAAAGAGCATGGTCCTGCCTACACATTGATCTTGATCCTCTAGCTTCTGCAACCATGAGATAAGGAATTTCTGTTGTTTTAAGTCACCAGTTTATGATAATCCACTTCAGCAGACCTAGAAAATACGAAGACATCCCAAATCACACTTTGAGAACCACTGATCAAAATTATTGGCTTCCCTGGTCGCTCAGTGGTAAAGAATTTGCCTGCAATGTGGGAGCCACAGGAGATGTGGGTTTGACCCCTAGTTTAGGAAGATCCCCTGGAGGAGGGCATGGCAACCCAGTCCAGTATTCTTGCCTGGAAAATCCCATGGACAAGAGGAGCCTGGCGGGCTACAGTCCATGCGGTCAGAAAGAGTCGGACACGACTGAGCAACTAAACACGCACGCATGCACGATCAAAATTAAACCATCTCCTTCTTCAACTCCTGTTTCTCCTTATAACATCACTGATAAATTTTTTTCTGGACTAATTCCTACTTGCATCTGCCAGCACCTGCTTAATTCCCTAAGAAGTTTCACAAGCTCCCGTTTCCTTAATACTTCCCTGTTTCTAGTTCCTAATCTTTTTACCTCCAAATAACCTGTGGGGCTCTCTTCAGTTACATTGTGGTCAAAGAGAATCTCTGATTCCTCCCAAGCTGATAGAATTGTGACTTCACATGGCTGAGTCTCCACACACTCTAGGAAGAGATGCAGGTAGCAGGAAGCCAATGCAAGAGACGCCAGGGAGCTACAGAGATGCAGTGGGGAGTGAGGGGATTTCAGCCTCAGGAAGACAGGCATTAAGAGGGATTTATCTGCCTTCAAATATATGAAGTGTAACTGTTCATTCGATGCAGACAACCCACCTCCCACCCCCCTGAGAAGGGGCCAAAGGAAAGCAGGCTTAGGAAGGAGACCTTCCAGTGGACAGAAAGAACTTTCTGAGGTTGGAGGTTGTAAGTCACTGGAATGTCAAGGGAGACATTTAAGTAAAGAGTAGACACCCTTTCATTAGATGGGATTTAGATGGGGCTCTTCCTGGAGCCAGGAGGATGAACGGGATAGACTCCTGAGGAGCTCTCGCTCTTCAAGTCTACAGCCTTGCAGAACAAGAAAAATTCCCAGATGGGGAAAAAGGAACTCAGAAGGAAGAAACATCTCTCTGTTGGTTTATTAATGATCCTAGATAGAGAATCTATCTGAATTTCTTCTCATTTTTAACTTGATGCCTGAAAGACACCCCTTGGGGCTGAGTTAAGGAGTTAGGTTAGTTGGCAGGTTTGTTTTCTAATCCCTCTAGTACTGCCTAGTTGGGTCCAGCTTCTCCACCTGCGTGATGACGAGAGCAGGGCATCTTCCCTTTCTATGGCCACGTAACAAACGATCACAGACGTGATCGTTAATTAAGCAGGGAATTACCACAGCCTAGAGGCTTAGGCCAGTGTGTGTTATCCCATGGTTTCCGTGGGTCAGGGTTCAGGGTGCAATTTGACTGGATCCTTTTCTCAGGGTCTCCAGGCTGAGGTGTCAGTGGGATATGGTGCTTTCTGGACCCCTTCCAAGCTCACTAGGCTGTCAGCACAATTCAGCTCCTAGTAGCTGTAGAACCCACTTTCTTGCTGGCCGTCGCTGGGGTCCTTGTATGTGGTGGTCCTCTCTCAAAACGTGGCAGCTTCTCTCCCTCTGTACTATAACTCCAGGGTGACATCTGTCCATCACCTTCACCATTCTCTACTGGCCTGAAGCGGGTCACCGGTACCGCCTGCACTCAAGGAGCGGGGATTGTATGAATGTGTGACTCACTGGAGGGCATCTTAGACTGACCTACCACAGGGGGTTGGGAAGAAGCTCTTCTGCTCTTGCTCCTCCCCAAGGCCCAGATGCCAGGGGGCTGGAACCCAACGGCTTCTGCCTTATTTGGAATATATCTGATTAAATAAATATACAACCGGAACTCCAAATGGAATGCAGAAAGTGTGACTGAGTCCTATTTTACAGACCAGTTGTGCTTGAAAGCTCAATTAGGCAATCAACTGTTGGAATGTTAAGTTCTTGCATCAAGAACATGATGTTAAAATTAATGGTTTTCTACATTTGTTTATTTGTCTGACAGTATAGCATAGAGGGGAAGCTTTGTAGCTGGACTACCAGGGTTCAAGTTCTGACTTGGATACTAACTGTGTAGTCTTAGGCAAATCATTTAGCCCTTCTGCCCAGTGTTCTTCTTTTATGAAATGGTGACAGTACTTTATGGAATGCTGGTGAGAAGGAAATGAATTAATAAGCATAAAGCACCTAGAAGAATGCCTGGCATATTGTAAACACTATACATGTGTTATTATTTGAGTTTGGATCCCAGATGTCACATGCCACTCACATGCCTGACACTCTGTGGGCATTCTTAGCACTCTGAGCATTTCTTGGCTAGGGCTATGGCCCTGCCCCTTTCTCTTCTACTCAGAATGCAAGAAAAAGTGACATTATAGTGGTAAACTTGAATCAGAACTGATTTTTAAAAAATTGAAATGATCCCTAAATTTCATCCTTTGTAACGAGTATTAATAAAAACTAGTATGATGCCGAAATGTGTTGTGCATTTACTATATGCCAGGAAGTCTACCAAGTATGATGACAGCCTCACCCCTCTGAGGAAGGTACTGTTACCCCCTTTTACAGAGAAAGAACCTGGGGCTTAGGAGTTATTTGGTCAGCTGATTGGGCGCAAACCTCGCCATAGGAAGGAGCTCAAGCAGCTGGACTGCAGAGCCCTCAATCTTAGTGTCTCTCCTGTGCTGTTTCCCCCTTTTATTGCTGGCAACTGAGCTCTCAACCTGCATGCTGTGATATCACAGCCAAGAAATACCAGTGTAAGTGACGCAAAAGGAGACAGGCACCGTGGGTTCCTGTTTATAGATGGGCATTGTGTAGAAGGAGACGAAGGACTTGGAAGATACACGTTTTGGGTGAGCACCTCGAATCACACATGCGCAACATTCCTCACTCACCACTCTCTCACTGACTCCTCAGGACACACTGCAGAGGCTGGTGTTGCCTTTCTTTGGCAGCTAAAGAAATTGAGGCTAAAAAGTTGCCAATGAGAAGCTGAACCAAGAATCAAACCCAAAATCTTCCAGTCCCCAAGTCTGCAGTGTTTCCACCACACACTGTTGACTTAGAGGTGAAGCCAGAAGAGGGGAGAAGAGGGCGAGTCCCCTGGCAGGCAGAGGAGCCCCCTGGCTTTGACTAGCTTGGCTGCTGTTCTGATGCATTTGCCATCAAAGGACTTTGCCGATTCCTCATTCTGCCAGGTGGGCTTCCCAGGCGGCTCAGAGGTAAAGAATCCTCCTGATAATGCAGGAGACGTGGGTTCAATCCCTGGGTAAGAAAGATCCCCTGAGAAGGAAATGGCAACCCACACCAGTATTCTTGCCTGGAAAATTCAATGGACAGAGGAGCTTGGCAGGCTGCAGACCATGAGGTTGCAAAGAGTGGGACACGACTGAGCCACACACCCCAAATTCTGCCACGGACCACTGCTGTAACTCAGGGCAAATCGCTCAGATGGCTGCTGCATCAGTTCCTCACTTTTTCAAATCAAACTGACCTTGTTTGAAAGACAAAGTGAAATAATTTATGTTCACAGGGGTAGATGCTATAACACTTTTCTCATAGAAACAGACTCTCAAAGCGTGGAGGCAGAGAGTAGGAGAGAGAGGTTGGAAAAGAGATGAGCTGCAGGCAGAGTGAAACAGTGTTGACGAGTAGAGAACCTTGCTTGTGATTTATCATTATGGCCCTTCGGATAAGAATAAAATTTAATCCTGGAGCCCAGAGGTCACTCCAGAAGACTATTTCAACTACTTTTCAGGTTGCCTTTAGAAGATAGACATTAAGTGAACAAATAGAAAGCAGACGCCTATTAAATACATAGTGAGGGAAACAGACATNGATTTATCATTATAGCCCTTCGGATAAGAATAAAATTTAATCCTGGAGCCCAGAGGTCACTCCAGAAGACTATTTCAACTACTTTTCAGGTTGCCTTTAGAAGATAGACATTAAGTGAACAAATAGAAAGCAGACGCCTATTAAATACATAGTGAGGGAAACAGACATCTTGACATCACAAGTTTCAAAGGGCAGAAACTGACAGAATGGATTCGGAATCACATGCACCTGGTTCCATTCCCAGCTCCGTCGCTTAGTGATTGAGTGGGGTAATTTAATTCTGTTTTCTCATTTTTTAAGACGTAGATAGCAACCTTGCAAGGTATTTGCAATAATTAAACGAAGTAATGATTCCATTAGCTCAGTGCAGGACTCATGGGAAGTGCTCACTAGTGGTGCCTGGTGCTCCTGATGTATCATAACTATGAAAATAAGGAGAAAGCCTGGAGAAAACATGGTTGCCTCAGTGTAAGTACTTTTTAAGGCAAGTTCTGATTTGAGTCCCACCTTTGGGATTCAAAGGGAGTGGGAAAGGAGGAGCAGTGGAAGCAGGCGAAGACCCCAGCGGTCAAGTCCACCTGTATGTCTGGTGCTGGGAACAGGGTAGTGTGGGAAGACCGTGATGAGCTTCAGGAGTAATTGGGTGCTGATCTTAGAGCCCACGTGGCATCTCTCAGACGTGGTGGAGGTGACAGTGACACCTGTGAATGGGTCAGCAATAGAAGGTTGTCCTTCCCCATCACATCAACAGGCCTAAGAAAGTTGTTGACTGTGTCACTGAGGGTAAAGGACACAGACTCTGGAGGCAGTTTTGGTACCTATGGCCTCAGACAATTCATTTTGCTTCTCTTGGCCTCAACTTTCTCATCTATAACATGGAGAAGAAGGGGTATAATCGTGCAGACTACACAGGCTGTGTAGTGATGAAACAAGGCAGCATCCTAGCAGGGCTAAGTACACGAGAAGCTCTTATTTTCACCTACAGTTATTACCTCCCCCTACAGTTCCAGGGAAACTGAGATTCAGCAAAACCAAAACAGTCAGACAAATAAAAAATTAGAGGTCATATTTACTGGCTGATTATGCCAAAGCCTTTGACTGTGTGGATCACAATAAACTGTGGAAAATTCTGAAAGAGATGGGAATACCAGATCACCTGACCTGCCTCTTGAGAAACCCATATGCAGGTCAGGAAGCAACAGTTAGAACTGGACATGGAACAACAGACTGCTTCCAAATAGGAAAAGGAGTACGTCAAGGCGGTATATTGTCACCCTGTTTATTTAACTCTTATGCAGAGTACATCATGAGAAACGCTGGGGTGGAAGAAACATAGCTGGAATCAAGATTGCAGGGAGAAATCTCAATAACCTCAGATATGCAGATGACACCACCCTTATGGCAGAAATTGAAGAAGAACTAAATGGCAGCCCACTCCAGTACTCTTGCCTGGAGAATCCCCTGGAGGGAGAAGCCTGGTAGGCTACAGTCCATGGGGTTGCAAAGAGTCGGACACGACTGAGTGACTTTACTTACTTACTTACTTAAAGAGCCTCTTGGTGAAAGTGAAAGAGGGGACTGAAAAAGTTGGCTTAAAGCTCAACATTCAGAAAACTAAGATCATGGCATCCGGTCCCATCACTTCATGGGAAATAGATGGGGAAACAGTGGCTGACTTTATTTTTTTGGGCTCCAAAATCACTGTAGTTGGTGATTGCAGCCATGGAATTAAAGGAATCTTACTCCTTGGAAGGAAAATTATGACCAACCTAGACAGTATATTTAAAAACAGAGACATTACTTTGTCAACAAAGGTCTGTCTAGTCAAGGGTATGGTTTTTCCAGTGGTCATGTATGGATGTGAGAGTTGGACTATAAAGAAAGCTGAGTGCGGAAGAATTGATGCTTTTGAACTGTGGTGTTGGAGAAGACTCTTGAGAGTCCCTTGGACTGCAAGGAGATCCAACCAGTCCATCCTAAAGGAGATCAGTCCTGGGTGTTCATTGGAAGGACTGATGCTGAAGCTGAAACCCTATTCCTTTGGCCACGTGAGGCGAAGAACTGACTCATTTGAAAAGACCCTGATGCTGGGAAAGATTGAGGGCAGGAGGAGAAGGGGATGACAGAGGAGGAGATGGTTGGATGGCCTCACTGACTCAGTGGTCATGAGGTCTGAGTAAACTCCAAGAGTTGGTGATGGACAGGGATGCCTGGCATGCTGCAGTTCATGGGGTTGCAAAGAGTCGGACACGACTGAGCTACTGAACTGAAATGTGGATTTTGTGCCCAGCTCTGGGATTCCACATCAAGGATATTCCTGCCCCTCCTGCCCATTTCAGAACTAATAATTCCCTTCATGTTCTGTTCCTTTTACCTCTGTCCACGTCATTATTAAAGCACATGTTGTTGTAGAAGCGTGTCCCCAAAAGGGACTTGTAAGGTGTGCACATCTTCTGTCTTTAGGTGGCAGAAGGGACTCTGAATGACTTTGGGGGAAATTTAGTCAGTTGTCCTTAAAGACCATGCTATCATTAGGAAAAACATATCCCACATGATCAACTGAGACGCACAGGATGTTAAGTACTTCCACTAGAGCTGAAAATTGTTAGTTTCAGATTCCTACAGCCTCTCAAAAGTTCTAAATGCTACATAGAGCTGAAAGAGAAGTTCAAAAGGCAATTTCAAAAGAAACTGTTAGGCATATGCTGAGAGAAATCAGTTGATTTCATCTGCTTGGAAAAAGCATTTGGCACAAAGTGGGCTAAATCTGAAGAGTTGGCACTTTGCAAAAGGCCGGGTTTTGCAGGGGTCAGAGGACAAGCAGAAAGGCGGGTGCTCTAGTGGCTAGGCATAAGCCTGAAGGAGACCGTGCTGAACATGTAGCATTGCCTTCACATCAAGGGCATATCATTGGGGAAGAAAAACAGAGATAGTCATCCCAAGCTTTCAACTGAGAGCAACTGTAGAAACGCACATCTCCTGTGTGTCTCTCCAGAAGACCCACACGGAAAACTTCACCAGTGACTCTCCCTGTCACCAAATGTATGGGGTTTTCCCCCCACACCAAGCAGTTCCCCGAGATACCACCTGGGTGTCCTAAAACTCAATTAAGCTCTGACCCGCCCTATCTGGAGGTTCCTCTCCCGCATACCCCAGTGATTCAGAGTTGTTAGATCTGTGTAAAGCCAGGAAATCTGGATTTTTGGACTCTTTTTGGTTAATTCTGATCATCATCCCAGATTAGGGGGCCTCTAGTCTATAGGCTGCAGTCCATGGGGTTGCGAAGAGCAAATTCACTTTCACTCTTCACTTTCACGCATTGGAGAAGGAAATGGCAACCCACTCCAGTGTTCTTGCCTGGAGGTGGTGGGCTGCCGTCTATGGGGTCGCACAGAGTTGGACACGACTGAAGCGACTTAGCAGCAGCAGCAGTCTATAATAAAATCCCTGTTTCTCCCAGGACCTAAATAAATAAAGATTAATCCTGTAAATAATGAACTGCTGCACACCACCTTCGTCCAGAACTTCTGGCCCCCTCAATGTTCCCTGGGCTGAAGGAGACGAACATCAAAGGAACCAGTGGTGTGTACACACCATCCGGCAAGGTGACGACACCCAGAGGCTGGAGAAAACCCATTTTCCTTTTAGAGGAGGATGCCAGCCTATCGTGCCCCATTTGTTTACTGGGGCAAAGAACCTTACATACTGTAAAACCAAGAATCGTGAGCAGGAAGGATTCCCTGAGCACTGGAGAAGGGGTGAGGGAGGACTTGGGGGTGACTAGAGCTGGATCAGAGGCCCCCACCTTTAAGCAGGTGGAGAAGCCCCGCCCCAGGCTGCTCCCCATACCCAGTACAGGCAGCTCCTCTCACCCGGCTAGGAGCGTTCACCTGCAACCGATGCTCTTCGCCCTCCCCTCTCTGTCTCTCTGGAGCAGACTGAGTTCGGTTCTGAGCACACCTTTCCTTTTCGCCTCGGCTGATGAAAGGGGCGTTATTCCCAGTGACCTAACCCCACATCAAAAGCAGCAGCTCAGGGAGGCACTGACCAAAGCCCGTGACTCAAATGTCAATCCCCTGTCTTCCAGAGAGCTGGTAGGAATGCTGTGTAAATAGGCTGGGAAGGAATTCAACTGCCTGTGGTTCTGGATGAAGGATTCTGTTGGCTCAGGAGGGGAACCTGCAGCTTCAAAGCTGCAGATAGTGATTTCCTCACACACCCAGCAACCATATCTCAGGTCGACACACACTTTCTTGATTATCCCTGTAGAGGGTGAAGACATTCCTACTTGTTGAGTGACTGTCAGGTGACAGGCCCTGGGTAAAACTCAACACATTCATTCCCTTATTTTACCTTCCAGCAACTTTTTGAAAAAGTCATCATTACACCATTATCATCCCCATTTCATGGATCAGCACACTGAGGTTCAGCAAGGCAAAATGACTTGCCCTTCCATAGGGAGTAAGTGGCATAAGAAAGATCCAGCCCTGGTCAGTCTGTCTTCAGGGCCCTTATTTGCTTGGTCCTTCAGGTCTTAAAGCACAAGTCAGAGGTGAGGTTAAGATAATTATTGTATGAGCTGTGAAGATTGCTAGCATGCTCAGTGATGAGAGCCTTTTAGTAATATCCAAGTCCAATTAATTATGTTATTTTTCGGGCATATTTAGTTGTAGAAACTATTAATGTCAATTATTTTCCAAAAGACTTAGCAATGTATGGCAAAACCAATACAATATTGTAAAGTAAAAAAAAAATAAATAAATTAAAAATAAAAGAAAAAAGCAAAAGACTTAGAGATAAGTCACTGGACATAAACATCTCCTGGTGGTGGGTTTAGTTTTTAGAAAATGTTGAGTTGTTGCTGTTTAGTCCTTCAGTCATGTTCGACTCTTTTGCAACCCCATGAACGGTAGCCCACTAGGCCTCCTGTCCATAGGATTTTCGGGGCAAGATTGCTAGAGTGGGTTGCTATGTCTTCCTCCAGGGTATTTTCTGGACCCAGAGATTGAACCCGCGTCTCCGAGTGTCCTGCATTGCAGGTGGATTCTTTACCACTGAGTCACATCACAGAAGCATCTCCTGGTGGGCTTTGCTTTTAGAAGATGCTGAAAGAGAAATACAAATTCATCAACCCAGTTAACATGGACTTATTCTTACCATGAGGGGTCCTGATTTACAGAAGGATTTCCTTGAAACGGGAGTGGCCATTAGCAGCCCCATCTTTCCCCCACTAGTTTTCACTTGGTGCCCACTTAGAGCAGTGACTCTTAAACCCTGATGTTGGAAGCCTGGGTCCTACTGCCAGAGCTTGTGATGTGATGGATGGGAGGTGTGGCCCAGGCATTGAGAGTCTCCAAAGCTCCCAGATGACTCCGATGTGCAGCCAGACTGAAACTACTGAGTTGTACTAGTAGAGAAAGGAGAGGAGTAGGGGAGGAGAGGACCAGAATCTAAAGGGTTAGGAGGCAGGGAGCAGTGAGCCACTCTTCAGTTTACCATGGACTGTCCTGGTTTAAAAGCAAAATCCTATGTTCTGGAAATGCCTCCATCCTAGGCAAACTGAGATTGCTGGTCACCCTACATACCACAAGCATTAAGCAATGACAAAGGTTCTCAAATGACAATCTCTGTCCATGGGAAAGGGATCTGTTTGCAAAACTTCTCTTTACACAACCCTTTAAAACCACATGGCTCTTACATGGAAACACACAACCCCATTCCATCTGAACTATAGCAAAATGAATGTATGTCCCTGGTTTCACGCTCTGTGGTCCTTTGGCTTTGCACTGCACTACAAAACTACTGTCCCTAAAGCTTCCAGTGCCAATCCGGCTCTGTGGATGTATTCCGTGGCCCTGTTGTATGAGAAAAGGCATGCTGATGGCCCTGCATTCTTTTCTGTTGCCTTTTACTAAAAAATTCCCAACACCTGAAAATTATCAGGGTTCTTCGAAGCATCCTGTAATTCTGATTCCCATCAAGTCGCGAGTGATGGGAGATAAATCTGAATTTACCTGAATTAATGTATAACTCTCAGCAGCACTCCACCCCCTGCAAGCATCCTGACTGGGCTTCATGGAACCTTGTGTGCTGCTGACTTCCCACGGGCTCCAGGGATCCTGCCGCGGGGAGAGGGAGGCTCTCATTCCTCCTCACTGAGCGTGTTTGGCAGCTTTCGCAGTAAACACCACGGAGACTAGTCTCTGCTCTGACATGTCTCAAGCGGTGAATCAATCAAACCACGGGTTTCTGGTGGGCCCTGCCTGCCCAGTCTGGACTGGTCTCATGAAGGCCCAGACACTGGCGAGTGACCTGTAGTTACAGACCGGAATATTCACGTTCATGGCCAGCATGATGCTCTGAAGAATGCCACATCCAGAAACAGCTGACACAGGAGTTCCAGAGTGTTTCCTTGTGAATCAGCCCATGTGTTGAGTGCCCCATCTGTGCTAGTCACTGTGCTAGGGGCAGCACAGACATGTCCAGTCTTCAGCCTCACAAGAAATCTGAGAGGGAGGTATTATTTGTAGATGAGAGAGCAGGCTTGGTGAGATGGAGTAGGTCACCCAGCTGGTAAGTGACAGAGAGGAGAGGTGGATCAAGGAGGGCTTGATCTGCTGACTCCAGACCTACTGACTGCTATGACTCCAAGAGCACCCCCCCCCCCCACAAAAGGGTGGAGAGAGAGTTCTGGAAACACAGCAAATAAAACAGATGACATTAAGATAAAGAAAAATTCTTAAATGCCAAGAGTTTAGCATAATGGTTACATGCCTGGACATGGATCCAAGCTGTCTACTTCCAAATCTTGTCTCCGCTTATCTGTAAAATGGGATTAAACGAGTTATTCTAGTTCAGATGGAATTCAGACCTCAGTGGTGGTCATTGTGTTGCTATTATTATCTTTACTGTTGTTATTGCTGTATTATTATTATTGTTTCCTTAAGTCTTTGATCTCATACCTTGAGCTCCTTGGGCCATGATAACACCAGGGTTAACAAACTCCTGGGAGAAAAAGCCATCCAGAGCAAGGGACACTATGTTTTTATCCTTGGATCATGGTATACTTATTTTCTTAAAAAATTTTTAAAAAGGTCCCCAAACCCTAGACGCTGCTACTCTTCATTCAAGAAATATCGAAGCCAGGTCTGTGTTCAGCACTCATGGGTGATGCTGAGCTTTTGGCAGCTGGAGAACTTTTTGCACAGGGGCTTTCAGTCAGCCCCCACTCCATTCCTGGGCTCAGGTTCATTTTATACTCAGAGCCACCTGGGATTGTGAGGAAACACACTGATCATAGGCTTGACTAGGCAGCTGGAAGTCCTCTAGTTCAATTTTCTCTACTTTAGGAACCCCTTCTCTAGTGTCTCTCTCTTGGTATTTGAATACCTCCATGGTTGGGGTGCTCACCACCTCAAGGTGAAGTCAGTATCACTCATTCTTCACGAGCTCCAAATGTTACAAAGTTCTTTCTGGCTTAGTCTGCAATCTGCCTGCCTCCAATCACATTGATAAATTGATGGCCGTCCCACCCTCTTGGCAACATGGAGCACTCCATATCCTCTTCCGCGAGATGGAGGTATCCCCTGAACCTATAGTTCATGTAGTTGCAGTTCTGTCCTTTTTCAAAGTTTGTTTTCTGGGGAAACATGCTCCAATCTTGGAAGTCAGATCTTAGAATTATGCTGGGAACAATACACTTACTGTGTGGACTGTTTTTTGGACACAACCAACCAGCATTGCTTAACAGTTTTGTGCAAACATGTTCTAATGGGCTTAAGTATGAGATTTGGTCATTTCGGCCCAGGGCTAGACTGGCCACATTTCAGGCTTCTGATGGAATCCCTAGTTCAAAATCCCCTTTATCACTTTATCACTTGGCTTGTCCAATTGTTCCCTTATAAAATCTTGGACCCAATCAGATATCAGTGGGGCCTGATCATTTTCGACTATTTCCATTTTCTAGGTGAAATTGCTTTTCAATTGCTTTGTCTGAAACCTGGAGATAGAGAAATTTCTCAGTGCAGGAGTCTGTAATGCCACTGCTTTCTAGGACTGAAATTAATTATAAAAGGAGAATTGCTCTGGCTTTTACAGAAGGGGTTATCCTACAATCATACTAATAATCACTTTCCTTTTTATAGTCACTTCCCTTCTGTTAGAGAGTTCAAAGTGCTTTATGGGCATGGTCTTAATTGGATCATTTTTATTATTTTTTTAAGTACAAGTGATGTACTATATCATTACCCACACTTTGTAGAGAGGGAAATGGGGGAGCAGGGAAGCTCAGGGCATGGGAAAGGAGGAGGAGGACTTGAACATCTGGACCCACGACCTCATTCTGACTGTTCCTCACCTTGGCAATGTCCTTCCACCCACCTCATTCCACTCATTTCTCAAAGGCCAGTTCAAGTGACCTCAACCCTGATGGAGATTTTTCTCTTCCCAGTGGCTTGCTGCAATACCATATGACTCTTGATTTAACTCAGATTTTTTTTTTTCCTAGGTAGGTGTTTTGGGACATTTTGATTCCTAATAATTTGCTCCAATTGTTCACATCTTATCCTTCCAAGATGGAGTAGAATTTCCTTAAGCCAAAGGACTGTGTAATCTATTTCTTATGTAGCCCAGACAGCTCTTGCATAAGGGCTGGGTGTGTATTGTGTACTTAACATAATCCTAACTCTCTCCCTAGGACTTCTGTGATGGGATATGCTGCAGTAGGAATGACTGATTGTTCATGCCTGGAATGTGGCCCGGAAGGGGAGAAACTTCAGCCCATCAACCCGATTTATGAGTAGCATAGGGCATGGTGTTATGTTGTGAAAACAGTGCAAAGAAAGGCAGGATTCTGCCCCTGCCTTCAGGAGTGAAGGGGTAAGGACCACCTTACAGTGGTTGGTGGCAGGATTTGCAGCCTGCAGATGTGGCCTTGAATCTCGGCTCTACCACTTATGAGTGGCCTTGAGTAAGTCATTTAAACACTTGGAACCTCTGGAATGTCTTTTGTAAGATGAGAATAATAATAGCATAGTGATGATAAATGAGATAACGTCTACAAAAGCATTTGGCACAATGGTTCATACAGAGTTAACAATCAGTAGCATCCATTTTAACATCATTATGAAATGGCTGGTAATTTGAAGGAAAGGAAAGTGGCACAGCAAGGCCACGTGTGGTTGTTCAGTGGCCCGTAAACCACATGATGGAGGGTCCTGCAATCAACCTTGAAAGACAGCAAGAACTTGGATTTTGAAAGGGGTGAAGGAATGGGGAGGCTGAGGGGAAATGAGATGAGTGAATGCAGGAAAGTGAGTGGGTTGGGCTGGTGACGTCAAGGTCTGTATGGAGAAAGGCCAGCAGGCGACGGTACGGGGTGCCCAATGCCAGCGTCCACCATGCGAAGTTCTTTCCTTTGATGATTCTCTTTAGCAATGGCCAGGAAAGGATTATGACCATTTGAAAGCTTAGGAAGTGGAGATTCTGAGGCCAGCTGCATAGGTAGTTGGACATAAGGACAGGCATTGTGGTTGCCGTTGGGGCTCACGGGTCCTCTGGCACACTCTTGGTGGAAGGTGAATTAGGCAGCCTTTTGGAGAGCACTTTGGCAGGGACTGTTCAAACTGTGAATTCCCCTCAAGGTACTGATTCTGGAGAAACACTTGTGTATGTATTCAAAGAGGCAGGAAAAGGGATGCTCCCTGGACAGTCCAAAAACTTGGATATAACTCACATGTCTACTAATGACGGGACATGTCAGTAAATTGTAGCATGTCCTTATTGTGATACATTATTCAGCAATTAAGGATACTTCCAGATGGCTCAGCAGGTAAAGAACCTGCCTGTAAAGCATTAGACATGAGTTTGATCCCTGGTTTAGGAAGATCCCCGGAGGAGGAAATGGCAACCCACTCCAGAATTCTTGCCCGGAGAATCCCATGGACAGAGGAGCCTGGCAGGATATGTACGGTCCATGGGTCACAAAGAGTTGAACACAACTGAGCATGCATGCACTTTCAGCAATTAAACATCATGAGGTAAACTTATATGACTGATATGCAACGATCTCTAAAGGAAACTGTTTAGTAAAAGAGAAAATCTGCAGATGATAAAAGCACTATAATGCCATTCACTTTTAAGATTCTATATGTATATGGGTATATTGGTACATGCACTAAATGTATGGACAGATCTAAATGAAGACAAATCAATCTTTTAACAGAGATTATTTCTGGGGAGTGAAGGGATATCTATTGGAGAGTGCATATGTTAAAGGCAGTTTTATGCTTGAGTCTACATATGGCAACCCACTCCAGTATTCTTGCCTGGGGAATCCCATGGACAGAGGAGCCTGGTGGGCTACAGTCCACGGGGTCACAAAGAGTCGGACACGACTGAGCGACTTAACTAACTTTAACTACATGTTATTGTTTTGTTTTCAAAGAAAACATATCTAGCTACTACCCAAATTCAGGAACTAAAATTTGAAAATATATACACTACATCAATATTGCAGAATACTATAGGGTCATTAAAATATGCTAAGATATGTTACAAAATATATAAAATATATTTGCTGATTTTGAAAAATTTCCCAATTAAGTAGGAGGTAAAATTTCAAACAGTATATCTCATATATATGTATAGCTTTATAAAAGTTAGCATAAACATAGCACAAACATACGTATACATGAATAAACACTAGGGGGAAGTACCAAATATTGATTATCTCTAGTTAGTGGGATTAATGGTCCTTTAAAAAAATTTCCTTTATATACTTGCAGCACTTAGCCACAGTATTGCTGTGTAACACATCACCCCAAAATTCAGTGCCTAGGATAACAGTCACTCTTTCCTCACTCATTGCCACCTGGAGCTCATCTCGACTGGATGTTGCTTCAAGTTGCAGCCTGGGTCCAGGTCTATTCTACGTGTTGCATCTTCCTTGGACTGCAGGCCAACCAGAGCAGAAGGGCAAGGGAGCGAGTGGAAACACGTACTCTCTCTTCACCTTCGGTCTGGAGTTGGTGCTCTGTTTTCCCTGCAGGGCCAAGCCTAAGCCAGTAGGGGAAGGAAATAGACTGTTTCTAGTGGAAGGAACTGCAGAGTCTTTGCAAAGAACATGGATACAGACGATGGTGAAATGTGGTAGCTATAATGCCGTCTATTACAACTGAATTGGGTTTTCTATTTTCCCCTGCTGTGAATGTCTATTACTTGTAAAATAAATGCCTTATTTTCTAATGGGCAATACTGCAGAAATGTGAGTGGCAAAACAAGGAGTGGGGAGTCTCAGTGCTTTTTTAGTGCTTCTCTGACTCAGCTTCAATCTGTTGGCTTTGCGGATCATCTCTGGTTTCATCCTGCCAGTCAAGGTTTCCAACAAAGTCTTTGGTACCTCTGAGAATAACATGTCTTCTGTTTGGACAACCTTACAGGCCTCATGTCTTCTTATGAATAGTCTGTGTTTAGAGAGTTCATGTACCTTAGGAGAATAACTTGAAATGCTACATGATTTTATAAGCAATATAAAACTATGAGAAGAAAATGGCAGCCAGTCACTGTATTCTAAGGCAATTCAGTTCAGTCGCTCAGTTGTGTCCGACTCTTTGTGACCCCATGAACTGCAGCGCGCCAGGCATCCCTGTCCATCACCAACTCCTGGAGTTTCCCAAACTCATGTCCATTGAGTCGGTGATGCCATCCAACCATCTCATCCTCTGTCGTCCCCTTCTCCTCCCTCCTTCAATCTTTTCCAGCATCAGGGTCTTTTCAAATGAGTCAGTTCTTTGCATCATGTGGCCAAAGGATTGGAGTTTCAGCTTCAGCACCAGTCCTTCCAATGAACACCTAGGACTGATCTCCTTTAGGATGGACTGGTTGGATCTCCTTGCAGTCCAAGGGACTCTCAAGAGTCTTCTCCAACACCACAGTTCGAAAGCATCAATTCTTCAGTGCTCAGCTTTCTTTATAATCCAACTCTCACATCCATACATGACTACTGGAAAAACCATAGTCTTGACTAGACGGACCTTTGTTGACAAAGTAATGTCTCTGCTTTTTAATATGCTATCTAGGTTGGTTATAACTTTCTTTCTAAGGAGTAAGCATCTTTTATTTTCATGGCTGCAGTCACCGTCTGCAATGATTTTGGAGTCCAGAAAAATAAAGGCAGTCATGAAGTGATGGGACCGGATGCCATGATCTTCGTTTTCTGAATGTTGAGCTTTAAGCCAACTTTTTCACTCTCCACTTTCACTTTCATCAAGAGGCTCTTTAGTTCCTCTTCACTTTCTGCCATAAGGG
>SJYT01022842.1:0-27654 GCA_006410635.1 Cephalophus harveyi
CCAAGGTCACTGGTGAGCAAAGAGTAGAGTGGGCATTTGAACCAAGGCAGGTTGGCTCCTGCATCAAGGCAGAGCCTCTTGATGAAGGTAAAAGGGGAGAGTGACAAAGCTGGCTTAAAAGTCAACATTCAAAAAACCAAGATGATGTCATCCGCTCCCATCACTTCATGGCAAATAAACGGGGAAAAAGTGGAAACAGTGCATATTTTATTTTCTTGGGCTCCAAAATCACTGCAGACAGTGACTAAAGCCATGAAATTTAAAAAAGCTTGCTGCTTGGACGAAAAGCTACGACAAACCTAGACAGAGTATTAAAAAGCAGACATCGCTTTGCCGACAAAGGTCCTATAGTTAGAGCCATAGTTTTTTCAGTCGTCATGTGAGTGTTGGATCATAAAGAAGGCTGAGCACTGAAGAACTGATGCTTTCGCATCGTGGTGCTGGAGAAGGTTCTTGAGAGTCTCTTGGACACAAGAGATTAAACCAGTCAATCCAGTCATTCCAAAAGGAAATAAACCCTGAATATTAATTGGAAGGACTGATCCTGAAGCTGAAGCTCCAAACCTCTGTCCACCTGATGCGAAGAGCTGACTCACTGGAAAAGACCCTGATGCTGGGAAAGGTTGAGGGCATCAGGAGAAGGGAGTGACAGAGGATGAGATGGTTGGATAGCATCACTGACTCAGTGGACATGAGTTTGAGCAAACTCCAGAGATAGTGAAGAATAGGGAAGCCTGGTGTGCTTCAGCCCACAGGTGACAAAGAGTCGGACATGACTTGGCAACTGAACAGCAACAATACTGGCTCCCGAGTCTGTGTTTCTACCCTGCAAGCCCTTCCTGCCACACCAACCCACCAACCTGGTTTTAGAGCAGGCACTTGGCACTACGCTGCCCTTGGAAGTGCCTTCCATCAATGAATGGTGAAAAGTGCAGAGCAACCCACTGCCCACACGCAGACTGCCTGGCTCTCGACTGCCCTTCTCTGGCTCTGGTGTCCACTCCCTTGCTACATGGGGACACAGAGATTTAGCAGTTGAGCGTCACCTGATTGGTCTGCCTGCCAACTAGGCGTGGGGGCCAGGGATTCATTTCTCTGGCCAGAGAGTGGTGATGATGTGGAAAGAATGAGCCATTTTCTCAATAAAATTTAAACCCCCAACACCAAAAAGAGAAGTGTCTGATAAAACTGTGTGTTTCAAAGTAAGTGGACTAAAAAATATTTGCTAAAGATGATGCAGTTCACCATGATTCAGTTCAGTTCAGTCGCTTAGTGGTGTCTGACTCTTTACGACCCCATGGACCGCAGCACGCCAGGCCTCCCTGTCCATCACAAACTCCCAGAGTTCACCCAAACTCACATCCATCACCTAGTTGGTGATGCCACCAGCCATCTCATCCTGTGTCGTCCCCTTCTCCTCCCGCCTTCAATCTTTCCCAGCATCAGGGTCTTTTCAAATGAGTCAGCTCTTTGCATGAGGAGTACTGGAGTTTCAGCTTCAACATCAGTCCTTCCAATGAACTCTCAGAACTGATCTCCTTTAGGATGGACTGGTTGGATCTCCTTGCAGTCCAAGGGACCCTAAAGAGTCTTCTCCAACACCACAGTTCAAAAGCATCAATTCTTTGGTGCTCAGCTTTCTTTCCAACTCTCACATCCATACATAACTACTGGAAAAAACATAGCTTTGACTAGACGGACCTTTGTTGACAAAGCAATGTCTCTGCGTTTTAATATGCTGTCTAGGTTGGTCATAACTTTCCTTCCAAGGAGTAAGCATCTTTTCATTTCATGGCTGCAGTCACCATCTGCAGTGATGTTTACCATGTTCATCATGTTTACCATGAGAAAAAAGGCCATCTAAAATTTTGATGTAAGGTATTATGAGAAAGGCCACATTTTGTCATTGAAGATCTACTGTGGTCAGTCCAGGGGAGAAATCATATTACTCAGTAACACAATTTGTTCAAAAGTGCTGTTAGAAAAAAAAAAATTGCTGGGACTTCCCTGGTGGCACAGTGGGATAAGAATCTGCCTGCCAATGCAGGGGACTCAGGTTTCATCCCTGCTCTGGAAGATTCCACGTGCCATGGAGCAACAAAGCCCGTGCGCCACAAACACTGAGCCTGTGTATGGCAACGACTGAAGCCTCCTCTGCAACACGAGAAGCCACTTTTGTGAAAAGCCCATGCACCGTAACAAAGAGGAGCCCCTGCTTGCCGCAACTAGAGAAAGCCCTCCCAAAGCAATGAAGACCCAATGCAGCCAAAAATAAATAAGTAAACAAAAAAAATTTTTAAATGCTGTTGTTGACTTAGTGAACGAACTTATGGTTGCTGCGGGGACGGGGAGAGGGATAATTTGGGAGTTTGGGATGGACATGTACACACTGCTCTATTTAAAATGGATAACCAACAAGGAAATATTGTATGGCACATGGAACTCTGCTCAGTGTTATGTGGCACCCTGGATGGGAGAGGAGTCTGGGGAGACTGGAGATATGTATAACAGAAGGCTGAGTCCCCTTCGATGTTCATCGGAAGCTATCACAACTTTGTTAATCAGCTATACTCCAATAAAAGATAAAAAATTTTTCAAAAATGCTGTGTTATAATCCATCACCAAAAAGGATGCCTTTGAAATAATCAAAAGATAATGAAAAATGGGCCAAACCCACATTTTTAACTGCTTTAAGTCCTTTGCTGATCCAGGTCGTGTATTAGAAGAATAAAATCCAGCTCGTACCTCCTCCACAGTAAAAGTAAGCCAGGACTCAAATATGCTCACTTGGTGTCAGGCGCTACTCTAAGCATGTCATATATTTAATCCTCACAAGGGAACTGAGGGACAAAGAAAGTAAGTAGATTGCCCAAGGTCACTGGTGAGCAAAGAGTAGAGTGGGCATTTGAACCAAGGCAGGTTGGCTCCTGCATCAAGGCAGAGCCTCTTGATGAAGGTAAAAGGGGAGAGTGACAAAGCTGGCTTAAAAGTCAACATTCAAAAAACCAAGATGATGTCATCCGCTCCCATCACTTCATGGCAAATAAACGGGGAAAAAGTGGAAACAGTGCATATTTTATTTTCTTGGGCTCCAAAATCACTGCAGACAGTGACTAAAGCCATGAAATTTAAAAAAGCTTGCTGCTTGGACGAAAAGCTACGACAANAAAAGGGGAGAGTGACAAAGCTGGCTTAAAAGTCAACATTCAAAAAACCAAGATGATGTCATCCGCTCCCATCACTTCATGGCAAATAAACGGGGAAAAAGTGGAAACAGTGCATATTTTATTTTCTTGGGCTCCAAAATCACTGCAGACAGTGACTAAAGCCATGAAATTTAAAAAAGCTTGCTGCTTGGACGAAAAGCTACGACAAACCTAGACAGAGTATTAAAAAGCAGACATCGCT
This sequence comes from Cephalophus harveyi, assembly GCA_006410635.1. Lineage (NCBI taxonomy): Eukaryota > Metazoa > Chordata > Mammalia > Artiodactyla > Bovidae > Cephalophus > Cephalophus harveyi. The sequence goes on from SJYT01022842.1 coordinate 3,409, forward strand.
TTGCCGACAAAGGTCCTATAGTTAGAGCCATAGTTTTTTCAGTCGTCATGTGAGTGTTGGATCATAAAGAAGGCTGAGCACTGAAGAACTGATGCTTTCGCATCGTGGTGCTGGAGAAGGTTCTTGAGAGTCTCTTGGACACAAGAGATTAAACCAGTCAATCCAGTCATTCCAAAAGGAAATAAACCCTGAATATTAATTGGAAGGACTGATCCTGAAGCTGAAGCTCCAATACTCTGTCCACCTGATGCGAACAGCTGACTCACTGGAAAAGACCCTGATGCTGGGAAAGACTGAGGGCCTCAGGAGAAGGGAGTGACAGAGGATGAGATGGTTGGATAGCATCACTGACTCAGTGGACATGAGTTTGAGCAAACTCCAGAGATAGTGAAGAATAGGGAAGCCTGGTGTGCTGCAGCCCATAGGTGACAAGGAGTCGGACATGACTTGGCAACTGAACAGCAACAATATTGGCTCCCGAGTCTATGTTTCTACCCTGCAAGCCCTTCCTGCCACACCAACCCACCAACCCTGGTTTTAGAGCAGGCACTTGGCACTACGCTGCCCTTGGAAGTGCCTTCCATCAATGAATGGTGAAAAGTGCAGAGCAACCCACTGCCCACACGCAGACTGCCTGGCTCTCGATTGCCCTTCTCTGGCTCTGGTGTCCACTCCCTTGCTACATGGGGACACAGAGATTTAACAGTTGAGCGTCACCTGATTGGTCTGCCTGCCAACTAGGCGTGGGGGCCAGGGATTCATTTCTCTGGCCAGAGAGTGGTGATGATGTGGAAAGAATGAGCCATTTTCTCAATAAAATTTAAACCCCCAACACCAAAAAGAGAAGTGTCTGATAAAACTGTGTGTTTCAAAGTAAGTGGACTAAAAAATATTTGCTAAAGATGATGCAGTTCACCATGATTCAGTTCAGTTCAGTCGCTTAGTGGTGTCTGACTCTTTACGACCCCATGGACCGCAGCACGCCAGGCCTCCCTGTCCATCACAAACTCCCAGAGTTCACCCAAACTCACATCCATCACCTAGTTGGTGATGCCACCAGCCATCTCATCCTGTGTCGTCCCCTTCTCCTCCCGCCTTCAATCTTTCCCAGCATCAGGGTCTTTTCAAATGAGTTAGCTCTTTGCATGAGGAGTACTGGAGTTTCAGCTTCAACATCAGTCCTTCCAATGAACTCTCAGAACTGATCTCCTTTAGGATGGACTGGTTGGATCTCCTTGCAGTCCAAGGGACCCTAAAGAGTCTTCTCCAACACCACAGTTCAAAAGCATCAATTCTTTGGTGCTCAGCTTTCTTTCCAACTCTCACATCCATACATAACTACTGGAAAAAACATAGCTTTGACTAGACGGACCTTTGTTGACAAAGCAATGTCTCTGCGTTTTAATATGCTGTCTAGGTTGGTCATAACTTTCCTTCCAAGGAGTAAGCATCTTTTCATTTCATGGCTGCAGTCACCATCTGCAGTGATGTTTACCATGTTCATCATGTTTACCATGAGAAAAAAGGCCATCCAAAATTTTGATGTAAGGTATTATGAGAAAGGCCACATTTTGTCATTGAAGATCTACTGTGGTCAGTCCAGGGGAGAAATCATATTACTCAGTAACACAATTTGTTCAAAAGTGCTGTTAAAAAAAAAAAAATTGCTGGGACTTCCCTGGTGGCACAGTGGGATAAGAATCTGCCTGCCAATGCAGGGGATTCGGGTTTAATCCCTGCTCTGGGAAGATTCCACGTGCCATAGAGCAATAAAGCCCGTGCGCCACAAATACTGAGCCTGTGTACGGCAACGACTGAAGCCTCCTCTGCAACACGAGAAGCCACTTTTGTGAAAAGCCCGTGCACCGTAACAAAGAGGAGCCCCTGCTTGCCGCAACTAGAGAAAGCCCTCCCAAAGCAAAGGAGACCCAATGCAGCCAAAAATAAATAAGTAAACAAAAAGAATTTTTAAATGCTGTTGTTGACTTAGTGAACGAACTTATGGTTGCTGCGGGGACGGGGAGAGGGATAATTTGGGAGTTTGGGATGGACATGTACACACTGCTCTATTTAAAATGGATAACCAACAAGGAAATATTGTATAGCACATGGAACTCTGCTCAGTGTTATGTGGCACCCTGGATGGGAGAGGAGTCTGGGGAGATTGGAGATATGTATAACAGAAGGCTGAGTCCCCTTCGATGTTCATCGGAAGCTATCACAACTTTGTTAATCAGCTATACTCCAATAAAAGATAAAAAATTTTTCAAAAATGCTGTGTTATAATCCATCACCAAAAAGGATGCCTTTGAAATTTTGGCAAAAAAAAAAAAAAAAAACCCTCCACGATAAAAATTCAAATCTTTCAATAACAAAAGAATGCTTCAATACAGTTGCAGAGATTTCATTTTCTGACTTTAAAAACCTATCTTTTTTTTTAACAAAAAATATGCCACACATACATTTTGATTTTCCTGAGGTAATCCTCAAACAAAAACAAGTCTTCCACACCAGGGCAGAGGAATCAGACCCTGAAAGACTTTGGGGCCGAGACAAGCCTGCAAAGTGCCCCCACTTAGACCCAGGAGACTTCCAGCAAGTTCCTAGATGCCCCTAAGCCTCAATTTCTTCCAGTGTCAAAGGGGAACCCTAATACTACTTCCCTTAAAGCTTAAAAGAAAAATTCCTCAAGGTCTCTAGAACGGTTGGTCATTCCCCTTGGGAGGGCGCTGCTGCTGCTGCTGCTAAGTCACTTCAGTCGTGTCCGACTCTCTGCGACCCCATAGACAGCAGCCCACCAGGCTCCCCCGGCCCTGGGATTCTCCAGGCAAGAACACTGGAGTGGGTTGCCATTTCCTTCTCCAATGCATGAAAGTGAAAAATGAAAGTGAAGTCGCTCAGTTGTGTCCGACTCTTAGCGACCCTATTGACTGCAGCCTTCCAGGCTCCTCTGTCCATGGGATTTTCCAGACAAGAGTACTGGAGTGGGGTGCCATTGCCTTCTCCGTGGGAGGGCGCTAGATTTATTTATTTAAAACAGCTGCTGCTGGCACAGATCAGAGAAACAAGCATCAGCTCTCACTTTCATCCCAGCCACCTCCTACCCTCCAGCTTGCCTTCCTACCTCAACACGAGGGTTACTAGACTCTCAGCTACAGTAGATCTATTTCACGGACAGCTACGACATTTATCAGAGGAAGAGATGCTCATTCAGTCTTTTGGGGAAATACCAGCAGCCGGCTGGTTCTTTGTGCTCTAAGGAAAGGTTTCTCCATCGGGGCGTGATTGACATTTGGGGTCGTCCTGTGCATCTGAAGGGCGTTCAGCAGCATCCCGGCCTCTTCCCACAAGATGCCAGTACAGCACTCAGAAGGACTCTAGACGTTGTCAAGTATCTTCTCAGTGGTTCTCTGGGTTGAGAACCACTGCTTTAACTCAAAAGTTTTCAGCCCTAATAACCCTGAAACCTGAATATTTTCTTCCAGGCTGAAAATTTTAAAAGGAAAGGAAACTCTAAAGAGTAGCCTTCAGGGCCTTCCCTGGTGGACCAGTGGTTAAGACTCTGAGTTTCCAATGCAGGAGGCAAGGGTTTGATCCCTTGTTGGGGAACTAAGATCCCACATGCAGTGCAGTGCACCAGTCAAAATAAAATAAAATAAAATAAAATAAAAAATTAAAAAAAGGAGTCTTCAGATACTTTGTAGTCTCTTCCTCTCCCAACACCCAGCATATCAGCAGTCTTCATTGTAAGTGCTCGCACATTTTTTTTCTAGTTGCACAGTCGTGTGACCCCATGGACTGTAGCCCGCCAGGCTCCTCTGGCCATGGAATTCTCCAGGCAGGAGTACTGGAGTGGGTTGCCATTTCCTTCTTCAATGCTCTCACATTTTTAAATGAGGTAGGTGGCCAAACTCAAATGCTTCTCAATTTCTTCAGGAAAGAGAGTTGAGTACAAGTCATCCAGATAAATGCAAAACCTTTATCTTGAGGGAAGGAAAACTGAGGAGTGAGAAAGTTGTGTGCCAGCAATGGGACTTCAGAACTCTTATTAAAAGGCCTACACCATCTTCAAACCTGAGTGGGAGAGGGCAAGTATCCCATGAACTGGGTAGCTTTGTTAATAAAATTATTTTTAAATGCACAATGTGAAAAATACCTAGACAAATGAGACAATAAAAATATGTGTCTAGGTTGCTGGAGGTGGGGTTAGGGCATTGATAGGTAGGGCACAAGAGATTTTTAGAGCAGAGAAGCTAATCTGTACGATACTACAAGGCTGGATACGTGACATTATGCCTTTGTCAAAACTTGTAGAACTATATGACACAAAAGTGAACTCTGACATAAACTACAGACTTTAGTAATAATATGTCAATATCGACTCATCAAGTGCAATAAACGTACCACACCGATGTAAGCCGTAACAGGGGACACTAGGCAGGGTGGGGGATTGCTGATATATGGAGTTCTCGCCCATATACCAGAAATTTCTGCTCAATTTTTCAGTAAATTGAAAACTGCTCTAAAAAAAAAGTTATTAATTGCCTTTAAAAGTGTTTGTATCTGGAAAAGCCGAGGTCAGAGAAAGAGAGGAATCATCTCTGTAAATATCCGTAATGTAACATACCCTTCTTGTGTTAAGTAATGCAAAATCAAAATCAGAAGATTTTTTCGTCGTGCTTCTGTCCTCATCTCGCACTGTGAACAAAAAAGAAAATGCAGATGGGATGACAATGAAATATAACACTCCTTGTATAGCAGTAAACCCTTGAAGGTAATTGTAACCTGTCAAAAGCAAGAAGCATAACTTAAAGCCTGCAAGGTAGTTTGGGGTCTCTGAGGATATATAAAGTTGTTTTTCCATTGTTATTTTCTTCTCAGAGCTGCCTTCTCAATTGTAAACTGAAGGTACAATGATCTCAATTGGGATTGCACTTGACTAGTTCACTTCTTACTGCCAAACTAATTGGCATTTTATTGCTTATCACTAAAGGAACAAATATATACACATTTATTTGGACCAGGTGAAGGAAAGTGATGTTAAAAGATAAACTCTTTTGCACCCTTATGAACTATAGTTTGCCAGGGTCCTCTGTCCATGGTATTTCCCAGGCAAAAATACTGGAGTGGGTTGCTACTTCCTCCTCCAGGGGATATTTGAGACTGAGGGATCAAACCTACAACTCCTGCATTGGCAGGCAGATTCTTTACCACTGAGCCACCAGGGAGCCCTTAAATTCACCCAGAATCATACCCAGACCCTGCACAAACATGGAGATGATGTGAGAAGGAAATGGCAACCCACTCCAGTGTTCTTGCCTGGAGAATCCCAGGGACGGGGGAGCTTGGTGGGCTGCCATCTATGGGGTCGCACAGAGTCGGACACGACTGAAGTGACTTAGTAGCAGCAGCATTTTCTTATGATTCAAAGTCAGTTATGTTCAATATTTGCTGTTTATGTAGGCAAGTAAAACACTATTTTATAAAGATATCCCCCCAAAATGATTCAAATAAAGTTTTGTTGCTTAAGGTGACAAGTTTTTATTCAGATTGCCAGAGAATACAGAAAATGAAACAACTTGTGTTTCAAAGACCTTGTGAAGGAATCATAGTAAGTACTACCTTTTCAACCAAAATTTGTTTTCTGCCATTCAAAGATAATTATTGCTTTTTTAAAATATAAATTTGCATTTTATCACCCAGTTTATACACATTTTATTGTTATTTTTTTAGTTAAACTTTTTTTCTTTGAATTCAGGGTAAAATAAATAAAGCAAAAGTCCCCAGAAGTCTAAGAGAAAAGGAGATTAAAGGAAAATTGTAATCCTTAAAGTAATAAAATATTTAACACAAAAAGTAGTGATTTAAACTGAGAGAAAATATTTACAAATGACACATTTGATAAAGAACTATTATTAAAAATATACAAAGAGCTCCTAAAACTCAACAATAAGAAAACAAAAAATACAATTGAAAATGGGCAAAAAAAAAAAAAAATGAGCAAACACCTCACAAAAGAAGATATATGGATGGTCTAAAACAAATATATGAAAAGATGCTCAACAACATATGTCATCAAGGAGAGGCAAATTAAAACAACAAGATAGCACTGCACACCTATTAGAATGGTGAAAATCCAAAACACTAACGCCACCAATACTGATGAAGATGTAGAGAGCCATGGGAACTCTCATCCACCGACGGTGGGAATGCAGAATGGGACAGCCACTTTGGAAGACAGTTTGGTGGTTTCTTACAAAACTAAACATACACTTATCATATGATCCAGCTGTCATGCTCCTTGGAATTTACTCCAAAGAGTTAAAAACACATCTACACACAAACCTTCACTCTGAAGCTGCCGATGCAGCTTTATTCATAATTGCCAGAAACAATCAAAATACCCTTTCAGTATGTGAATCAATAAAGTGCAGTACATCTACACAATGGATTATCAGTACTAAAAAAAAAAAAATATCAAGCCATAAAAAGGCATGAAGGAAACATTCATATTACTAAGTGAAAGAAGCCAATCTGAAAAGGTAACAATAGAAACTTTCAGATATTGAGTTATGGAGAAGTCATTCTGACTAACACATGATTTGGCTTAGTCTAGAATAGCCAGTCTATAGCCTATCAAATATAAATTGTACATCTGCTTTAACCATTAAAGAAAAGAATGCTTTTAAAAATCAGAATAGAGTAACTGTGGTTCAAGCATCCCAAATGGAGCCTGGTGGCCATTGTGAATGTGGTTTCAGACAGGTTCTACATTACTAAGAACTTGAGTTTCTGGACAGTATCAGACTCAACACCACACTAGCTATCCTCAAACCAGTATCTGCTAGCAGCTGCAACCATGTGGACCCCAACCAATCCTTCCTCCACAAGCACAGTTACTTCTTGCCAGCTCCAGTTATAATTCTTGATAAACAGCTCATATAACTAGTTGTAACCTTCCAGTTTTTTCCTTTAAAAGCCTGCCCCATTTTGATCCTGCAGAACATAATTCAAATGCTTCTTGAATCTGTATCTCCCAGGCTATAGTCCTTGGCTTGGTTCAAATAAACGTTCTCTACTCTTATTATGGGATTGACTAGATGGCTCAGACAGTAAAGAATCTGCCTGCAATGCAGGAGACCAGGATTCGATCCCTGAGTTGGGAGGATCCCCTGGAGAAGGAAATGGCAATCCACTCCAGCATTCTTACCTACATGCATTCTTACCTACAGCATTCTACAGTCCACGGGGTTGCAAAGCGTCGGACACGACTGAGCAACTAACAGTTCACTTCATTCCTATTATAGGTTGTTTATTGATTATTTATATCAACAGTTTCATACTGTATGATTTCACCTATGTGACATTCTGGAAAAAAAGCAAAACTATGAAGACAATAAGATCAGTGGTGGGGAGAGACAGGGAGACAGAACACAGAGGGTTTCAGAGCGGTGAGCTATTCTACATGACACTATCAAGGTAGCCATGTTGTCAAAACCGACAGGGTGTGCACCAAAGTGACTTTTAATGCAATGCAAAGTATGTACTCTGAGTGATAAAGACGTGTCAATGTAGATTCATCTGATGCAAGATATTGATGATGCAGGAGTTGTGGACATGTGAGGTGGGAGATATATGCAAATTCTCTGAACTTTCCACTCAATTTTGTTGTGAACCCAAAGCTGCTCTTTAAAAAAAAAAAATTTTTTTTTTAATATGAATTGATTTTTAAACAAATATACAGAATATTGGGTTGGCCAAAAGTTCATTCTTTTTTTTTTTTTCTGTAAACTGGATCTAAATAGCACTCAGTTGTCTTTAACTTCATTGGAAACAATTTTGTCAGATTGTATTTTAACAGCAGTCATATCAGTGTGCAATTTTTTTAAAAAAGCATCAAAATTGGTGAATTTTTGTGTACCCATTTTAATATTGAAGATGTATGAAAAAAGCAACATTTTTGGCATGTTATGCTTTATTATTTTGAGAACGGTAAAAACTCAACTGAAACAAATAAAAAAAGATTTTTGAAGTGTTTGGAGAAGGTGAAAAAACATGTCAAAGGTGCTTTGTGCAGTTTTTTGCTAGACGATGCTCCACAGTCAAGTAGACCAGTTGAAGTTGATAGAGATCAAATCAAGACATTAATTGCGAACTATCAATGTTATATCATACAGGAGACAGCAGATATACTCAAAATATCCAAATCAAGCATTGAAAATAATTTGCACCAGCTTGGTTATGTTAATCACTTTGATGATTGGGTTCCACATAAGTGGGAAAAAAACCTTCTTGCCCATATTTTTACATGCGATTCTCTACTTAAATGTAATGAAAACAGTCCATTTTAAAAAACAAACTGTGACGAGCAATGAAAAGTGGATACTGTACAATAATGTAGAACGGAAGAGATCGTGGGGCAAGTGAAATGAACCACCCTTTACCATACCAAAGGCCAGTCTTCAACCAAAGAAGGTGGTGTTATGTATATAGTGGGATCGGAAGGAAGTCCTTCATTAAGAGTTCCTTGTCAAAAACCTAACAATTAACTCCAACAAGTACTGCTCCCAATTAGACCAACTGAAAGCAGCACTCAACAAAAAGTGTCCGGCATCAGTCAACAAAAAACACATAATCTTCCATCAAGATAACAAAAGACTACATATTTCTCTCATGACCAGGCAAAAACTACTAGAGCTTGGCTGGGAAGTTATGATTCATCCAGTGTATTCACCAGACATTGTACCTTTGGATTTCCACTTATTTTGGTCTTTACAAAATTCTCTTAATGGAAAAAAATTCAGTTCCTTAGAACTGTAAAAAGCGCCTAGAAGAGTTCTTTGCTCAAAAAGAGAAAAAGTTTTGGGAATATGAAATTAGGAAGTTGTCTGGAAAATGGGAGAAGGCAGTGGAAGAAAACGGTGGGTACATTGTTCAATAAAGTTCCTGGTGAAAATGAAAAATGTCTTTTATTTTTACTTTAAAATTGAAGGAAATTTTTGGCCAACTCAATACATTTAAACTGAGTCACCCTTCAAAATAGTCACCTTAGTAGGTCATGCTTTTATTCCATTGCTCAAAACATTTCTGAAACTCTTCTTTTAAAATCATCTTCAATGTAGATTCATCCCTGTTAGCACAGATGGTAAAGCATCTGCCTGCAACGCAGGAGACCTGAGTTTGATCCCTGGATCGGGAAGATCCCCTGGAGAAGGAAATGGCAATCCACTCCAGTACTCTTGCCTGGAAAATCCCATGGACGGTGGAGCCTGGTGGGCTACAGTCCAGGGGGTAGCAAGAAGTCGGACACGACTGAGAGACTTCACTTCACTTCATCCTCCCCTAGCCCACATTTACAAAAATAATATGTGGCCCTGTAGAAAACTGGAACAATTAATAAATGCACAAGAAAAAAAATAAAATATTTTGGTTACATTCTTTCCATCTTCTTACAAAATAGGCTTCTCATGTGTTTTGATTAGCTGTGTTTTTTTCCTTAAAAATACTTTGTAAATATTTTTCCCAGTTATTAAAATTTTAATGACTGCACAGAAAGCATCATAACTTAATCACCCCTCAGCTGTTGGAGAGTCCTCTTGTTTGAAGTTGGGCCTCACCAAATTTAAGAACACACTTTATTAGCAGCTTTGACTGTTTCTAAAGTCCAAATTTGCCCTCAGGGACAGATCTGATAACATTAAGAGAGTTTTAAAAGCAGATGACAAGCCACTCTTTAAAAATGACCCTGGGTACATCTCCCCCTCTGTCCTTGAAGAAATCTGTAGCATCAGGGTAAGTTAAAAAACTGGAAAGCAACTTACCAAGGCAAGATAAAGAATCAAGAAGGGAGTTACAGTAATCTTTGCTATGCTTTTATCTGTTATTATGAAATATATAATTCATATAGAAGAGTATAAAACATCCATTCCTTTTTAATAATACTAATAACAGGCTTCACCCTGGTTAGAGCCCAGAACACATTCTGTGTCTTATAAACCCCCTCACTGTTCCTTTCAGATGTTTCCCCTCCTCCCACCAGAAGTAACTTCCATCCCAATTTTTATGCTCAGCATTCCCTCAGTCGTGTCTGACTCTTTTCGACCCCACAAACTAACCTGCCAGGCTTCTCTGTCCATGGAATTCTCCAGGCATATATATACAGTGTATATATATATATATGTATATATACATGATATCTAAACGATATATTCTAGAAGAATAGAAAACTTTATGGTTTTACCAACTATATGAAAGTGAAGGTCGCTCAGTCGTGTCCAACTCTTGGTGACCTGGTGGACTATAAAGTCCATGGAATTCTCCAGGCCAGAATACTGGAGTGGGTAGCCTTTCCCTTCTCCAGGGGATCTTCCTGACCCAGGAATCAAGCCAGAGTCTCCTGCATTGCAGGATTCTTTACCAACTGAGCTATCAAGGAAGCCTACCATACATTCTTAAAAAAACACTGTAGATAGTTTTCACATTTTTTAATATTAAAAAATATTTACTCATGATCACATTTTAAAGAACTAAAGAGTCTATTACTAAGAGAATGAATAAACATTGTGTGATACATTCTTTTAATTTAACTTTTGTGTGTGTGTTAGTCCCTCAGTCATGTCTGACTCTTTGCAACCCCACAAACTAACCTGCCAGGCTTCTCTGTCCATGGAATTCTCCAGGCAGGAACACTGGAGTGGATTGCCATTCCCTTCTCCAGAGGATCTTCCCAACCCAGGGATCGAACACTGGTCTCCTGCATCACAGGCAGATTCTTTACTGTTTGAGCTACAGGGAAGTCCTTTAAATGTATACAGCCTCCCTGTCAGGGAATCAAACCCCCGTCTCCCACATGACAGGTGCAGATACTCACCGCTATACTAATGAGGAAGGGCTTTTTTACTGGAAGATAATTGCTTTTATTGGAGGATAATTGCTTTACAATGTTGTGGTGGTTGCTGCTGTACATCAATATGAATCAGTCCTAATTTTACACATCTCCCCTCTCTAAAGCCTCTCTCTCTCCCCATTCCACCCCCTTGAGGTCGTCACAGAGCACCAGGCTGGGCTCTCTGTGTTATAGAGCAGTTTCCTGCTAGCTATCTATTTCACACATGATGGTGAACACATGTCAATGTTACTTTCTCAATTTCTCCTAGCCTCTCCATCCCCAGCTGGGTCCATAAGTCCATTCTCTAGGTCTGTGTCTCCATTTCTTCCCTGTAGATGGGTTCATCAGCTCTATTCTTCTAGAATATATTGTTTAGATATCATGTATATATACATATATATATATGCCTGGAGAATTCCATGGACAGAGAAGCCTGGCAGGTTAGTTTGTGGGGTCGAAAAAAGTCAGACACGGCTGAGGGACTAACACACACACAAAAGTTAAATTAAAAAAAGAATGTATCACACAATGTTTACTTATTCTCTTAGTAATAGACTCTTCTGCTGCTGCTGCTGCTAAGTCGCTTCAGTCGTCCGACTCTGTGCGACCCCACAGATGGCAGCCCACTGGGCTCCGCCATCCCTGGGATTCTCCAGGCAAGAACACTGGAGTGGGTTGCCATTTCCTTCTCCAATGCATGAAAGTGAAAAGTCAAAGTGAAGTCGCTCAGTCGTGTCTGACTCAGCGACCCCATGGACTGCAGCCTACCAGGCTCCTCCGTCCATGGGATTTTCCAGGCAAGAGTACTGGAGTGGGGTGCCATTGCTGACTCTTCAGTTCGTTAAAATGTGATCATGAGTAAATATATTTGGCTTCCCTGGTGGCTCAGTCAGTAAAGAGTCTGCCTGCAATGTGGGAGACCTGGGTTCGATCCCTGGGTTGGGAAGATCCCCTGGAGAAGGGAATGGCAACCCACTCCAGTATTCTTGCCTGGAGAATCCCATGGACAGAGGAGCCTGGTGGGCTACAGTCCATGGGGTCACAAAGAGTCGGACACGACTGAGTAGCTAACTTAATATATATATGATATTTGTTTTTCTCTTTACTTCACTCTGTGTAACAGACTCTAGGTTTAGGTTTTCATATTTTTTAACATTATGTGAATAGAATTTACATTTATTTCTTGTGACTACTTTTATTTCACAGTATGTAATTTCTCCCCCCAAAAAAGTTCATATCAAAGTAAGAGCTTAGGTATAATGCAGCAATTTCATAATATCTTCATTCATTTATCTGCTTCCACAGCTTTCTAATCTGTGGACATAATTTTAGTGTCTTAGAGGGTTGCTATCTTAAGGCTTCTCAAGGTAACTCTTCTGTTTCCCAGAAAATAGAAGTATCCTGTAGAGCTAAGCTTTTCTAATTTACCAAAATTAGTCTTGGTTATTCAAGGGTCTTTTTTGTTAAGTCGATTTGCCTCACCTATAGTGCCATCTAGTGTATGACGAGGGGAGGCACTTCCTGTATTTTGCTCTTTAGTGGCTAAATCGTATTTGACTCTTAGAGAGCCCACAGACTGGAGTTCGCCAGTCTTCCTTGTCCTTAGCTCAGACTTAAGTCGGTGATGCCATCCAACCATTTCATCCTCTGTCCCCTCCTTCCCTTCTTGCCCTTGATCCTTCCCAGCATTGGGGTCCTTTCATGAAATTTGGGTAGTTCCGAAGGACTGTTTACAGAATAAAGATGATCAGCATAAAATTCAGTGCAAATCAAGCTTGCAAAATAAAAACTAAAACTGCATATTACACAAGCAAGATTGATGGAATATGTTTCTAAATCTCCACATTCTCAAACTCACAGTTGAGGGTTTGACTCAGAACCTAGGTCTCTGGCTCCCAGGCCAATGACCTTCCCTCCATCAATTCCTCCCCTGCATTAACCCCTACTCATCAGTGTCCATTCCCACCCCTGCACATTCACGAAACCAAAGAGAAATTGCTGTTATAATTTGTCAAAAATGGTGTGCCAAATTTGCCAAAATCAAACAACTATGGTTATCAGTAACTCTTGGCTGACCTCACATTAGTAACAAATGGTGTCCCTTACAGGTCCTTAAATTGAATCTCACAATTTTAGTGACCATTTCAGAGCAACCACTGGCCAGGCCTCAGTTAATTAGTCACTCTGCTGCACCAAGAGAAGTGTATCTCGTAGGGGATTATGCCTTTAACTCCAGAAAAGTCACAGTCCTGCTGTACCTGAAGCTCATCTGTTTCATTTGTAAGCAAAGGTTTTTGAGAACAAAAGGATCTGAATTAAAGAGCCATGAAAGCCACGAACATCCCCAGAGGGACTGCACTGGACACTGACTGTGACCATTTCTACCTGGACAGTGTTTTGCAAAACTGTGGGTGTTCTCCCAGCATCAGGGTCAGTGTTTGATGGCTACTCAACAGCTATTAGTTACTTTGTCCATAGAGTTCAGAGCCCCTCCGTGCTACACTCTGGAAGTACGAGCTTCTTCCTAATCTAAACACACACTCATGTTCTCTTATGACTAAGATGCTTAGAAAAGACAGGGGTGTTTTGCTTGTGCTCCTCAGTATGGCTGCTCTGGCTTTGGCTGGTAGCCGTGAATTTCCTAAAGGTGCTCACCTGGGTAGAGCCCACGTTTATTTACAGATTTATACCACGATCACTATAATAATCTTAAAATATCTTCATTACTCCCTAAAGAAACTCTGTACCCCTTAGCTCTCACCCTCTGTCCTTAAAAGCCATAGAACTGTACATTTAAGATGGGTGAGTTGCATGGTATGTGAATTATATCTCAACAAAGCTGTCTTAAAATACATAAAAACAGGGAGAGGTAGGGAGAGAAAGGCTAAAATGAATGTAAATAAGTTGAATAATTGTTTTAGTAATATAAATGATATGACTGAAAATACAAATGATTTCATGTAATATTCTGAAGTTACTCAAAATGGAAATGGGGGGCTGCTTATCACCCACATGATTATGAGGGTGTCCTTACTGCCCAGATGGCAGAGCCGGGTCATATCTTAGAATGTGGCAAAGATGCTCATTTACTTGTTCTGATGAATTGGCTGTAACAAATTTGCTGAGTCATTGTGACTACAGGATAGAGTCCCCAGAAAGAAAAGAACACACAAAATCATCTAAGCAGATATTCCCTTCATATGTTTTCTTTTTGATTGTTATCAAAAAGCTTGCCGTGCACAGAAAATTGAAGAAACCACCTTAGGTATTATTAGCATTTCTTCAGTGCATCTGGACAAAAATATTAGCTTCTTTCGAAAAGAATCTCAAAATTTTTTAATGCAGAAATTTTAAAGATTTTACTCAGCTAATATTCAGAGCAGGCAAGGTATGAAAGAATACGTACTCAGATACAGTTGGTAGGAATATAAACTAGTACAACATTTTTACAGAGCGAAATGAAACACATGCCCACCAACTCACAATTCCACACCTCACCATTTATGCAAGATCAATTACACTATATTATAGAAATGGTTCACATATGCAAAATAATTAATGTTCAAGGATATTTAATAAAGCATTATGCACATTCTCCTCTGAAATTAGAAATATCTAAAATGCCAGTGGTAAAGAATCCACCTGCCAATGCAGGACATACAAAAGATTTAGGTTCAATCCCTGGGTCAGGAAGAGCCCCTGGAGTAGGAAATGAAAACCTGCTGCAGTATTCTTGCCTAGAAAATTCCATGGGCAGAGGAGTCTGGCAAGTTACAGTCCATGGGGTCACATAGAGTCGGACATGATGGAGCACGCACACACACACACACACACACAGAGAAAATGTCCATTAAAGGTTAAATAAATCATGATACAGGCTTACCAAGGATCACTATGCCCCAATACAAAGAACAAAGTAGATCTATATACACTGACAAGGAAAGATTTTGAAGACATAGTGTTTTCTCCCCACGCACCTACTATCTGACCACTCCCAAGTAGAAAGAAAGTTTGAATTAAGGTAGTGTTTGGACTTTCCTAGTGGGGTACAGTGGTTAAGAATCTGCCTGCCAACGCAGGGCACACAGGTTCGATCCCTGGTCCAGGAAGATTCCACATACTGTGGGACACCACAGCTACTGAAGCCCGTGCCCTAGAGCCTGTGCTCTGCAACAAGAGAATCTGAAATGAGAAGCCCTCTCACCTCAGCGAAGAGTAGTCCCCACTCGCCTCAACTAGAGAAAGGCTTCGTGCAGCAACGAGGACTCAATGCAGCCAAAAATAAATAAATAACCTTTTAAAATATAAAGGTAATGTTTAAATTGGACAAAGAAAAACTTCGATTAATACAAAAAGTTTAAAAAGAAACGTTTAGCTTTCCACCCAACCACTATTGCTAATTTCTCATGTAATTTTTCTGAATATATCAATATATATCAATATATCAATATATATATTAATATATCAATGATTCCATTTTTGCAAATACTCTTTTAAATTTGCAAAAATGGAATCATTTTGTCTATACTGTTTGGCATCTTGCCTTTTCCCCCCATTTAATAATATGTCTTGAACATCTCTGTATGTAAGCAAATGCAGATCTACCCTAATTCTAAGACATATGTAGTGAAAGTGAAAGTGAAGTCACTCAGTCATGTCTGACCTTTTGCAACCTCATGGACTGTAGCCTATTTTCCAGGCAAGAGTACTGGAGTGGATTATCATTTCCTTCTTCAGGGTCTCTTCCTGACCCAGGGATAGAACCCGGGTCTCCTGCATTGCAGCCAGACGCTTTACTGTCTGAGCTACCAGGGAAGCCCAAGACATATGTAAGGTGAAAAGGTATTTACATATCTAATTTTTTTTCCCTTTCTTTCTCTCTGAGTGAAACAGTATGGATGTATATTTCTCTGATTTGGTGAAAAACTTAGATATGTAGTACCTCTGGGTAGAGGAATGGGATGAGAGTATAGCAACTCAATTTTTTTCTTTTTATCCAGAGGTTCTTAACTGTTTAATACTTTGGTAAGTACAAAGCAAGGAAACCCAATAGGCTGGATTCTACTGTTCACAGATCAAACAATTTCTATGCTAAGGAATTCCATCATCACCTTGGCAGATGAGCCACTCTGACATCAAGGTCCCTCCCCTCTTCTGCATCAGTAGGTATGGAAGTGGGAAATGTCCTGACACTGATGCTGGCCTTGGGTGTTCCATTCACTAGGAGGGAAAGATCCAGACAAAGGCACCCACAGGCATCTCCTCCTCCACACTACACTTCCTACTCCCTGTCCCCCTGACCTCGCATGCCTGTACACTGAATATACAGATGCCTTTCATGTACATATACACTAAGGCAGAGAAATCTAGGAATCCAATTATCCACACACATATGGAGAGCCTTGGGTTTCACAGCTGCCCTCACCAAATGAGCTGAAGGATTTGTTAGAATAATTTCCCTCAAATTCCTTTTAGAATCCCTGGAGAGTCACTTAATCAGTGAATCATTGACCTAGTGAAATCCTGGTATACCAAGATGAATAGGAAGGCAAAGTTCTAACTCTTGGAATGGAGGGACTTCCGGATCCTGAGCTGATCTGAGCAATGTTGACCATATTCTTATAAACGACCTGTCAGAGGTGCTTGAGCAAAGTTTTACTACATTCCTGGAAAACGGTAGCTGACTCAACTCCAGTCAAGAGTATTTCTAGGGTTTTACAGCTGGAATCACAAAGTCTGGCAAGCAGTCTCGCTCTCTACAGCAGATAATGGGGACTTAAGGACACGCTGTGGCTCAGTAACTTAGAATTCTTTGATCATGGGGTTGCTTCAAAAATGGCTTTCTTTCTATGCAGATTGTGAAACAGTTTATACTTGAGGTGCCCAGGCCTTAAAATAAAATCACTACTTTTTCTTTGAGATAAGTTTGATGGAAATTCAGAATTTGTTAAGAGCTTAAAAGAGAGCTAAGAAAACTCTATGCAAATACCTAGTATTAACTATTTAAGATATGTAATTACTTGAAACACAGAATGTCATCTTATAAATTTGTTAATTAAAAGTATAAAGTTTGAAGATCTGTAACATCTTCTATTCATGTCATTCAAATGAACATAGAAAGCTGTCTTCTGGATTAAAAGACTAAGAATAGGGCCACCACCAATGGTCGATTTAACTGTAAAAGGTAATGTGCCCCTGAAATGGACACAATTAGATGCTCAATTAATTTCTGTCTACCAAAGAAAGGAAGCCCAGAACTGAGCATCTAACCGAGGCGTCTCATTTGTCTCTGCTTCAGTAATCTGCCTGTTTTCGACTTCCTTCATTTCCTTTGTGGGCTATTGTGCAACAAAAGTGCCTCCATTATCAGATTCAAAATTGAATCCTATGATACTGTAGCCTGAGGAAAAGGAAGCATTGAATATCATTCCTAGCTTTAGACCCAGAAGATATTTAGGAAATGTTACTGTATATACACTACAAGCAGCATTAGTGCTTTTAATTTCTTTTTTACGGGTGCAATGGAGATTAATTTGCATGAGCTCGTTTCAATTTCTGTAATAAGATCCAAATTTTGCATTAAGCTTTCCATCTCAAAAACAAACAGTTAAAAAGGACACATTTCTTCTTTCAAATGTTTTTATTATAGTTCTCTTTTACAGTCTTTGCATCTAAAATTCACTTAAAAGCTTGAATATATATACCCATAAGTTCTAATTTGTTTTTTGTTTGTTTCCTGATTACCTCCTGTTTCTACCAGGAAACTTCCCAACTTTCAAATGCTGCTCAACTTGATAAAGCACTGGAACTACCAAAAGTGGTGTCTACAGATCCAAAAAAGGCATTTACTATACTTAATAAAAAATCAGAACTGGTCAATTATGCTCAGGAACAGTGTGCCATGAAGGGAGGCATGTACAGTCAATCCTGAGTATGAATTGGTTATAAAATTGGGGATTTCAGGGAAGTATAAAGCCTACCGAAATACAGAGGACTTTCTGTGCCATGCCATTGTTATAAACACAGAATCAGGTTATGGAATCACAAGATTTATGTTCTTGTCAAAAGCTCATGCTCAGACAGACTACTTTCTAGCTGCAACATAGCTGCATGATGGAAAGATGAGACTGCCATCCTGGTAAGGTGACATCACAGTCTGACCAGGCATAAAACAGCAGGTGAAACCTCGAGGAAACAACCAGACAACTACAGAAAGGGAGATGTTCTTCAGGACGATTGACATGGCTTCTTGAACAAGTCGGTGTCATTAAAAATAAAGGAGAATGGCCAAAATGGTGGAGTAGGAAGACCCTGCACCCACCTCCTCCCATGGGCACACCAAAATTACAACTACTTACAACTACTTGATAAGACCAGAAGAAGAGCAGGAAATGTTTTCTATAACTAAAGATAGAAAAGAAGGAACCACAATGAGACAGGCTGGAGGAGTGGAGATGCTGTATAGTCAAGACCCATATCCATGGGTGGGCAGCCCACAAATGGAGGGATAATTACAACTGCTGTGGTTTTCCACAAGCAGTAAGGGGTTCAAGCTCCACATCATGATCTTTAGCCTGGGAGTCCTGCACCAAGAAGATGAGCCCTTAGAACGTTTGGCTTTGAAGGCCAATGGGGCTTACTTTCAAGAGAGCCAGAGGGCTGTGAAAAATAGAGACCTCATCTCTATTTTTTTTTCTTTGTGCACACAAAATCCCATATGTGCTGGGATCCAGGGCAGAAGCAATAATTTGAAAGAAGCCTGGGTCCAGACCTCCCCAGTGATATCTGAGAGTCTCCTGGAGAGGCAGGAAGACACGGGAGTTCACCTTGTGGACACAGACGCTGGTGGCAGCCATTATTGGAAGCTCATTCTATCACAAGGACACTGTTGGTGACTGGTGCCATTTCAGAATCCTCCCTGCAGCTTGTTAGCACTGAGACTGGCCTCACCCACAAGCCTGTAAGCACCAGTACTGGGACACCTCAGGCCAAGTAGCTAGACAGGTGGGGATAAAACCCTACCCACCTTGCCTCAGGACCTGTCCCCCAGAACCCTCACACCAGTGAACCCACCTGCGTTAGCCCCAGGACTCCAAGGGCCTCAGTCCCACCCATGGCAGGCTAGCACTAGCCCTGGGGAACCCCTGGCCCTGGGCCCATCCACCAGCAGGTCAACACCCAGCCCTAGGACCCCCAAGGCCCAGGATTCAGCCCCACTCACCAGCAAGCCAACACCTGTTTTCGGACACCCTGGACTCCACAGATAGCTGTGTCAGGAACACCAGCAGGCCATCTAGTGGATTCAGCAGGCCATCTAGTGGCCAGCCCTGCAACCACCCATCCTAGGACCTGGCTCCACCCATCTTTGGACTAGCACTAGCCCCAGAACCCCTCAGGGCTTTGTACCCAGCTGCTGGGTCCTAAAGCTACCAGTGGCTAGCAGCTTCAGCACAGGCAACGAAACAATATGGTTTATAACCATTTATATTGCTATATATATAGGGTTGCCATTTCCTTCTCCAGGGCATCTTCCTGGCCCAGGGTTTGAACCTGGGTCTCCTGCATTCTAGGTAGACTCTCTACCATCTGAGCCACCAGGGAAGCTCTATATATAAAGCACCCAGGCCTACCAGACAACCCACAGTAGTCAGCCTGTCACAACATAAGGACCAACACAGCCCACACAGGGGATAACCCTAAAGCACATAGCTCTTGCAACCAGAGGGAAGTGCACTGGGAAACACAGGACATCTCCTACAAAAGTCTACTTCTCCAAGGTCAGGAAATATAGCCAACCTACCAAATACACAGAAATAAAAACAGGAAATTAGGCAAAATGAAGTGACACAGGAATATGTTCCAAATGAAGGAACATGGTAAAACTCCAGATGAACTAAGTGAGGTGGAGATAATCAATCAACCCAATAAAGAGCTCAAGGTTATAATTGTAAAGATGCTCAAAGAACTCAGGAGAAGATTACGTGAGCAGAGTAAGAAGTTGAAAGTTATTAATAAGGGGTTAGAAATGAAGAAAAACCAAAGAAAGATAAAAACTACAATAAGTGAAATTTTAAAATATACTAGAAGTAATCAATATACAGAGGAATGAATCTGTGAGCTGGAAAACAGAGTAGCAGAAATCACCCAAGTTGAACAGAAAAAAAAGAAAATTTTATGAAGAGAGTTTAAGAGAACTCTTAAACATTAAGGTACTAACATTTGCATTATAGGGTCTCAAATAGGAGAGAGAGAGTGTGGCAGTAACTTATGTGAAGAAATAATAGCAGAAAACTTCCCTATATAAGGAAATGGACATCAGGTCCAGGAATCACAGAGATTCCCAAACAGGATCAACCCAAAGAGGACCACACCAACACAAACTGTAATAAAAGTAGCAAAAATTAAAGATAAAGAAAGAGATTAAAAATAGCAAGAGAAAAACAAAGAGTTAAGTACAAGCAAACTCCCATAAGGTTATCAACTGACTTCTCAGCAAAAAGTTTGCAGGCCAGAAGGGAGTGGCACAATATATTTAAAGAGATGAAAGGGGAAAACCTATAACCAAGAATACTCTCTCAGGCAATGCTTTCATTCAAATTTGATAGAATGATCAAAAAGCTTATAGACAAGCAAAAGCTAAAGGAGCTCAGCCCTCCCAAAACAGCTTTACAAGAAATGTTAAAGAGACTTCCTTAAGTGAAAAAGAAAAGACTGCTACTAGAACTAGGAAAATTATGAAAGGAAAAACCTCATTGGTAAAGGCACATAGACAATAAAGGCAGTGAATCAACCATGTGTGAAACTAGTAGGAAGGTTAAAAGACAAGGGTTGAGTTTTCCTGGGGGTCTAGTGATTAAGAATCTGCCTGCCCATGCAGGGGAAATGGGTTTAACCCCGGGTTCAGGAAGATTCCACATGCTGTGCGGGGCAACTTAGCCCGTGCACCACAACCACTGAGCCCACGCACCGCAAGTACAGAAGCCTGTGTGCCCTAGAGCCAGTGATCCACGAGAGAAACGACCACACGAAGAGCCCAGGCACAACGACAAGTAGCCCCCACTTGCCGCAACTAGAGAAAGCCCGCAGGCAGCAACAAAGACCCAACACAGCCAAAAGGTAGTAAATACATAAATCTTAACAAAAGGACAAGTGTAATAAACTCATCTATATCCATATTGAGTAGTTAAGGGATAAAAATGCTGTCAGTCAATGCATGAGACAGGGCACAGGGTCAGTGCACTGTGACGACACTGAGGGTGGGATGGGGGGCTGGATCACATGCTAGGTCACAAAACAAGTCTCAGTAAATTTAAGAAAACTGAAATCATATCAAGCATCTTTTCCAATCACAATACTATGAGACTAGAGATCAAATACAAGAAAAAATATGCAAAAACACAGACATGTAGAGGCTAAACAATATGTTACTAAACAACCAAAAAGTTGTTGAAAAAATCAAAGGCAAAATTTTTAAAACACAGAGAAAAGGAAAACAAAAACACGTGATTGAAAATCTATGAGATAAAGCAAAAGTAATTCAGGGAAGTTTATAAGTAAACTTATAAGTAAGTTTATAAGTAAAACAGGGAAGTTTATAGCAATACAAGCTTACCTCAGGAGACAAGAAAACTCTCAAACAACCTAACCTCACACCTAAAGGAATTAGAGAAAGAAAAAAACCACAAAGTTAGTAAAAGGAAAGAAATAATAAAGATCAGAGCAGAAATAAAGACTAAAAAATGAAACAGAAAAGATCAATGAATCTAAGAGTTGGTTATTTGAAAAGATAAACAAAACTGATAAACCTGTAGCCAGACTCATCAAAAAAAAAAAGGGGGACCCAAATCAATTTAAGTCAGAAATGAAATAGGAGAATTTATAACCAATGTCACTGAAATACATAGGATCATAAGAGAGTACTACAATTAAACGCCAATAAAATAGACAACCTAGAAGAAATGGATAAATTCACAAAAATGTACAATCTCTCAAGACTGAATCAGGAAGAAATAGAAAATATGAACAGAACAATTGCCAGTAATGGAATCGAATCAGTAACAAATAAAAACAAAAAACTTTCCAACAAACAAAAGTCCATGACTAGATGGCATTACAGGTGAATTACACCAAACATTTAGAAAATAGTTAAACTGATACTTCTCCAACTATTTCAAAAACCTGCAAAGGGACAAACACTTCCAAACATATTCTTCAAAACATGAGGCCAGGAGTACCCTGATGCCAAATCAGACAAAGACATTACACAAAAAATTATAGGCCAGTATCACTGATGGGCATAGATGTAAAAATCCTCAACAAAATATTAGCAAACTGAATTCAATAGTACATTAAAAGGATCATACACAATAATCAATTGGGATTTATCTCCAGGGAAGCAAGGATGGTTCAATATCTGCAACTCAATCAATGTGATATGCCATATTAAAAAATTGAAGACTAAAAGCCATATATCATCTCAAAAGATGTAGAAAAAGTTTCTGACAAAATTCAACATCCATTTATGGTAACAACAACAACAAAAAAAAACTCAACAAAGTAGGCACAAAAGAAACATAACAAAGGCATAATAAAGGCCATATATGACAAGCCTACAACTAACATCATACTCAATGGTGAAAAGCTACAAGCATTTCATCGGAGATCAGGAACAATACAAGGATGCCCACCCTCACCACTTCTATTCAACGTAGCACTGGAAATCCTAGGCACTACTATCAGAGAAAAAAGAATTAAAGGAATCCAATTGGAAAGAAAAAAGTAAAACTATTACTGTTTGCAGATGACACAATACTATACATAAAAATTCTAAGGATGCCACCAAAATCTACTAGAATGCATCAGTTAATTTGGTAAAGTTGCAGGATACAAAATTAACATATAGAAATCTGTTGCATTTCTGTATACTAACAATGAATTATCAGAAAGAGAAATTAAGGAAAAATTCCATATATCATCACATTAAAAATAAAAAATACTGAGGAACAAATCTAAGGAGATAAAAGGTCTGTACTTGGAAAACTATGACATCGATTAAAGAAATTGAAGACAACACAAACAGAACAATACACCATGTTCATAGATGGGAAGAAGGAAAATAATTAAAATGACCATGCTATCCAAAGCAATCTACAAATTCAATGTAAGCCCTATTGAAATATCAATGGCATTTTTCACAAAGCTAGAACAAAAAATTCTGAAATTTGTATGAAACCACAAAATAAGCAGTCAAAACACTCTTGAGAAAGAACAAAGCTGAAGGTATCATACTCCCAGATTTCAAACTATACTACAAAGCCACAGTCAACAAAATAGTATAGTACTGGCACAAAAACAGACACATAGATCAATGGAACAGAATAGAGAACCCAGAGATGAAACCACACTTATATATGGTACTTAATCTACAACAAGGGAGGCTAGAATATACAATGTGGAAAAGATAGCCTCTTTAATAAATGGTGTTGACTATACTACAAAGCCACAGTCAACAAAATAGTATAGTACTGGCACAAAAACAGACACATAGATCAATGGAACAGAATAGAGAACCCAGAGATGAAACCACACTTATATATGGTACTTAATCTACAACAAGGGAGGCTAGAATATACAATGTGGAAAAGATAGCCTCTTTAATAAATGGTGTTGGGAAAACTGTATGTGAAGTGAAGTCACTCAGTTGTGTCTGACTCTGTAGCCTACCAGGCTCCTCTGTCCATGGGATTTTCCAGGCAAGAATGCTGAAGTGGATTGCCATTTCCTTCTCAATGGGATCTTCCTGACCCAGGGATCGAACCTGGGTCTCCTGCATTGTAGGCAGACGCTTCACCGTCTGAACCACCAGGGAAAACTGTACAGCACATGCAAAAGTATCAAACTGGAATACTCTCACAGCATGATCAAAAATAAATTAAAAATGGATTAAAGACTTAAATTTAAGACCTGAATCTATAAAACTTCTAGAAGAAAACATAAGCAATATGCTCTTTGACATTTGTCTTTGTAATATTTTTTGAATATGGTTTCTCAGGTAAGGGAAACAAAAGCAAAAATCAACAAATAGGATTACATCAAAGTAAAAGACTTGCATAGTAAAGGAAATCATCAACAAAATGAAAAGGCCACATACCAAATGGGAGACTATATTTGCAAACAGTATATCCAACAAAGGGTTAATATCCAAAATATACAAAGAACTCACACAACTCAACATCAAAAAACAACCAGATTAAAAAAGAGGGAGAGAATCTGAATAGGTATTTTTCAAGAGACATACAAATGGCCAAGAGGCAGATAAAAAGATATTCAACATCACTAATCATTCAGTTCAGTTCAGT
>SJYT01022848.1:0-166742 GCA_006410635.1 Cephalophus harveyi
ATAAAAAGCAGAGCCAAAATTGGGCTGGGGGCTTCTCTTTGCGTCTTTTGGGTTGGCCCGCCCTCATGCCTCAAAGATATATTCTCTTTTGCTTTCTAAATAAAACTGAGCTGTAACATGGAGCTGTAACACTGGTCTGTATGAGGAAATTACACGTGGCTGTAACACTGGTCTGTCCAAGGGCTATAACACTGGTCTGTCGCTTCAAATTTTTGTTGTGATGAGACAGAATCAAGGAAATTACACACTCCCCAGACAAAATCAAGACTAATTACCATTAAAAATATCTTAATATTGATCATAAATTTAAAAGTCTAAAAGCTACACTACCCATTAGGGTGGCTACTTATCAAAAAAAAACAGAAAACAACAAGTGTTGATGAGGATGCAGGAAACTAGAACTGTTGGTAGGAATGTAAAATGGTACAGCCACTAGGAAAAACAGTATGGAGGTTCCTTAGGAAGTTAAGTATGGAGGGAGGGGGGGTTAATTCGGAGTTTTGGATTAACATAAACACAACTATAGATAAAATAGAACCAACAAGGACCTACTGCAGAGCACAGGGAACTCTATTCAGTCTTCTGTAAAAATCTACATGGGAAAAGAATATGAAAAAGAAAGAAGACACATATATGTGTAACTGAATCACTTTCCTGTACCGCTGAAACTAGCACATTTAAATCAACTATACTCAAATAAAAAATTTCTTTGAAAGGGAATAAAAAAGAAAAAGAAACTAAGTATAGAATTATCATATGGTCCTGTTGGGTAGTTAGAATAGATATGGAGGGAGGGGGGGTTAATTCGGAGTTTTGGATTAACATAAACACAACTATAGATAAAATAGAACCAACAAGGACCTACTGCAGAGCACAGGGAACTCTATTCAGTCTTCTGTAAAAATCTACATGGGAAAAGAATATGAAAAAGAAAGAAGACACATATATGTGTAACTGAATCACTTTCCTGTACAGCTGAAACTAGCACATTTAAATCAACTATACTCAAATAAAAAATTTCTTTGAAAGGGAATAAAAAAGAAAAAGAAACTAAGTATAGAATTATCATATGGTCCTGTTGGGTAGTTAGAATAGAAAAAGGAGTCCAAAATGGAAGTGGCTAAAAAACAAAGAAAGGAAAAGCCTGTGAAAACGGAACAAAAGAAAATCTGAGGACCAGAGTGAGAACCAGAGTGAGAACAAACAGCCAGATAAAACAAACAGCCCTCCTGGCTAGCCCAATTTACATAGAGCAGGCTCAGTGTGAGGAGAAAAACCCTATAAAAAAAGGAGCCAAAATTGAACCCCTCTCTTCTTTTGGGTCAGCCCACCCTCGAGGAGGTATTTTCCTTTGCTTGCCAAATAAAACTGAGCTGTAACCGAGCTATAACACTGCTTCCCCTCAACCCCTGCCCCATTTCAAATCTTTGCTGCAGTGAGACGGAACCAAGGAAATTACACACTCCCCTGACAGTCCAGCAATTCCATTTCTGGGTATATATTCAAAAGAATTAAAGGATGGACTCAAATAGATATTTATACACCCATATTCATAGCCTCCTCAGGTGGTGCAGTGGTAAAGAATTTGCCTGCCAATGCGGGAGACACTGGGGATCTGAGTTCAATCCCTAGATCAGGAAGATCCCCTAAAGGTGGAAATGGCAACCCACTCCAGTATTCTCCCCTAAAAAATTCCATGGACAGAGGAGCCTGACATGCTACAGTCTATGGGTCGAAAAGACTTAGATATGATTGGGCACACACACATATTCATAGCAGCATTATTCATAATAGCCAAAAGATATAAGCAACCCAAGCATCCACCAATGAATAAACAAACTGTGGTATATATAAACAATTTCATATTATTCAGTTGTAAAAAGGAAAGAAATTCTGATGCACACCTATCATACAAATAAGCCTTGAGGACATCATGCTAAATGAAAGAAGGCAAAGAAAGAAAAATATTATACAGTTTCCACTTAAATGAGGCAGATTTGGCTTTGGCTCCATCCCTTCATTCTTTCTGGAGTTATTTCTCCACTGATCTCCAGGTAGCATATTGGGCATCTACCGACCTGGGGAGTTGCTCTTTCAGTATCCTATCATTTTGCCTTTTCATACTGTTCATGGGGTTCTCAAGGCAAGAATACTAATTATACAGAGTGAAGTAAGCCAGAAAGAAAAACACCAATACAGTATACTGACACATATATATGGAATTTAAAAAGATGGCAATGATGACCCTGTATGCGAGACAGCAAAAGAGACACAGATGTATAGAACGGACTTTTGGACTCTGTGGGAGAGGGAGAGGGTGGGATGATTTGGGAGAATGGCATTGAAACATGTATACTATCATGTAAGAATGAAGCGCCAGCCTATGTTCGATACAGGATACAGGATGCTCGGGGCTGGTACACGGGGATGATCCAGAGAGAGGAAATGGGGTGGGATGTGGGAGGGGGATTCAGAATTGGGATCTCATATACACCCATGGTGGATTCATGTCAATGTATGGCAAAACCAATACGGTATTGTAAAGTAAAATAAAGTAAAAATTAAAATAAATAAATAAATAAATAAAGAGGATGAGGAAAAAAAAATAAACTTAATTATCTCTAAAAAAAAAAAAAGTAAAAATAAAAATAAATAAATAAATAAACCTCCTGGTTAGACTCTGCAGACAGGTCCAGCATTTTTTCTTCCCACATTTCAAGCCTCAGGGTTGGGATGGCTACAGCTCACCCTGGGTTTCCCAAGTGGCACTAGTGGTGAAGAATCCGCCTGCCAATGCAGGAGACATAAAGTGATGTGGGTTCAATCCCTGGGTCGATCCCCTGCAGGGGGGCATGGCAACCCACTCCAGTATTCTTGCCTGAGGAATTCCTTGGACAGAGCAGCCTGGCAGCCTACAGTCTATGGGGTCGCTAGGAGACGTACACAACTGAAGCAACTAATGCACACACTCCTTGGAACAACGATGGAGCCAGCACCTGGGAGTTGGCTGTGGGGTGGAGCCTGGTTGCTGCACGCTGGTCAGGGTCTGCCCTCCTCTTCTGCTCTGGTTGTGAGCAGAACCCACCCATTTGTCTTCTTTCTCTTCTGTTGCCTTAAATATATCCCAGAGAGATCATAAATTGATTCACCCGCCTCCGACCTACAGACACCCAACGGAGCCTTCTGGTTTTCTCCCAAGACTTCTGACCCTTCCCTGCCAATCAGCCCCTTTCTCTTCCTGTCCCCCCAGTCCCAGCAGCGTTGGGGTCAGCGAGTGGGTTGCAAGAGCTCAGACATGATGTTCGGTGTGTGATTCATTTGCACCAGGGGATTCTGAATAGATAATAATCATCTGCAAATGGCAATTAACAAAATCTTTTTAAAAGTGCCTTGATGGTTCTAAAACAGAAGGCAAAACATATCATGCTTCTTGTTGCAAGTGATTTTGGGGGCGGCTGGTGATGCACAGCCTTTGAAGGAGATGATTTCCACCCAGTCATGCCCAACAAGAGAGGCTACTCCTAATTTCATGCCCCTTCCCTGGGACTCTTCCTCAAGACAGCCTTTGAGGAAGACTCACTTTGGCTTCTTCCTAAAGCCCTTGCCTGGGCTCCATGTCTCCCCCCAGGCAAGCATGGGAGTTGACAAGTGGCACCATTGGAAGATGGTGCCAACATCTGCTACCAAGTGATACAGACCAAGTCTTAAGGGAGTTGCTCCGCTCTCCCTCCTGTTACCTCACTCCTCCCTTACCTCGGTCCCTCCTTAGCCTTGGTGTTAGCTAATCCAGCCTGCTGTTTGTTCAGTCTCGAAGTCCTGTCTGACTCTTTATGACCCCATGGACTGCAGACATGCCAGGCCCCTCTGTCCTTCACTAGCTCCTGGAGTTTGATCAGATTCATGTCCACTGAGTCACTGATGCTATCTAACCTTCTCATTCTCTGCCATCCCCTTCTCCTTTTGCTTTCAATCTTTCCCAGCATCAGGGAAAAGGTAGCTTTTCCCAGGTCCCAAGTAGCTTTTCAATTGAGCTGACTCTTCTCATCAGGTGGCCAAAGTATTGGAGCTTCAGCTTCAGCTTCAGTCCCTCCAAAAAATACTCAGGGTTGATTTCCTTTAGGATTGACTGGCTGGATCTCCTTGCAGTCCTAGTGACTCTCAAGAGTCTCCTCCAACACCATAAATCCAGTCTTAACATCCATTAATAGAAAACAGCATCCTCTTGCTAGTTAGATCCTAATATCCTCAGACATAGTCCTGCCTCTGTAAACCCCTTCTTCTCCACTGCTTCCTGTCTTAGGGTGGTGACTGGGGGACAAACTCAGGGATCCATGATCTCCCCACCTGCCTGGAGAGCAGGGTGGATCCAGTTGGCAGGTTCTGTAGGCAGACAGACCCAGTACATCTCTCACCGATGGAAAGTCTTATCTATTCTAGACTCCAAACCACCCAGGGAGGTCTGATGAAGTCCCCAACTGTTATTTGGGAGGAAAGAGGTGCTACAAATTAGAAACGAAACACAGAAGTAGGATTGGGGGTACAGGGTTGAGGAAGGATGCTGAATTCCTTCCTCATATCATTTTGTTGGAGGAGCAGACCCTCAAACTCAAGGCTGCTAAGATGGTTTTTGGAATAGACAGTAACAGAGAGTGCGTGTACAGGTTAGACACCAACCTAGGCACCCCACCCATCAGGGATGGTTTGGAATTTGGAATTTCAGGAAGAGTAAGGAAGACTTTGAGGAAGAGGTTTGGGAGGAGGAAGCTTCCGCCACAGGGTGGGAGGGCCGGGTGAGCAGTAGGACGGTAGGAAGAAGCAAAGGGAATGGCAAGATGCTAGCTGAAGTTTCCAATGGCACCTACCTCGTCCTTTGCACACACTGC
Organism: Cephalophus harveyi; assembly: GCA_006410635.1. Lineage (NCBI taxonomy): Eukaryota > Metazoa > Chordata > Mammalia > Artiodactyla > Bovidae > Cephalophus > Cephalophus harveyi. The sequence continues at coordinate 4,884 of SJYT01022848.1, forward strand.
CCCACCCCGTCCTCACTGCTGTAGCCTAAGATCCTCTGGAGAGGCCAGGCCCGCATTTTTCAGAGTGTCCACAGATCACCCCAGATGAAGTCACCTGGGGGCTCCTTAATCACACTCCTGCCTCCTGGAGATGCAATCATGGTGTTTTCAGCCTCCTGTCCTAGGGGTGTTTCTTCCCAGGTCCCAAGTAGCTACTTTCTCACTGAGTAGGCTTTAGGACCCAGGCCCCCAGTGTCCAGGCCACATCTAACAAATCCAAGTCTTCACAGATGGGCAGGGAAGCTGCTCTCCTGAAAGGTCCCCAGGTGGCTCCCATGAACATTAGAACCAGGCCACTGAGCTAAGTCACGTCCTGAGGCTTCATGATTGGCAGTAAGCTGGGGAGGGGGGCACAGCGTGGCATCATTTGACGGCATCATTGATCTTGTGCAAACTGCTAAGAATAGCTTTGGTTCTCTAAAAACTTCCAACAGGGAAAGGACAGTCTGTGTCTCGTTTACCAGATCTGCTAGTCTCCTAAAACACTGGAAATGAAGGAATCTTCCAACTCACTGCAGTTCAATCGCTTAATTTTAAAGGACAGTGATGGTTAATTTCATGTGTCAACTGATGCCTGTGCCCACATATGCAGTTAAACATATTCAGGTTGTTTCTCTGAAGGTGCTTTTTGGATTTTGCATTCAAGTCAGTGGACTTGGTATAAAGTCTATTGTCCTTCAGTGGGCTCCACTTGTGCATGGGCTTCATCTAATTCCCCTGAAGGCCTGAACAGAATGAACACTGATCTCCCCTGAGTGAGAGGGCATCCTGGCTGCAGATGGCCTTCAGACTCAGACTGCAGCTCCGCTCTGGGTGTCCGGCCTGCTGGCCTACCCTGCAGACTTTAGACTTGCCAGCCCCACAAGAGAGTGAGAAATTCCCTAAAATCAATCTCTCTCTCTCTCTATCCCCTGAAGGCCTGAACAGAATGAACACTGATCTCCCCTGAGTGAGAGGGCATCCTGGCTGCAGATGGCCTTCAGACTCAGACTGCAGCTCCGCTCTGGGTGTCCGGCCTGCTGGCCTACCCTGCAGACTTTAGACTTGCCAGCCCCACAAGAGAGTGAGAAATTCCCTAAAATCAATCTCTCTCTCTCTCTATATATATATATATATATATACACACACACATATATATAAAACATATATATATATATATACACACACATTCTGTTGGTTCTGTTTCTCTGGGGAACTCTAATTCAAGACCCAGTGAGGTGTGAGAACTAACCCTGGGTCTAGAACCTAGGTCATTGCAGAGATACGAGGAACGGAGACAGTCCACGGTCCTTCTTGCCCTGAGAGCACTATCTTCTGCCCTAGGAAGAGCGTCAAGCTGTATGTGTGTGTGTGTCCTGTGAGCTCCTTAGAGCCTGGCACCCACATGCCTTATTCATCTCGCATGTCACTGTTCCCGACACTGAACCTGGGAGACAGTAAGTACTGAACGAATGATTGAAGGAAAGCAAAACAACCTTCTCTGAGTCTCGATTATTTGGATACTTAGGGAGACTTTCCAGATCCCCAGGAGGCAAGGCACAAACTGGTCCCCTGTTTACTTTCTACCTGCTGCAGAGATAGGGCTTCCCAGGTGGCACGAGTGCTAAAGAACCCACCTGCCAATGCAGGAGATGCAAGAGATGCAGGTTTGATCCCTGGGTTGGGAGGATCCCCTGGAGGAGGGCATGGCAACCCACTCCAGTATTCTTGCCTGGAGAATCCCATGGAAGAGGAGCCTGGTGGGCTACAGTCCGCAGGGTCACGTGGACTCACAAAAGAGTCAGACACAGCTGAGTGATGGAGCAAGCATGCACACACACACACACAGTCCCCTAGATACTTTGGCAGATAGGCACAAGGTTGGGGCGTGGGTGAGGGTCCTGTGACAGGTTGGAAGCAATGATGGGGGTCCCGGGGTAACAGTGAACACTGAAGCCTGGAAGGAAAGAGGGAGGCGAACGGGAGGGAAGCCCCTGCAGCAAATGGCTTTTCTGTGGCCCACACTCTGCTAGGGACTCGCGTACTGGCTCTGGCATGGAATCATCAGGTCATTTAAATTAATGAAGAAGGGGTAGGGAGGAGAGACGGAGGTTAGGGACAAGGGCCCTGACCCAGCAGGGAAACAGGCCCCAGGAAGAGCCACTTGTGTGCAGGAGGAGGGAGGCAGAAGTTGGAATCCACGCCAGTGGCCACCTCCATCACCTCCTGCTGGAACCAGAGGACAGGCGCTGGGTGCTAGGCAGCAGGCTGGGGCCTCTGTGGTCCTGGGCCTCTGTGGTCCTCTGCCCTCAGACACGCAGGTGGACGGGGAAGTGGCTGGGTTTGGCTTCAGTTATGGACTTTTGCTTTCGTCATCAGTTCTCTGGGCTACCTGTGCCTGAGACACCACCTGTGCCCTCACCCAAGCCTAATGGAGCATGTGTAGGCAGACAGTGGTGTGGGCTGCACCCTTCACCCCACCCTGCATCTGCATCTGCATGACCCGTGACCCCCCACCCCTCAGGGTGGAGACAGAATTGGGCTCCTGTCAAGTGCTTTCAGCTCCAGTTGGAAAAATTCTCCTTTGGACAGCTCAGCCCTTGGGCTGGGTTGGTTCCTCCAGGGCAGGGCTCTCTCGGAGATGCTGACCCATCTTCCGAGCCAATTGGATCTGCACTCTTGGTGGAAACCAAGCTGACAGCTGGCTCCTGCTGTAGCCCAGCCTCCCACGCCTCTTTCTAAAGCTCCCGAATATTCACTGGAAGGACTGATCCTGAAGCTCCAATACCTTGGTCACCTGATGTGAAGAACTGACTCACTGGAAAAGACTCTGATGCTGGGGAAGATTGAGAGCAGGAGGAGAAGTGGACGACAGGGGATGAGATGGCTAGATGGCATCATCGACTCAGTGGACGTGAGTCTGAGCAAACTCCGGGATAGAGTGATGGACAGGGAAGCCTGGCGTGCTGCAGTCCTTGGAGTCGCAGAGTTGGACACGACTGAGCGATTGAACAGCAACAGCAACGTGTCAAGGTGCCCTCCTGCTCCTGGCTGTTCTGAACAAGCCCTGGATGCTGCCTATGAGCTGCCCCACCCGACACCAGCCCAGGATGGACCCCCGCTGCACCCCAGGGCTCCCAAATGTGGTTTATCTTAATAAAATCATAACGGAGTTTCCCCACTCTGCTATTGATAACCAGTTGTCCACTAGGCTTGATTGTCTCTAAGCAGTTGGGGTAAACAATGGATACCCAACTCCCTAGGTAGAGCAGCTCCTCATCCTTAGAAATCACTGTGTTCACCTCCCTGTTGTTCTGTCAAAGAATATGCAAGCCATGGGAGGCAGGCAGAAGGAGCTGTTTGCCAGATGCGCTCACTTAAGGAGTCCATCGATTTAAAAATTCAGATGGATGCATTGGAAGTGGGTTCCCAACAGCAAAATGGAATTCTCCCTGGTCCCACTGCGTTAAGCATCAAGTTACAGATCTTCCCCGGCAGTGTGGACACTTCCAATAAAGCCAGCTTTGTGTGGACAACATAGGTAGTGGGCGCTCCATGACCAAGGGGGCCATCTCGACTCCCTGGGAGATAAATATGAGTCCTGGGCCAGCGTCTGAGACCACCGTGCTCCTCCTCCCTGGCTTCCCAATCAGCTAAGTGAGTCTGCGCAGCCCGGTCACCCCTGCCTGCCTGGCTCTCCATACCACTGAGGACGACAGAGCCTGTCTCTTTCCTCGGGACCTCAGGTCTGTTCTTATGCCGGGTGCATAGTAAGTGCTCAGGAAACATTTCCCAGTAAAAACTGCCTGTCATGGACCAGGTGCTGGAAAATACCTTATGTATGTGATTTTTTTCTTCTGGTATTGGTCTTGGCAATGGTTCCCCCTCTCTTTTATTTTTTTTAAAAGTTGAAATACAGTTGATTTACATTGTTGTGTTCATTTCTGGCATAGAGCAATGTGGTTTAGTTGTGTGTATATACATACACACACACATATGGCTTCCCAGGTGGCACCCTGGTCAAGAATCTGCCTGCAAGGCAGGAGACACAGGTTTGATCCCTGGGTCAGGAGGATCCCTTGGAGGAAATGACAACCTGCTCCAGTATTCTTGCCTGGGAAATCCCATGGACAGGGTAGCCTGGTGGGCTACAGTCCATGGGGTTTTGAGGAGTCAGACCCGACTGAGCAAACACACACATACAATCTATCTATATATATATACACATATATATACACACACCCATATGTGTGTGTATGTGTATATATACATATTTTCTTTTTTAAAGATTCTTTTCCATTGTAGGTTATTATAAGATATTGAATATATCAAGAGTTAAATTTTATTTTTAAATCTAACACAGATCTTGGAGGGAGAAATGCTATTATTTGCATTTTGTAGATGAGGGAGTAAGCTGGGATTTGAATTTGCTTCTTCTCAAGCCAAGTCTGGGGCTCCTCATATCACATTGGCCATGTTTCCGCTCTTTTACATAAAGAACTTGAAGAAAGAGGCTGCCTGGAGGCTCCTGACTCCTGTGGCTGAGGAGTGGTGGAGCGGTGCTGAGCCTGGGGGGCCACAGCCTTCCCGATAGGGAGGGGCCAGGCTCCGAGGGGGTGGGGCCAGGCTCCGACGGGGAGGGACCAGGCTACGAGGGGGCGGGTCCAGGCTCTGGAGGCAGCATGGTGGGAGTCTGGCAATCTTCCCCAGTCAGGTCTGGCTCAGTCCTTGTGGGATGTCCTTCACCTTGGGGACTTCCTGAGTCTCTGCCTGCTTTGCTGGGGCCCGGACTCAGGAAACCAGCCCCGCCTCGTCTGCAGGGGATTCCCTCCCACATCCTCTGCTCCCTGCACACCGGCATAGGCAGGAGTGAAGAGCATGGGTCAGGAAAGGGGTGTTTCAGACAAAGCTTCCTGAGGGGCTGGGCAGTGAGGCAGAGATCTGGGTTTCAGGTCCTTGTTCTGACCGTCTTTAGCCAGTGATGAAACCTCTCAAAACCTCAGTTTCCCGACAGTAGAATAAAGACACTGCCACCTACTTCCTGGGGTGGTTGGGGAGTCAAACAAGATGATGAACAAGTGCTAGCAAAGTGCCTCTTGGGCTTCTCTGGGGGCTCAGTGGTAGAGAATTCACCAGCCAGCCCAGCAGACGGGGGTTTGATCCCTGGGTTGGGAAGGTTCCCGAAAGAAGGAACTATGGAAACCCACTCCAGTAGGCTTGCCTGAGAAATCCCAGGGACAGAGGAGACTGGCAGGCTACAGTCCATGGGGTTGCGGAAGAGCTGGACACGACTGAGCGAGTGAACACAAGCAATGCCTCTCAGCAGGGACACAGGGCGGCAGGACAGTGGCGGCAGGGCCAGGTGGGCCTTGCATCCCACCCCAAGTGGGCAAACACGAGGGTGAGTCCCGGTCTCTCGGGAGACCTTCTCTAGAAACAGCTCGAGCTTGAAACACTGCAGGACATGTTTCCAAAGCGTGGGGATTTTGGCATCAGAGAAGTCGACTATTTTAAACTTCACAGTCATCCAAAGAGAACGGAGGAGATGGTTTAGTGGAGGTCCTTTTTCCTTCACCAAGTCCCCTGCCTGCCTTCTTCACCACAGAGAGCATTTTTCAGAGCAGCCTGGGGTGATGCAGTGGCCAGCTTTCATGGCAATGCCCCGAGCAGTACCCAGAAGCCCAGGAGAGTGACGACCGTGTGAGGACTTCTGAGGTCCTAGAAATTTGGATTTGGCACCATAGACGCTGCATAGATGTCTTGCAAGATGCCAGCATGGCCACCTGTGGGTGGTGCGTGCGTGCATGCTAAGTTGCTTCAGTTGTGTCCGACTCCTTGCGACTGTAGCCCACCAGGCTCCTCTGTCCCTGGGTCTCTCCAGGCAAGAATACTGGAGTGTGTTGTCATGCCCTCCTCCAGGGGATCTTCCCCACCCAGGGATCAAACCTCTTATGTCTCCTGTATTGCTTTACCACAAGTGCCACCTGGTAAGCCCCTGTGAGCAGTACCAAACCCCAAATGTCGAGAGATAAGCTGTCCAGGAAACTGGTGTGGCATTGCCAGCTGGACCTCAGGGCAGGAATGCTCAGGATTCGGCTCGCATGCTGCAGCCTGTTGCTGGGTAATTATTGGACATGTACAGGCTTCCCCCACAACCTGAGGGGCAGGAACAGGGCTTCTCCCCATGTCCTCTGATCCCACAGCACAGTGTAGAGCGTGGTGGTGAGGGGGAGCCCAGTAAACCTGAATGAACCATGACCGCCATAGCCACGGGCATTTGCTTGCTTCTGCTTCTACTCTCTGGATAAAGGCTCAGGCCTACCAATGAAGTGACCTTTCTGAGGTTCCATGATGGGGGATCCCAGTGGTTCTTACCCTGGGGAGATTTATTTCTCCCAGAGGATATTTGGCAACATCTGGAGATATTAATTAATCAACCAACTAATTTTAAAATTGATTAGTTAATTAATTAGGCTGCCCTGGGTCTTAGTTGTGGCATGTGGGATCTAGTTCCCTGACCAGGGATTGAACCTGGGCCCCCTGCATTGGGAGTGCAGAGTTGTAGCCACTGGACCACTAGGAGACAGTTTTGATTAGAGGCTACTGCTTCTAAAGAGTGGAATCCAGAGATGCTGTAAACATCCTCCAAAACACAGGCATGGTACCGTGCACCCCCCTCCACCATCCAAAATTCTCCAGCCCCAAAGGTCAATAGTTCTGAGGTCGAGAAGCCTGGGTTAGAGGTAAAGAGAATGGTGTGTTTCAAGTCACCAAGTGCTTAAAGGGTCTGCAAGGTGGAGAGGACAGTAATCATTCAGGTGAGAGGCAGGATGTGAGGTTAATGAAGGCGACAGTAGAAGGTGAGACTGGAAAGATAGGTTGGAGGCAGAGAAAGGTCTTAGCAAATGACAAAGGTGTGCCTCATAGACAAGAAAACTGGATTTTAGTCTGGCTAAATGGCCAGACTAGAGCTGGTTTCCCATGTTGTCCTCTGTCCACCTACCAAGCTGCCTCTTTCCTAATCAAGACAAGAGGAGAGGCATTGGGGGCTGAACAGCAGTCACACAGTGCAAGTCACATTTTAATCATCTACAGGACCCATTTGTGAGCCCACCACATGCTGTAAACACTGTCATCGCTGTTTTCCCTACCGTACCATGTTATGACTATTTCTCTATTAATCAATTTCCCTGCTAGACTATAAGCTCCTTGAGGACAGGAATCATGCTTAATTATTCCTGTATCTTTGGTACCTTCCATGATGCCTAGAAACAATAGGGACATAAAGCAGGATAGCTGCATAAATGGAGCAGCAGGAGAGGGTAAGTTGCCTTCCCGCGTGCTTGTTAGGACTGTGATAGGCTTCCTTATTCCGGTTTTCTCTTTTTCTGGCTGCACTGGTCTTTGTCTCAGTGCTTGGGGTTCTCTCTACTCGCAGTGTGTCGGCTTAGTTGCCCTGTGGCACGTGACATCTTAGTTCCCCGACCAGGGACTGAACCTGCATCTCCTACACTGGAAGGCAGATTCTTAACCACTGGACCACCAGGGAAGTCCCTGCTTTTTTAAATATAAGAAATACCATGGAAACATGCACATGCTATTCTAGCATGAAAACATATACACTACAATATGTAAAATAAAGGGCCAGGGAATCTGCTGTATGACTCAAGGGAGCTCTGTGACAACCTACAGGGGTGGGATGGGGTGGGAGGTGGAAGGGAGGCTCATAATGGAGGGGACATATGTATTACCTATGGCTGATTAGTGTTGATGTATGGCAGAAACAAATACAGTATGTAAAACAATTATCCTTCAATTAAAACTAAATAAATTAAAAAAAGAAATACATGTGCATTGTACAAATAAATGAAAAAAACTATAGACAACCCAAAAGAATAAAATAATAATGATCCAACCCCTATGGTTCCCTATCCAGTGATAAATACATTAACATTTCAGTAGATATCATGGCATCCTTTCTTAGGGTTATTTATTCATGAGATTCACACGCACATATTTTTTTTAATTAAAATGGAATCACACTATATATGTTGCTCTGTAGCTTGCTTCTTCCCTTAAAAATATATTGAAAACTAGTGCAAGAGCATGCCAGGGAATCTGTCTTAAAGTTGTGTTTGCATAGCGATCAACCGTTTTTATTTAGACTGCATCTTTGAAGAGGGGTAAAGCTGTGTGAACATCTTTCCATGTCCATGAATATACTTCCACGGCACCGAAAGACTGCAAACTACATGACCGTACAGTTGCCCTATCACATTAAACCAGGCCTCAGTCATTGCAATTTGAATGGCTTTTATATTTCTGCTATGACAACAATGCTACAATAAATATCCTGTTAGCTAAATCTTCACACGCATCCTTCATTTTTTCCCTTAGTTTGAATTTCTAGGATAGAAATCGCTGGAACAAAAATTGCCTGTTTTACAGCTTTTGAAAAGTAGGACCATGCTGCTTTCCAGAAAGGTTGTGCCGACATTCATTCCTATGAGCAGTGTATGGAAAATGCCATGTTAGCTCTTCTTGAACAAAAGCTATCACGTCATCCATGTAAACACCAAGACAAGCTGTGTCAGTCCCATCTATAGCATTTTGGTGCAGAGCAGCTGCCATTCTTACTATTTCATAGTCTACCAGTTGTGTGCTCAGTTCTGGTGTGATGAGCTATGCAGTTGTGTACACGCTTCTGAACACACATATGCGGTTACATGAAAGAAAGCATCCAGCCCAACACCTAGAACACAACAGAAACTTGACAAATGCTCCTGTCACCTCTGTCCATCACCATGGCTATGGGTATAGCCTTTATCATCTCTTATCTGAAAGGTTGTCTCCAGCCACCTGTTCTGGAAACCTATAAGCCAATCACACATTTTCCACAGTGATTCATCAAAAATGCAAGACAGACCATGTGATTCTCTTGCTTAAATGTCTTCAGTTGCTCCCTATGGCCCCCATACTGAAGTCTGGACTCCATGTTAGGGCTTGAAAAGTTCCTTGACCTGCCCCTGAAGCCCTGCAGCTTCATCTCCCGTGGGTCTCCTACCCTTGCTCATGTTCCAGATGTGTTTCACTAGTGGATCTCTCAACAGGATTCACCCTTTTATTCCTCTGCAACTGGGAACGGGGTTATTCTCTCTTCCTAAAATACATTTATTTCCTTTGTGACACTGTTTGCAGAACTGGTTCCTGGGAAACCTAGGTTAACTCTCTTTCTCTCTACTCCACCTAGATGATAATATCCTCTCCTGTAGTCCAAGAAAATCTTGCCCAATCACTACTTATAAGATCTCCTTTTGTATTTATAATTGTTGCTTTCATGTGTCTCTCCAATACTTTGCCCACCTGATGCAAAGCACTGACTCATTGGAAAAGACCTTGATGCTGGGAAAGATTGAAGGCAGGAGGAGAAGGGGATGACAGAGGATGAGATGGTTGGATGGCATCACCGACTCAAAGGACATGAATTTGAGTAAACGCCAGGAGTTGGCGATGGACAGGGAGGCCTGGTGTGCTGCAGTCCATGGGGTCATAAAGAATCAGACATGACTGAGCGACTGAACTGAACTGAACTGTGTATCTCACCAACTAAACCGTTAAGAATCAGAATCTTATTTTATTTTAGGTTAATATTCTCAACATTTGATATCAAAGTTAGCACACAGTAGATGCTTAATAAATGCTTCTTTTTAAGAAAAATATTTGTTTATTTATTTGGCTGCACCAGGTCTTAGTTGAAGTATGTGGAATCTTCAATTGCAATGTGCGGGATCTAGTTTCCTGACAAGAGGTGAATCCAGGCCCCCTGCATTGGGAGCCTGGAGTCTTAGCCACCAAACCACCAGGGAAGTTCCAATAAATACTTATTGAATGAATGTACGAATAAAACGATAATATCTTTCCATACTATTTTATTTCCTTCCTCCAATCTGTCCATCTACATGGCTCCATCCCAAATAGTCTACTATAGTCATCAACTAGAGTCCTGACACTCTCTGCTATTCAGATTCATTCCATGAACTAACGATACACGGTATGACTCCCTTCTTAGGACCAAGCAGAAATGGCAGGACCAAGTGCTCTGCCAGCATCTGTGCCTTCAGGAGGAGATGCTAGAAGGGATGAAGAGAACAAGCTCTAATTCTGTCGCCAGAGGCAGGGCTGGAGGGGGAGCTGGGCTGAGCCTGGCTTCACCCATTGGTAACGGGAAGTCCCAAGTTGTGTGTGGAAGGGAGGACGGAATGTCTGAAACTAGAAACAGGAGTCCCAGCGGAGCGAAGAGATGGTGGGGGATTAGGAGAGGGAAGATGGGCAGGAAGCACAGAGACAGAGACAGGGAGGGTCTCATATTCAAAGAAAAACAGGAAAGGACAGCAGACGAGAAGGAAAAAAAATGAGGAAGCAGCACAAACACAAAGCTCGCGTGGGTGTGTGCACCGTGATTGTGTAAGAACAATGTCTTCTGTGGAACATATTTGAGAAGTGCAGTGCGGGAGAGAGCCTCAGCTTTTTACCCAATGTAATTAATTACTCTGTGGCTTTAAATAAAAACCTGCTATTCGTGGGGAAGCCTGACAGGGTTTCTTTTAACTTAATGTTTGCTGAACCATCCCTTCTATCTCACTTACCTGATGTGGAACATATGCTGGGATCAGAATGACAGAGGATAAATCACCAGATTTGCTTGGCTTCTTTGAAAAATGAATTTGGGGGCTGAGATTTCTCATCAGTATATATCTTCCTGGAGCAGCCTCTTGACAGGGCATCAAGCTTGGGGGATGTCCTGCGCAAAGGTAAGTGGGTACCCAGAAGTGCCCAGATTCCCACATCTGGCATCATATCCATCACCTTGGACACAGACCAGGCCACCTGTGCTAGGCTGGCAGGTGTTTCCAGGGTGCTATTTGAGAGTCTGCTGAAAGCCTGCTGAACTCTCAGGCATGGGACACAGTTGAAGTCTTTATATAAATTCAACAAATACGTACGGGGCTTTGAATATGCACCCAAAACGTGTTACAGCAGGGAGGCTGGGTGGTAATGTTGATCATGGGAGGGCTTGGGCCAGAAAGTCGGGTGAGTCTGGATCCCAGTTTCGCTCCTGGTGGCCATGAGTGTGCCTCAGTCTCTTCATCTGCAAAATGGGGACAAAGCAGCCTTAAGGCTTAGTTTGTTGAGTTAGCCTCAACGATGTTGGTCCTTTTCTCCCCCATTCTCACTGCTGGGTTTCAGTGAGATAAAGTTCCAGCACAAGGCCTGCCTATCTCAGAGACTAAATAAAAATTCCTTTCTCCTCTCTAGAGATGGCAAATGCTCCCATGCCTCTGGGTGAAATAGGGGGAGGGTTTGGGAGCCATTTTTAACTCTAGGTCTTTTGGACCAGGTGGAAGGGGGTTGTGGACGCATGTGTGGTGTGGGCGGAAGTGGGGGTGCTACTCCACTCGCTGACCAGGAGCTGTGGAAGAGACACACTCTATGCCAGCACGTGGGTTCCTGACTTTTCAGTTGAATGTGCGCGTGATGTTGGACAAACCATCTAATCTCTCTGGGCACTGGTTTCTTCATCTCTGCAGTGGGGAGATGACTTGGACTAGACATCTTTTAAGTTCTTTCTCAGCACTCCTTTTCAGATGATAAAGTCATGTGTACTTATTATAGAAAGCGTGGAGAATACATCAAAGTGTAAACAAGATAATTAAAAACACCTATTATTCCACCACTCAGAGAAAACCATTGTTAATATTTTGGTGGAGTCTGCTTCCTCATTATATAGTGTATTGCAGAGTGAAATCAAACAATTTTGTAACATGCCTTTCCTCCCCCTTAATGTTAAATTATCATTATCTCCCTGTGTCATTAAAACATTATTTGGACCTCATTTTTAAGATTTCTTCTGACACTAAAATTCTATGAAGAATGGGGCTCATCTCCTTTCCTAATGAAAGCATTTGTTCTTCCACAGCAGCAGGAATCACATGTAGGAAGGTGACCTTGAAGGTGCCTCTATTCCCTTTGGCCTGTGCGTCATGCAAGGGCACCAGAGGGCCCCATGGACCACCCGGCCCACCTGCTTTCATTTATAGCCTTAGCTCTGGAGAAGAAAAGGAAATCGTGGAGCTCTTTTGATAAGCCACCAACAAATGATGAAGTTTCAAAAAAAAGAATATCATCTTGAATTTGACGTTGTAGAGGGTTAGTACAGCCTTGACGTACTCCTTTTCCTATTTGGAACCAGTCTGTTGTTCCATGTCCAGTTCTAACTGTTGCTTCCTGACCTGCATACAGATTTCTCAAGAGGCAGGTTAGGTGGTCTGGTATTCCCATCTCTTTCAGAAAGAACTGAACTGAGGGTTAGTAGATGGAGAAGGAAATGGCAACCCACTCCAGTACTCCTGCCTGGAAAATTCCATGGATGGAGGAGCCTGATAGGCTACAGTCCATGGGGTCGCAAAGAGTAGGATGCGACTGAGCAACTTTCTTTCTTTCTTTCTATAGTTCCTTTTGGAGAAGGCAATGGCAAACCACTCCACTGTTCTTGCCTGGAGAATCCTATGGACAGAGAGGCCTGGTGGGCTACAGTCTATGGGGTTGCAAAGAGTCTGATACAACTAAGGAATACACACTCACACACACACACACACACACACACACACACAGAAGTCTAAAATCAAGGTGTCAGCAAGGCCATGCCTCCTCTGAAACTTGTAAGGGAGAATCCTCCCCTGATTCTCCCTGGTTTCTAGTATTTATGGGTGATCCTTGGCATTTCTTAGCTTGTAGAGACATCTCTCCAATCTCTGCCTCTGTCATCACATGGCCATCTTCTCCCCATGTCTCTCTGTTTTTCTTTAAGCACACCAGTCACATTAGATTAATAGGCTATTCTACTGCAGTTTGGCTTCCTCTTAACTAGTTTTGTCTGTAACAACCCTGTTTCAAACTAAAAGGTCATATCTTGAAATACTGGGGGTTAGGACTTCAGCATATTTTGTTTTGGGAGAAACAACTAAACACAGTCCAAAAAAAGCCAGCCGTGATGGGTTATACCAACGAGGTAGAAACCAAATAAAAGAATTACCAACGTCTAAAGATGGGGCTTCCCTGGTGGCTCAGACAGTAAAGAATCTGCCTGCAATGCAGGAGACCTGGGTTCGATCCCTGGGTCGGGAAGATCACCTGGAGAAGAAAATGGCAATCCACTCCAGTATCTTACCTGGAGAAGAAAATGGCAATCCACTCCAGTATCTTACCTGGAGAATCCCATGGACAGAGGAACCTGGCAGCCTACAGTCCATGGGGATGCAAGAGTCAGACATGACTGAATGACTAACGCTTAACACTTAAAGATGGAAGAAGGTAAGCAATAAAATAGCATTGGATTATAACCCAAAGTATAAAATAAATATCCATACTGATAATGTGGATGCAGTATGGACTCATAAATCAATGATTGAATAAATAAGTAGAGCAAATAAACAGAGAGAATGATAAATTTCAATGCTATGGAATTCCAAATAATGTGTGTAGGTACACTGCTCTTGAGATGGTGGAGAATAACTGCCCACTTCTTAACTGTGGGCTGCACGTAGTGATGTCCTTCTGAAGCAATATGAAAAGTGGAGGAAAAAAGAGTAACTTTAACTGGAAAACCCTGACAAACACGACCTCAGCCAGGTGATCAAAGTTTTGCTCTAGAGTGACAAGTCATGTTGATAGATTGTACCCTTAACATGAGGTGACGAAAGTGACCCTTTACCTTTGAGGTCGTCCCCCAAACCAATGATCCCTATCTAAATCACGAGAAAACATAAGACAAATTCCAACCAAAGAACATCTTACAAGATCCCTGACCAGGACTCTTGAAAACTGGCAAGATCCTTGAAAACAAATGAAATCTGATAAAGTGCCACAGTTAAGAGCAGTCCAAGGAAGACAAAACTGCTAAATGGAATGTGGCATCCTGGATGGGAGGCTGAGACAGAAAAGAGCATTCAGTAAAAACTAAGGAAATCTAAATAAAATATGGACTTGATAATAACGTATCAATATTGATTCCTTAATTACAACAAGTGTACATACTATGGAAGACATTAACAGTGGAGGAAACGGGGTGTGGTATATGTGGGGACTCTGTACTAATTTATAATCTTTCTGTAAATTTAAAACAGCTCTTAAATAAAAAGTTCATGTAAAAATGCTACTCTGGGACTTCCCTGGTAGTCAAGTGGCCAAGACTCCGTGCTCCCAGGGTGCCTGGGTTTGATCCCTGATCAGGGAACTAGATCCTGTATGCCTCAACTAAGAGCTTACGTGTCGAAACAAAGATTGAAGATTCTGCCAGCTGCAACTAAGACCTGGAGCAAGCCAAATGAAGAAAGAAATATATTTTTTCAAATGGTACTCCTAGGATAATAACATTAACTGGATATAGCTTCATGCTAGGGTACACAAGCTGACGAGTGGCCACTAGGCTGGGTATCAGTCTTAACTGACTTGCTACATGCCCAGTCACTATCCCTCCAAGCTAGGTGTTCTTGTGCAATAAACAGCTTGAGTGGTAGTCCTAAAGTCAGAATTGCACTCTATTGCCAGTTTTCTTAGAGCTTGTCTTGCATCTGAACAGAGTACTAGCTTGTACTAGAAATAAGAGGAGTCAGTTTCATCATAAATGGAGACACTACAGGGCATCACCTGTGAGTTTCTGGGAGAAATCTCATGAACCACGCCTGGGCTGTGTGTTCCTCTTCAAGAAGCACTGTCTTTCAATGGACAATGACAGCTCCAGTTTTCTGCCTGTTTGAAGGTAGAAAATCCAGGAGTGTCAAGGGAGGTGTTCTTAATTACATTTTGCTCACAGAGTAGAGGGAGAGGCTTCCACTGAAGCTCCTGAACCCCTATGGGGGTAAAAAGGTATGGAAAGTATGGGGGGCAGGGGAGAGGGACAGCAGGGCAACGCAGCCGGAGCACTCCCCTCGGAGACTTGTTTTCTGTTATTTGCGTGTGATCTGGTGACAGCTGGACAGGTGGCTGTCTGTAAGAGAATGTCTTTATAAAGCAGAAACAAGCATTTTGAGTTATGCACGATGAGTCTGACGTTAATTTTCTGCTTTTCATCCTAACACAGTAACACACTGAGACGCTTCTTTCAAGGCTGCCTCCACCCTGGTCAGAGGTCCTATTTGCGTGTGATCTGGTGACAGCTGGACAGGTGGCTGTCTGTAAGAGAATGTCTTTATAAAGCAGAAACAAGCATTTTGAGTTATGCACGATGAGTCTGACGTTAATTTTCTGCTTTTCATCCTAACACAGTAACACACTGAGACGCTTCTTTCAAGGCTGCCTCCACCCTGGTCAGAGGTCCTGTTAGATCCTCCTAATCCACCAAGTGCCCCGTGGTGTGAAGTGCTCGGGGGTGTGAGAAGGACCTTCTTGAGGGGCCGTCTTTCTAAAGAGCAAGACAGCCCAGACTGTCACCATGTTGATGCCAGGCATGGGCCATAACATAAAGCCACCACTGCTGACCAAAACACCTACAGACTACGGTTAGACTGGAGCATGCATTAGAAAGCAATCTGGCATCAATATGGGCATCCCAGGTGGCTTAGTGGTAAAGAACCCACTTGCCAAGCAGGAGACTGAGTTCGATCCCTGGGTCATGAAGGTCCCCTGAAGAACTAAATGGCAACCCACTCTAGTATTCTCACCTGGAAAATCCTGTGGACAGAGGGACCTGGTGGGTTAAATCCACAGGGTCGAAAAGTCAGAAATGACTTAGCCACTAAACAACAACAGTCAGCGGTCAAAATAATCTTTATACCCTCTGATTCAGTAATCCCACTTTTGTGAATCTGTTCTCAGAAAATAATCCTAGATACCAAAAAAATTTAAAAGTATAATAGCAAAAATAGCCTACATATTTAACCATTGAGATAGGGTTAAATAAATTATGGTTCATAGAATTGATGGAATGTTATGAAACCCTTGAAACAATCATTTATGAGAATTACATAATGTGCAAATTGCATATGCTAACTATGGTAAGTGAAAAAAAGAAAATATGCAAAATATAAGTGAAGATAATTACTACTATGCTAAAATATGCATAGGAAAATGACTCAAAGGAAATTCACCAAAATGCTAATAGAGTTTGTATTAGATGGGGGGATTGGAGTTGATTTTTTTTTCTTTTCTCTAGTTTCTAGACTTTCTATGATGTGGTAATATTACATCCTAATGGAAGTGATTATTTCAAAAATATGTCAAGTCCTGTTCCCCAATGCATATGAATAGTAGAGTGGGGTTCCATAGTATGTGTAGAAAGATATAATAATGGTTATCAATTATAAAAGAACCTTAATAAAAATTAATAACATAAAAGGGAACACACACTGCCTGGGAAAGAATGATATGGTGATTTCCTAACATGGACATACTGACTTTCTGCAGGATCAGTTTGGGGGGCCCTTTTTTATCAAAGTGATTGGCATCTTATCAATCTAGGCTACTTGGGAAGCTGGCCAGCTCTAGGTTTGTGTGCTGTTCACAGTTGGGCATCTACAGAGCAAGTGCCCTGCCCACACCTGAGTCACGGCTCCCCTCCCCAGGGCCCCCTGGGCTGAGGCAATGGAGCCCTGGATAGGCCGGTTCTGCTTGCAGGACACCTTGGATGAAGCCTTCACATGATTTCTTTTTTTCTTTTTCAAGATGTCAACAGGGTTCTGGTGGCTCAGGGGTAAAGAATCTGCCTGTAATGCAGGAGATGCAGGTCCAGTCCCTGGGTCAGGAAGATCCCCTGGAGGACGGCATGGCAACCATCCCAGTATTCTTGCCTGGAGAATCCCATGGACAGAGGAGCTTGGTGGGCTACCGACCACAGCACTGCTAAGAGTCAGACACGACAGAAGCGACTGAGCAGGCACTCATGCGGGGCTCTGCCTGATTCTCTCCCCCTCTCTTCTGGTGATCTCCTTATCTGTTTCTGGCTGTGCTGGGTCTTCACTGCTGCCTGACTTTGTGTAGTCTCCATGTGGGGGCTGCTCTCTAGTTGCGGTACGTGGGCTTCTCATTGTGGTGGCTTCTCTTGTTGTGGCCCCCAGGCTCTAGAACATAGGCTCAGTAGTTGTGGCGCACAGGCTTGGCTGCCCCATGGCATGTGGGCTCTTCCTGGACTGGGGATCGAACCTATGTCTCCTGCATTGGCAGGCAGATTCTTTACCACTGGGCCACCACTGTGCCTCCTCACTTGATTCCTTACCTGGGCCGAAGCCCTTAAGGAAGCCAGCAGTGAAGACCAGTGTGAAGGAGGACCAGAAATGGGGCTGGTCTTTCCAAATGAGCAATCAGTAGCAGCATGGCCGTGGGGGATCTGGGGGAGGGGCAGTGTCTCTCTGCAGCCCCTTATCTGCAGTTAGAGGAAATCTTGGTCGATGGAGCAGGGTGGGTTTGGGGCATCTGCCTCCATCATAGTAAGGAAAGCCAGCACAGGGGGCCAGTTACGTTATCAGTAAAAAGATGGACCAGATGTAATTTTAGCTGAGCCAGGGGCCACTCACAGGAGGGAACAGGTGATAGAATGAATCATAGAATGACGAAATGATGGAGCCAATCCACCCTCATGTGGATGGGTTTTGTCCTCCCCATTGTACATGTTCTCAGGATTCTCTTTGATTTGCAATGTGTGGGTCACAGAAAACAGCCTGCTTTCTGTGTGTGGAGCTGGCACAATTAATCATATCACACCATGGCCCCGTGTGTCTGTTATTCACATAATTCAAATCCTTGCCAAACGCTAAGAACAATAAGCTCAAACCAACCCCGCCCAAGTCAACATAAACACACCCAAACACACAGCAGAACTTTTCATCACATTGTTTTCCTTCCTACAGCTAAGGAAGGGAGACCTAAATTTTCATGCCAACTTCTAGCATCTTCTTTTCATGTTTCTCACTAGAGGAAAAAAAGACTGCTTTTTTTTTTTTTTCCTGGAAAGATAAATTTTTAATGAATGTAAATGTTCTTTCAGCTCCTTAGTTGGGCGGCAGAGATGGTATGGTTTGGACAGCCAGTTTCAGGAGCACAATACTTGCTTCTTGTTATTTCTTTTTCTTTTCACCACCCAGTGAAGCATAGACACTCTCCGCCTGGGCCTTTGTTTCCAGGCCTGCCATCCCGTCAGCTGGCGGAGACAGCTTGCCTTCGAAGGGAGCACTCCTGATGAATTGGCCTCTCCGGATTGCCTGCTGACAATGGAAGCACGTCTATTCTGACACATCCACTCGCCACCCTGCTTCCTCTTGGCATTTATCCAGTTTTACTTATTGATTAACTATCTACTCTGTGCCAGGAACTGTTCCACTTCACTTTCCTAACAACACTAGAATATAGCTACAAGTATCATCACCATCAGCGTCCCCATTTTACAGATGGAGAAACAGAAGCCCTGAGAGATCAAGACTTGCCACAGCTGGGGTATGACAAACCTGGCAGCTTGGCCCCAGAGCCCATGCTGCTGCTGCTGCTAAGTCGCTTCAGTTGTGTCCGACTCTGTGCGATCCCATAGACGGCAGCCCACCAGGCTCCCCCGTCCCTGGGATCTTCCAGGCAAGAACACTGGAGTGGGTTGCCATTGCCTGCCAGAGCCCATACTCTTAGCCCAAATAATACTCCACCTCCCCTGACACCTGCTAGTCACTGAGGGTGTAGAGAATGGGGAATGGAGTTGGGGTGGGAAAAAGGTAAGGATGGGTCAGTTGCTGATTTTTCAGTTAGAAAAATATTTTCTAACCATTTCTTGCCTATTCCCATGGACACTGCCTCCCAGGGTTTATCTGCAGGTCCAAGTTCTTTCAAGTTCATCTTGGTCTCATTGGGCTTCCAGGTCTCCTGGCTGCGACATGATTCTTCTCACTGTGCTGCCTCAGAGGGGACAGACTATCCTGCCTCTGTACTGTCTGCAGTCACTGGCTTTGAGACTGGGTCAATCTCCTATCCTTGCTTCCTCTGTCTGCTTCCTACCAGTAGCTCTGCAGAGGGCAAACACACCTCTCAGAGAGCTCAAGGGAGCAGCATAGCCATCTCTTGGGGTATCAGGATGGAGGGAAACCTGCAGTGTGAAGCTTACCCTGGAGATGCCTGCTTTAAGGATATAGGCTGAACCGTACTGGGAGAGTTTGCACGGTGCTTGGCTTAAAAGCCAGCTTTAGCCTCATCAGACACATCATCACCACTTCTCCACATGATCAACCACAAAGGCCTTACACTCATGATCAAAGAAACTGACTGTTTTGATCTGTAGATGGTCAGAGTTCAATCTGCAGTCGTTCAGGTAGCCATACATTGTATCGGCAGTATCATAGGAAGAGGATGGGGGAAGTACGGGACTGTTTTGAAGATGTCAGTTCCCACATCATGACCTCCATTGGTAGAAAATCAGAATTCTAAACAACTGTCATCATCAAAGAGTGACATCTGGGGGGCTCCCCTGGTGGTCCAGTGGTTAAGAATCCACCTTCCAATGCAGGGGATGTGGGTTTGATCCCTGGTCAGGGGAACGGAGATGCCACATGCCTCAAGGGCGACTAAGCCTTTACTGAGCCAGGGTGCTCTTAAGCCCTCTCAGCACAACTAGAGAGAAGCCTGTGCACTACAACGAGGAACCCACATGCCCGCAACTAACACCTGAGGAAGCCAAATAAATAAATAGTTAAAATATATATATATACTTTTAAAAAGGGTGATATCTATTCAGCACCCTGAATAGATATGTGAGCTCAGGCACCTTGCCCAGAAATTTAAATAGCTTTCTTTGATCTGATGTTTGGGTTGTCACCCCCAAGCCCCCGCCCCACTCCATACGTCCGGCAAGTGATGAGTCTCTGGTACAGGTGTCTGTCTCTCCAACGTGACCACGAACCCTTTTGGGGCAAAGATGACTCTTCATCATCTTTGCATCTCTAGTGCCTAGTAGCCGGGGCACACAGAAGGCACTTAATGTAGGTTTGTCGAATGTTGATGACGGACACAGGTAATGGAGAAGTGAGGCATGTCCACAGCCAAATCTGCAGACCCACCGCGTGTGCATCCATCTTTTCCTTCTTCCCTCCTCTCCATTTGGTGTCTCTCATGACAGAAGCTAGCCCTTCAGCTCTGTGTCCATCTCCTCCTGCCTTGGAAAGGACTCCGCAGCTACTGCTTCTAATTTTTTGCATCCTAAAGCCCTTCTGCATCCTGAATGGTCTTCTCAGGACCATTCTCATTAGGCAAAAAGCAAACAACTTCCTACCCAAGTACCACGTGCTCTTGAAATCTCCCTTAGACCCCACACCTTATTCTGGCTGTCATTCCCTTTCTCTTTGCATCCAGCTGGAAAAAGTCACCTACACACACTGGCTCCACTTCATCTCCTCCCATTCACCCTCAAGCCATCCTCTTCTGGTTTCTACCCTACGGTTACAAAAGCTCATTCTTGTCAAGATGGGTTCCAGATTTGGGGTCCATCTGCCTTCTGTCTCCATCCTCCTGGAGCTGCAGGAAACGTTGCATGCGGCTGCCCCCTCCTGGCTTCTCTGAATATGATTCCCCTCCGTCCAGGTGGTGGGCTCTCTGCTGGTCCCGCCCATCCCTCACTTTCAGCTTCTTCTCAGCCTCCCTGGCAGGTCTTGTTTCATAAACATGGACCCTGACCTTGACCTTTCCTTTCTGTGCTGTCCTTTCTTTAAGAATCTCACCAGTTTCATCATAGATGGTAGACAATCCCCATATCGACACCTCCAGCCCAAACGGTCCCACTGTATCCAGCTGCCTACTTGATACCCTTCCCTTGAATGTCTCTCAGCCATTTCAGGCTGACCCCGTTCCAAACCCCAACCTCTTTAATCACATTCCTTCGCAGAGACCATATCCTTTTCTAGTTTTCTCTATCTAGTAACTAAAGTCTCTTGTGCCTCTAGTTGCCCAGGCTGAAACTCTGAGCTCCATCTGTAGTTCCCCTAGCCCACTCTGTGTGGTCTTCTCACTGACCCCATGGGTTTGTTCCCTTCTTTCTGGTTCACTTGTCTCTCCTCTCTCAATCTGAGATGACCAGGCATTGCCCTGGACAGATGCTAATAAATTAAAGAGACTGGGTCCACATGCTTGGGAAATATATGTCAGATGATGAATGGATACAAGGATGGGTGACTAGTCAAAGGAAAGGCAGAGTCTTAGATTCTCAATCAAAAGTCACAGCCTCACAGTTTTCAGTGCAAGAGGCTTGTCCCTGATTAGTTGGGTGCCACTGGTCAGGGAACTCAATCTTGGTAAGATTCAGTTTCCTGATCTAGCAAATGAAACTAGTAACACCTATCACACGGCGCTATTGCAAGTTTTCAATATGCATAATGCCTAGCACATCAGTGCTCAATACTTCATCAAACAATAACACACTCTAATACAAACAATACCACCATTTGATCAATTTTTTTTCTGATTGTTTTGGCAGGTGTTCCACCCAGCCTGAGGTAAACCTAAACAGCATATGAACGGATGAATAAATAATGTGCACACATCACCACCAATGAGTCAGAGGAAAGAGTGATTTCAGCCCTGAGCCCAGATGTGCTGAGAACACCACTGGCTCGGACACGGGTCAGCGTGCCCTTTGATCGTCCCTGTTCCAGTCTCCCCTGCTGGTCGGGGCTTTGCTGCTGTCTCACGTCCCCCCTCCTGCTCCCAGAAGAATCAATGATGGATGGGGACATCATAAACAAGAACAATGCCTATTGTGTTTGGCTTAAAACAGCCTGTGTCCTTTTAAAAATTATGAATAAAATAATATACTGACTAAATCGGGTGGTGCGGGGGATTTGCAAACAAGAATGCAAATGACAATGAGGTCACTTGTTAAGGTTGGGAGGAAAAAAAATAAGTGGTCCTTGGAATGGCCTGTTTTGACTGCTAGGAAGGTGAGCAGAAAAGCATCTTTGTGAACAAAAGATCAGAAATTGCCTCCTGTGCACCGGCTGTCTGCTTCTGAAGAAAGCTGTGTTTAAGAAATCTCTTCCTGTGGAAAGAGTGTGTTTTGAGGCCTGGACTGACAATTTGGTTGTTATTTTTTGACCTGATGAGAAGGGAAAGAGTTGAGGTATTAAATCCTCAAGGACAGGCAGAAAATGTTTTAATAAAAAAACCAATTCATTGTCCCTGGCCAGGGTCTAATGCAGTCAGCTACCATCTCACCAGACTTCAGCTCATGGTAGTTTCAGCTGGGCCTCAGCACAGGGGAAATGAAAGTCTGGCCACTCTTGATGGTTATGGGGTTTGCAGAAAATTGAACGTACCGTTCCGATCGATTTCTTTTTCTTAACTTTTCTTTTAAATGAATTTCTAGGGCACTTGTATGAAAATGAATGACTAATGGGGGGAGGCTGCAGTCAACCATTTGTAGGCAAACGGGGTCTGAGAGCAGTTTCTGAGCCAGTGGACAGGGCTGGGGTCCTGGCTCAGCGAGCCCCACCCTTCCTCAGTCTTGCCGCCAGACCCCAGGTCGGGCTGAGGGAGGGGAGACTTTGCCCTTTCAAATCTTCCTCAGTTCTCTTGGACACAAACACTGAGTCAAGGTCTGATGAGTCAGCCAGGAGGTGGAAAGGAAGGAGAGACGAAGAGACAAACAACAGTGAGGTAGACCAGATGTCACCAGGGGCTCAGCAAAAGGCTCATGGAGGCATCAGGTAGATATAGCATTGCTCGTCAATAGCAACCCTCAGAGAAGAATTGGTGCATGGCCAGCGTGAGTCATTCCTAAGAGGATGTGATAGGGAACAGCTGAAGGAAGAGGGTGCAATTTGGGAGACTAAACAATTTCAACCAAAGAGACTGAGAATTAACTAGGGCAAATGTGTAAATTAAATCCAGTATAAACTGGATCAAGTGTACTGGAGTGAACCAGTAGCCCACTCATGGGAAGTTCAGATAAGGAATAAGCAGATAGGAGCAACTCTAGTTCCTCTGCATATCTGAGCTCTTCTGTGAATAAATTTGCAATCCAAATACACATGTTGCCTCTTCACTCTCAGCCAGTACCTGGATTTTCATAGGTGCCTATTGAAAATCTGAAAAGTTATATAAAGGCATAAATGAATGCATTTCTAACAGCTGAGTGTCCAACGAGGGGATGAGAAATATCTGTAGAGAGAGAGATCAGGGCTGGACTGAAACCTTATTCAGATCAGATCAGATCAGTCACTCAGTCGTGTCCGAGTCTTTGCGACCCCATGAATCGCAGCAAGCCAGGCCTCCCTGTTCATCATCATCTTCTGGAGTTCACTTAAACTTACGTCCATCGAGTCAGTGATGCCATCCTGCCATCTCATCCTCTGTCGTCCCCTTTTCCTCCTGCCCCCAATCCTTATTAAAAGGTACTAAATGCTGAAAATATTAGGGTGTGCCTTCCTCTGTTATTAAAAAATAAAAGCAATTCTAAGACCAAACAAAAAAGGGGGGGGGCTTTCAGGGTGGTGAAGTTGGTAAAGAATCTGCCTGCTCAATGCAGGAGACATAAGATATACCAGTTCAATCCCTGGGTCAGGAAAATTTCCTGGAGAAGGGAATGGCAACCCACTCCAGTATTCTTGCCTGGAGAATCCCATGGACAGGGGAGACTGGTGGGCTACAGTCCATGGGGTTGCAAAGAGCTGGACACAAAATAATGGCAAGGGAGTCTAACAACGTTCTGATATTTCTCACGATGGCTGGAGTTAATTTTTTTAAACTCTTAATATAAAATTTTATCCAAAAGATGTTTCAGGTACCCTTAGGGCTTGTTCAGTCTATCTCCTGGGTAAGTTAACCCTGGAAGAACCTTGCAGAGTCTGCCAGCCTGGGTCCATGGTTCCCTCCTGGGTTCCCTCTCTTTGGCTGGTTCAGCGGGATAGAACATGGACTTTGTCCTCAGAAGACTGGATTCCAGCCCCTGCTCTTGTCACGTATTATGTGACCTTGGGCTTTTCATATAATGTTTTTGAGTCTCAGTTTCCTCATCTATATAATGGGGGTAATAAAAGCTTCCTCACAGGATAGTAACAAAGATCAAATGAGAGAATGTGAGTGAAAATGTCACAGAATGTTGGTTTATGATTACAAAAATATTCTAACCTGAATACTTTTTTTTAAGATTTTTTTTTTTGATGTGGATCATTTAAAAAGTCTATTGTATTTGATACAATATTGCTTCTGTTGTTTATGTTTTTTTTTTTTTTTGGCTGAGAGGCATGTGGAATCTTAGCTCCCCTAGGAGGAATGGAACCTGCACCCCCTGCATTGGAAGGCAAAGTCTTAACTACCCAACTGCCAGGGAAGTTGCCTAACCTGGATATTTCTGAAAGCAAATTACAACCAGATTCTAATGAGAATGTGGACCAACAGGAACTCTCATTCACTGCTGGTGGGAAGGCAAAATGGTGCAGCCACTTTGCCAGACAATGTGGTGATTTCTTAAAAGCTAAACATACTCTGATCATATGATCTAGCAATTGTTTGCCTAGGTATTTACTCAAATGAGTTAAAACATTATGTTCACACAAAACCTGCATACAAAAGTTTAGTGAAGCATTTTCCCCATAATTCTCAAATACTGGAGTCAACCAAGATGTCTTTCCAGAGATGAATGAATAAACAAGTGGTGGTACATCCAGACAATGCAATAGTATTCTGCAATAAAAAGACGTGAGCTATCAAACCATGAAAAGACATGGAGGATGTTTAAATGTCTATTGCTAAGTGAAAGAAACCAATCTGCAAAGGTTGCACATTGCATGATTCCAACTCCTGACATTCTGGAATAAGCAAAACTGTAGAGACAGTACAAAGATGGCCAGAGGTTGGAGGTTTAGAGGAAGGGATGAATAGGTGGGGCACAGGAAATTTTCAGGGCAGTGAAATACTCTGTGTGATACCACAGCAGAGGATACACGTCATCATGTGCTTGACAAAACCTATAGCACACACAATACAGACAGTGAACCCTAGCGCTTTCCCTTCTCCAGTGGCTCTTCCAGACCCAGGAATCAAACCAGGGTCTTCTGCACTGCAGGCAGATTCTTTACCAATTGAGCTATTAGGGAAGCCCATGTGTAAATTAGGGACTTTATTTAGCAAAGATATATCAATCCTGGATCATCAATAGTGACAAATATACGGCATTAATGCAGGATGTTAAAGGGGTGTGGAATGTATATGGAATTTTTGTATTTTCTGTTCAATCTTCCTATAGACCTAAAGCAGCTCTAAGAAATGGCAGTGGCGGCGGCGGCGGTTTAGTTGCTAAGTCGTGTCTGACTCTTGTAATCTCAAGGGCTGTAGCCCACCAGGCTCCTCTGTCCATGGGATTTCCCAGACAAGAATACTGGAGTGAGTTGCCATTTCCTTCTCCAGGGGATTTTTCTGACCCTAGGATCAAACCTGCATCTTCTTTGTCTCCTGCGGTGCAGGTAGATTCTTTATCGCTAAGCCATCTGGGAAGCCCACTCTAAGAAATAAAGCGTATTAATTAAAAAAAATAATTACAGAGCTGTTTGAACCCTGACTCTTCTTCACCCGGTCCCTGCAGAGAAACAGCTCTCCCATACTGGCCTAGTCTCAGCAATGCCGAGCTCATTCCCACACTCATGCAGGCTTTGGGAAAAGCATGAATCAAAAATGACAGCACATTTTTCATGCTGAACTATTACCTTGTCTGGTTATTTTGCTATTCATATAGCCAATAATAAGCCACTTTGCTATCATGTCTTCATTTAATTTGTGATTTAGACTCACCTTTCAATGGGACACTTTTGTATCCATGGGGAGACATAGGCTTGACTTTATTTTTGCTAATTCAATAAGGTTGGAATCCTGAACATACTCTTAAGTCTGTAGAGGTGACCCAGAGAGCAATGGGGAAAGGGAAAAAAAAGGTGAGATGCATAAGATCTGACTGATTGTATGTTAAAATGGGGGACCAAAGAAATCTGGCTAATGGGATAAAAAGAAAGAGGCTCAGTTCGTGATAGTTTACTGGTCCAGGGCATGGCCTTGACCCTTCTCTGGACAGAGGGATTCCATTCTGCAGTCCTGTCCAGCTGGATTGCTGAATCCAGAGGGAAGGAGAGCCTTGGAGGGTCAGTCTGCTCAGCTGGAGAGGGAGACATCACAACTGTGGTGGCAGAGTTGGCCTTCCCCTTCAACAGATCGGGCTGCCCAAGTGATGTGCTTTGAAACTCCCCAGTGTCTCTGCCACTGAGATGGAAATTCTCCTCCTTCTGGCATGAAGTACGGAGCAGGCGCCCACTGGGTAATAGGGTACCTGCGATGTTGGCGTGAGTTTCCTCTTGTGTTAACTATCACCTTTTCCCCTGTTCTTTTAAATGCTGATGCTCAGCTTAAAGAGCATGAGTGTCACAGCGCTGGAACACAGAAAAAGCCTGTCTGCGAGAGGCTGAGAACAGCACAGAGTGGGGAGTAGGGGATATTGCAAAGGCAGCATTTCTGGGGTGTGGGGTCCTATCAGAGGTGGGCCCAGAAAGGCCGATACTGTGCAGACCTCTGCACACTGTTAGGGGTCTGCAGGAGAAAAGCACCCTACAGACTCCCTGAAACCTACATTCAGGACCACCTGTAATTAGCAAAGCAGGACTCTGGGGTGTCCCTTCAGCTTTCTGAACCTCCTGTCACTGAACCTGGAGGATGCAGCATTGTGTGGGGAATATGAGTCTGGGCTCTGAATATCTAAATGATTTGGTTCGGTTTCCCTGGTGGCTCAGACAGTAAAGAATCTGCCTGCAATGCAGGAGACCCAGGTTCAATCCCTGGGTAGGGAAATCCCCTGGAGAAGGACATGGCAATCCACTCCAGGATTCTTGCCTGGCGAAGCTCATGTATAGAGGAGCCTGGCGAGCTACGGTCCATGGGGTCACGAAGAATCAGACACGACTGAGCGACTAACACTTTCTGCCATTAGTGCATTTTCATTTCTACCACTTATTTAAGTTAAGACTCAATTTTTCATCCATACAGTCGACTAATAATAACCTTACTTCACAGAGCTGCTGTGAGTATAAAACATGTCAAGTTCTTAACACTATGTCTGGCTCATAAAAGTACTTGATATGGATAGTTCTGGTGGCATGGCTGTAGTGGGCAGGAAGAATATGCTTGTCAGTGTCTGATGCTCTCCAGCTTCATCCCTTACCTGGGAGGCTCAGCCACACCCTCCTCCCTGCCAATCCCTCAAAGCATGCCCTGATGGGCATTCCAGTTTGATGAGTGGCTGACTTACTGGCTGAGTCCTGATCCACTCTGTGGCCTGCTACATACAGTAGGGGCTGAAGTGACTGACAGGGCTGCTGAGGGGACGGTGGCAGCGTGAGCCTCAGCCTCCAATCTCCACTAGCACTGGGCAGATGTAGATGAGGAAAGCACAGAATCATATGGTTGAAATAAACTGTAATTGTAATGGAAATTCAAATCACTCCACTGACCCTGTTTTCTGCATGTGCATTTTGTCCTTGTAAATCAGAAGCACAGGGAACAATTTATTTCTAAACATCAACAATTCGGAATGGGAAGGAAAATGAAATAATTGCATTCGGACTCGCTTGAAGCAATTCATCTGTGTGTCCACGAAGATCCTGAGGGCTCGTGGATCCTGCAAAGTAATGCGCAGGTTTGTTCTGTGGTTTCTGCCTCCCTGTGTGCCTGGCAGGAAGGCAGAAAGGGAGTATCTCGGAGCAGGTGGATTTTTACTCCCCACTGTGCAAAGCTGATGGTTGTGGAAGTGATGACTCATTACACCCATCCCAGCCAGGTAGAGAGCAAAGATCTCCCTACGTTTGGGGCCTCCTGGTGGATGTCTTTGCAGCCCCCTTCTTCTTCTCTAATCTAGGAACCCCCTAAGGGTGGCCCCCACTGCTCGCCACTCTGAGATCCTAGGCATACAGCCTCTTTCCCTTCTAAAACATCTGAATATTCCTTGTCCACCCAAGCCTGCTCCTGGGCTAGAACCTTTAGCAGATCGCTTGCTGAGGTTCCTAACCTGCTGACTAATGTCCTGGGATCCTCCTAGAATGCCTGCCCAGGCTGGCTCCATGGTCGGTGGCAGCAGAAACAGGTGTGCTGGGTTCCAGAAAAGCTGGGGTTGCTGAAGAATTAGGAAAACATTTCTTTTGCGAAGGAACTTGCCATTTGCTATTTGGCTAAAAGAAGGGAGGAGCCCCTCGGTAACAAAACCAGAGGGTCTCAGAGCAGTCTCCTTTCCTGACTTTGTGGCTTAGTACTGGGAAGATCCCCTGAAGGAAATGGCAACCCACTTCAGTATCCTTGCCTGGGAAATCCGATGGGCAGAGGAGCCTGGCGGGCTACAGTCCATGGGGATAAAGAGTCGGACATGACTGAGCATACACACACGTCCACTGGTTGCAAGTCCATATTGACTTGGGGCACAAAGGGGCAGATGGGGCCCACAGACCATCATTTTAACACGCGGAGCCTCTAAACAGCTTGCTCCGAGTCTGCCCTTCAGGGTCTCCTCGTCTTTTCTGTGGTTTCTAACTTGGTGAGCATGCTTTCAGGGATCTCTTTTGAGAAACAGTAGGGAGTAGTAACAGCCTAAGAAATGCTTTTTGATTGAGGAGATAAAGTGCCCGAAGAGGAGAGAGCATGGTCTGGGGTCTAAAGGAGGGTTCCAGTCCTCACTGGCTCTGTGATTTCAGTCTTGCTGTGCCGTAGTCTCTCCAAATGAAGATTACAATAAGGCCCATCACAGAGGAGCACCAGCAAGGACCTATGCACAGCTGCTCTGTGAACTGCAAAGAAGGAGGGGTTGTGTGTGTGTGTGTGTGTGTGAGTGATAAAGAGGAGGAAACACTATTATATGAACAGCTCCTCCCAGATTGCTCTTGGGTATAAATGTTTTGTTTTTTTTTTTGTCGGAAAAATACGATGATGAAGACTTAAGGGAAGAAAAGATTCTTGGGAACGTGAGCCCAGGCGGAAATGACAGTTGAGCAGAAAAGTAGAGGCGGTATCTGGGCTTCCCTGCTGGCTCAGTGGTAAAGAATCTGCCTGTAAGGCAGGAGACCTGGGTTCGATTCCTAGGTTGGGAAGATTCCCTGAAGAAGGGCATGGCTACTCACTCCAGTATTCTTGCCTGGAGAATCCCATGGTCACAGGAGCCTGGCTGGCTACAGTCCATGGGGTTGCAAAGAGTTGGACACAACTGAAGTGACTGAGCAGGCACACACGCAGGGGCATATCTGGTATTGTTCTGCAAGATGGGGGAGCTGGGAGGGAGGAAGGGGGAGAGGGAGAGCCAGAGAGATGGCAGAGATCTTTCCTGGTCCCTGGAACACCCTCTGCCCCCAGTTTTGAAATATATCCACAGAATTTTATTTTTATTGGAGTATAGTTGCTTTACAATGTTATGATAGTTTCTGCTGCAGAGTGAATCAGCTGTAAGTATACATGTTGTTGTTTAGTCACTAAGTCGTGTCCAACTCTGCGATCTCATGGACTGTAGCCCGCCAAGCTCCTCAGTCTGTGGGATTTCCCAGGCAAGAATACTGGAGTGGGTTGCCATTTCCCTCTCCAGGGGATCTTCCCCACGCAGAGGTGGAACCCGAGTCTCCTGCATTGCAGGCACATTCTTCACCATTGAACCATCTGGGAAGCCCATATATCCCCTCTTTTTTGGATTTCTTTCCCATTTAGGTCACCACAGAGCTCTGAGTTGAGTTCCCTATGCTATAGCGAGGACCATTTTTAACATGGCTCCGGGTCACCTGTAACCAGATCTCAAAGGATTTCAAAGGCCCTAGCTGCATCCAGGGAACATCCCTTGTGTCCATGGGTTTGGCATCATTAAGAATGCCCTGAGGGATCTCAGGGAAGTGGTCTAGACTGCTGGAAAGCTAATTAAGTTGGGCCATTTAGAACGGGACCCAAGTAGGACTGAGGGCCTCCCTCCCTGTCTGTCAGAAACCTGGCTCATCCCCTTGTCCTCATTTGAGCTCTCAGCATCGCCTGAGCGCCTACTCCACCTTCTGCTCTGGGGAAAGACAGGCTGACATGGTAAAGCGTGAGCTGCGCTTCAATAACCTGGGTCCGGGGAGCTGGGCACTTAGAGAAAGACAACCTCACTAGGGCGTTAGTGTAAACAGCAGGTGTGGAGGGGTCCGGGCAGGGATTTCTCCCTTGATTAAGATTTTTTCATTTTGGCAGGGAGGCTGTGCTGGGCCGCACGTGGGCTTTCTCTAGTCGCCAGGCAGGAGCTGCTCTCCAGCTGTGGTGTGCAGCTTCTCATTGCAGTGGCTGCTCTTGTTTCGGAGGATGGGCACTAGGGAGCATGCTCCGAAACAAGAGAATGGTGCGTAGTATTAGTTGTCCCTCAGCACGTGGGATTCTCCAGGGATCGAACTAGTGTCCCCCGCATTGTGAGGCAGATTCTTAACCCCTGGACCACCAAGGAAGCTCCCTCCCTTAATTAAGGTTTAATTGCAGTGGGAGACCAGAAATTGTATACCTCTTATATGTGTTGGAAAAAAAAAAAAACCCACACCAAGTGCTAGGCTTCTTAAATCCGCTTCTCTCCTGCCTTTTCTGCCTGCAAACAGCAAGTCTATGGGACTATGACCTTGAGGATTCCCTCAAGAATAATGAGCCCTGGGCACCTTTTCTCAGCTCAGTTAGTGGCTGAGATGCATGCAGTGCGCTGTCCTCAGCATACAAACAGGCTGCCTCCAAGGGCCAGGCATGACCTCCAGGCCTTCCGGCTGAGCAGAATCTTCAAGCCCTGGGCAATCGGGAAGCAAACAGGAAGCCAGGGGTCATTATGCAGGTTATGCAGGTGTGATGGGAATGATGGGGTGGCAAAGTGGACTGAGAGGGCTCTGAGGGGCAGTTTCAGGAAGCTCCAGCTAATAGGATATCTGCAGGCTGTTGGGGTTGGTGAGGGACAGGGACACGAGGAGTGAGGCCACTGAGGACCTCGCACCTCAGGTGCATCCTCGCTCTCAGACCTGCCAAGGTCAAAGCTGCAATCCCCTTGGGCATTCTGTGTTTTAGTGAAACTTGGGTTAACTTGAGTGTTTTAAAAAGATGTGTATTTATGGTCGCTTGCATGCATGTGCGCCCGGTCACTTCAGTCATGTCCAACCCTTTGCAATCCTTTGGACTGTAGCCCATCGGGTTCCTCTGTCCACGGGATTCTCCAGGCAAGAATACTGGAGTGGGTTGCCATGCCTTCCTCCAGAGGATCTTCCCTACCCAGGGATCGAACCTATGTCTCCTGCATCTTCTGTACTGCAGGCAGATTCTTCACCACTGAGCCACCAGGGAAGCCCAGATTTATGGCTAACTAAGCTATTCTGCATCACTGAGGATGTACCAGAAATTCCGCAGCTTTTAAGTCTCCATTTTTATAGAAAATATTTTTTTCATCTCTAAAAACTTTTTTTTGAGAATGATTTCTGGGGAACCCTTATGTCTAAAGTAAGTCTATATCACTTACATGTGTCTCAGACACTGAAATATTCTGGTAGTTTATTATTCTTAATTCTTTGTCAACATTGTCATCATAGCAATTATGGATTTTTCCCTCAAAAATTTTATATTAAACATAACATGCTTAGACTGAATTGGACAGGGAGTTGAAAATGTGATTATCTCCTTTGAAGTAATACTTTATACTTTATTCTTTCCTTGGTTGTGTACTTTGGCTTAAATTTCTTTTTTTTTTTAAGTGTAGAAATCCCATGGACAGAGGAGACTGGTAGGCTATAGTCCATGGGGTTGTAAAAGAGTTGGACATGAATTAGTGCCTAAACAACAACATAGTTGATTTGCAAGGTTTCAGACTGAGCGACTTCGCTTTCACTTTTCACTTTCCTGCATTGGAGAAGGAAATGGCAACCCACTCCAGTGTTCTTGCCTGGAGAATCCCAGGGACGGGGGAGCCTGGTGGGCTGCCGTCTATGGGGTCACACAGAGTCGGATATGACTGAAGTGACTTAGCAGCAGCAGCAGCAGTGTGTGGCTTCCCTGGGTTCAAATTCTTCCTCTGCTGCTCACCAGCTGCGGGACCTGGGCCAGACACTTTACCTCCCTGACCTGGTCCTCATCTGTAAGATGGAATCATGAGACCACTCAGCAATGTGGGGCAGGCATAAGAGAGAAACACGCATATGCCTAGCACAGTACCTGTCATAGAAAGCATTCTTAACGTGTTCAAAATAAAAAATTCGGATTGCTATACATACACTATTGATACTATGCATAAAATAGATAACTCATGAGAACCTGCTGTATCCCACAGGGATCTCTACTCAGTGATCTTGTGCACGCGTGCTCAGTTGTGTCAAACTCGTTGTGACCCCACAGACTATAGCCCGCCAGGCTCCTCTGTCCATAGCATCTCCCAGGCAAGAATACTGGAGCAGGTTGCCATTTCCTTGTTTCCTGAATCTCTTGGATTGGCAGGTGGATTCTTTACCACTGAGCCACTCAGTGGTCTGTGGTGACCTAAATGGGAAGGAAATCTCAAAAAGTGGATTAACTTTGCTGTACAGCAGAAACTAACACAATATTGTAAAGTAAAAGTGAAAGTCGCTCAGTTGTGTCTGACTCTTTGCAACCCCATGAACTATAGAGTCCATGGAATTCTCCATGCCGGAAGACTGGAGTGGGTAGCCATTCCCTTCTCCAGCAGATTTTCCCAACCCAGGAATTAAACCGGGGTCTCCTGCATTGCAGGCAGATTCTTTACCAACTGAGCTTTCAGGGAAGCCCCAAACTATACTCCAATAAAAAAAAAAATTTTTTTTTTTAAGTTGAACCTTCCTAAAAGCTAAGAGAAGCAAAACGAAAACAAGATTCTACTCTGCTGCCTCCAAGCACCCCAAACCCCCCATCACTTGGTTACAGCCTGATTCACTGCTGCTATCGCACAGGTGAATGATGTCTACCAGTTGTCCGTAGCTGGGACGGAGAAGAAGAGGAAAGATAGCAGACACTCAGAAATTCAGTTCCAAAGTCACGGTTTCTAAGCCCTTTACCTGCTGCCTTGATTTTTGGCTTGTGGTTCTCTTCCTTTCTTTGCCTGGCCCTACCTCAAGAGAAGCTAACCAAGGGGGAGTTAAACTTCACCGTGTGAGCACGGTGAAGGCAGGTGGGAGCAGAAACAAAGGAAGCTCAGCCCAGGGAGACGGCGTTAGTACCAGACTCATCATTCACACGGCATGGGAAATGGTTTCTATATATAAGGGAGCTGTTTTCCCAGGGAGCTTCCTAAATGAGTATTACAGAGCTACCTAATTGATTCCTTCATTCATCAATTCAGAAACACTGAGTAGGTGAGAATGAAGTGCCAGCCCCGACAGGATGCCAGGTGCTGGGAGGAGCAGACAAGAGTCTAAGAGGCACACCTGGCCTCTGCAACGCCCGGGCCGAGGAGCCTGGGCTTAACTGCTTGAATGTCACCCATGGTCCCACAGGGCAAGTGCACATATGGTCCCACGGGAGCAGTGGGACCAGAGGAGGATGTGTGCTACATCCGGTCTGTAAAGGCTTCATGGGGATGAATACAACTGAGCTGGGCCCAAAAGGTGAGAAAAAGAGATGGCCATGCACAGAAGTGAAGAACAGCTTTATCAACAGAGGCAACAGCTTCTACAAAAGCACAGAAGGATGAACGCTCCTGATTCTCTCTAGGGGAGGTGACGATGTCTCTAGTCCCATGAGTGTCATCAGAGGATTGAGGTTAGGAAGCTCTTCTCTCGAAGGACTGAAACTAAAAATCATAGATCACATTTACAAATCCTATTCTTAGTGAGATTTATAATACACAGAAATGATAACATTTGGCTCCTATGACATTCTCCTATAACTTACTAAGGCTCCTGGTGAAGACAAGCTGGCGCAGATGACTGCTTCATCAAAGGAGACCTTCCATCCCAGGATGATCAGAGCTAACTTTCCATATGCACCCCCTGGGCAACCACTGGCCATCAGCTGTACTATCCCCTGGACAATACGTGGGTTTTTACTTCTTTTCTAGCCTGCTTGTTTTATGTTCATTTTGTCTCAGCTGTAAACTAGATGCACTCAAGGGTAAGAGCTCCATAGGGACCTGGCATCCCACGGCCACAATCACAGCCATCTGTATCTGTTGCCACGGCAATGGCTAATAACATCAATTGGAACAGGGCCCTCTGCAGTAGGACATGGCTGAGCTATCCAAACTGAAAAAAGTGGCCTGTGTTTGTGCGTGTGTTTGTGTGCATGTACTCTCCTATGTTTGCTGGGAGTATGCATGTAGGTTTGTGCATATGTGTGTCTCAGACACTCTGGTTGTATTTTGAAGCGGACACATGAGGTACAATTTACATCCCAGTCAATAGCCAGCAATGCTAGAAAATAAACCTGCTGAAATCAAACACCTGTGACCAGTGAGGTCTTAATCCGCAAAGGAAATTGCAGTTTAGGAGTATGTGATTTCTCTACTTGCTGTCAAGAATCCCTGAGTTCTGCGGATTGCAGCAGTCTGAAGATGACCTTTTCATGGCTGAGACAAGAGTAGAGAAGCCTATTATGGCCCATAAGCCAATTTACTCTGTACAAATAAGTGGCAATTTTCTTCTTTAAATACATAAAGGTGGGAGGGAAATGCCTACAACCTGAAAGATGCTCTCCAATGACAAATCCCTTCTTGTTTGAGGAAAGGAGGGCATGATGGTCCATTTAGAGGCTTATGAGAAGATGCCAGAGGAAGTGGACCGGAGTCCCCTGGTGAACTTCACCTTAAGAAACAGGTCTGAAACTGGTGTTTGGATGGGGAGGAGGAGCAGGATATTTGTGGGTAAATGTTGTTGCTGTTCAGTCACTTAGTTGTGTCCGGCTCTTTGCAACCCGATGGACTGCAGCAGGCCAGGCTTCCCGTGGATAAATATCTTTTGACAAAAGCATTTTAGTTACAGAGAAAGAAACTATGAAATATGCCTCCCTGTTTTCATTTGTGACTTCTTTTTGTTTAAAAAATATATGGGCATTTGTCAGATGCATGGAACTAAAAGTCATAGATCACATTTACAACATTTATTAACAGAAATTGGAAAGTCATTGGTATATAACAACCTCTCCTCCAAGCAGGGGTTCCCATCCTGGGGAGGCTCAGATCCCTGAGTGAATCAAGTATGTGAAACCATCTTCAAGAGGTGGGCACATCTTTCTAGGAAGCAGAATCCGAGATTTAATTAGGTTTTCAAAGGGGATGCAATAAAGGTCAAGACTCACATTCCAGTGACTGGTTGGAGATTTCTTGGCTAACAGTTGAGCTTAGAGGATGGATGAAGTTGGATGGGTGTCTGGTTGTGGGAAGGGTTGCAAAGAGATTGAGATGAAAAAAGATTGGCTTTTCATTTGAGGAGCACAGTCATAAGATCTAAGGAGTTTTTGTAGATGGGTCTTAACCTATAGTGAAAGAATTACATATGTATGTATGCATATATTTATATATTTACTATACTAAAGCAGCACCTTTGTATTCAGATTAATTCATTCATAGGTGAATACATAAAACAAGGCAGTGATGACAAGTGCTATAGAAACCATAAAAGATTTCTTTATAAATTTAGGTCTCATCCTGAAGGTTGGGAGAAGGGCTACATCTCAGTAATAGATAGACCTGGAGGGAGAAGAGAGATTAACCTATTAGAAGCCATTCTGGATGCAGGGGCTGTCATTACTCAAAGGCTCTGCTCATCTTTCTCAGAGGTCCCAGTGCACTACTGGGCCATCTTTCCCACCAGCTTCACCCTATCTCACCTGCTTTTGCTCTGAACTACTCCCACTGAAAAGAAAAAAACCTTGATCTGATTGCAGACTGTGGTCTCTAAGTTGCCATTGACTCATTTAGGAATGCATTAAAATATGCTTCCCAAACCTTTCATCTTGTCAACTAAGAACATTTATTTTCAGGGTGATAGCTAATTTCCACAGAACAAAGTATGCAACAGACATTCAGTATTTACTTATTATGTTAAGTAAAAGAAAAGCAGAGAGAAGGAAGGGAGAGAGACAGGGGGAGCAAGGAAGGACAACCAAGGAAGGAAAGGAGGGGAGGAAACATGGGGGGAAAGAGGAGTTATTGGTACCCTGGACCTTTCACAGTTTTTAGCTCAGCGTCTCCATCCAAGCCCCCTCCCCACCTCCATGGGACCAAGGCTCCAACCCAACCCCCTGGGCAGTGGTGGGGTGCTCGGCCTGCATGTCCTAGTGTTATCTGCTCCTTGGCTGTCTTCTTAATATTCCTGTGTCCCAAATTCCTCCCTTCAACTATTTCAACAAATTTAAAAAATCCACATGGAGTCCATCACGTGCCAAATTAAATGCTCGAACAGTTACCAGCCCAGCCATTGTACAAACATCCAGACCTTGAATCCCAATTTGAGTTCAAACTGCAAAGAGACAAAAAGAGAGGCTGGGGAATGGATGAGATGAAAACCCAGCTCAGATCTTCAGGGAGAGCTATTGTCTTGATTCTTCAGCCTTGATGAGCCTCATGGAGATAATAAAAACATGAATGATATTCTCTCTTATATACGCACAACAACAATTTGAGTACTAATAGTGATGGTAATAAAAGAGAAGAGATTGCCTTCAAATGCAATCCTTTGCCTAGCCTGACTCCCAGAGTAGCCTTGGGGCCCTGGGCTGGCAGTCCCTCATTCTTGCCCACCTCCAGCTATAAAATGGGGGGAGGACCTTAGGACCTTTCTGGTCCTAAGATTATATTATTCCATTACCAGACGCGCAAATAGTAATCACAAAAGTCCTTTATTCAGCCACTTTTCATGGGCTTTGGACTGCCGCCCCCAGGTTCCATGCTATACTTGCTGTGGATAACATCAGACAAGTTATATGACTCTTGGCTACACCTCTGAAATCTATGAATGGTCTTCCCAGGTGTCTTTACCACTGAGGTAAAGAATCCGCCTGCAATGCAGAAGATGCGGGTTTGATCTCTGGGTTGGGGAGATTCCCATGGAGTAGGAATGGCAACTCACTCCAGTATTCCTGCCTGGGAAATCCCAGGAAAAGAGGATATTGGTGGGTTACAGTCCATGAGGTTGCAAAAGAGACAGACACGACTTAGTGACTAAACAACAACAATGCCTCTGACTCCTCACCTATAAGTTAGGAACAATAATGCAGGAATAGCTCATCTCATTGTGCTTTACTTTATTGTGCTTCACAGATTATTCTTTTTGTTGTTGTTGTTGCTTACAAATGGAAGGTCTGTGGCAACTCTACATCGAACAAATCTAAACGGCACCAATTTTCCAGCAGCATTTGCTCACTTTGTGTCTCTGTGTCACCTTTTGGTCGTTCTCGCGATACCTCAAAACCTTCTCATTGTTAATATATTTAGTACGGTGATCTGTGATCAGTGATTTTTTTAAAATTAAGTTTTATTGGAATCTAGTTGCTTTACAATGCTGCGTTAGTTTCTACCGTACAGCAAAGTGAATCAGCTATGCATATCCACATATCCCCTCTATTTTGGACTTCCTTCCCATTTAGGCGGGCACAGAGCACTGAGTACAGTAACCCGTGCTGTACAGTCAGTTATCATTATTATCTATTTGTGATCAGTCATCTTTGATGGTGCTTCCACAGCTTTCCAAAGACTCAGATGATGACTAGCATTTCTTAGCAATAAAGTATTTTTCAGTTAAGATATGTACTGTGTTTCATACTTAATAGGGCTTATCAGGGCTTCCCTGATAGTTCAGTCTGTAAAGAATCTGCCTGCAATGCAGGAGACCCTGGTTCAATCCCTGGTCAGGAGGATCTGCTGGAGAAGGGATAGCTACCCACTCCAGTATTCTTGGGCTTCCCTTGTGACTCAGCTGGTAAAGAATTGTCTGCAATGCAAGAGATCTGGGTTCAATCCCTGGGTTGGGAAGATCCTCTGGAGAAGGGAGAGGCTACCCACTCCAGTATTCTGGCCTAGATAATTCCATGGATACAGTCCATGGGGTCACAAAGAGTCGGACACAGCTGAGCGACTTTCACAGACTACCATATAGTGTTAATATAACTTCCATATACTGGGAAACTAAAAAATCTGTGTGACTTGCTTTTTTGTGATATTTGCTTTACAGGGGTGGTCTGGAACCGAGCCCAAAATACCTCCAAGACCTGCCTGTAGTATTATTCAGTGAAGATCAGGTATTAACCACGATGCTTTCCGCAGAGGGGGTGTCACCGAGACCCTGAGAGTAATGGGCTTTTCAGTACACCATCAAGATTGTGAGTGGGATGCAGTATAAGAAGATTGAAAGGTGAAGGGGTCAGACCCTAGTCCCTGCTAGATTTGTAGGTCTTCTATCAGACACCACGGATAACAACCTATGCTTCTTAGCAAGGGAACTTTTCACACCGAAATTTTGGAACTTGGCACAGGGAACTGTCAGATCACCAAGGTGAATTATGGTTGCATTTCCACGTGGTGGGAGAGATGTTAGAAGCAAGGATAGTTCTGGTAAATGAGAGTGTCCAGCCCCGCCTGCCCCTTCTCTGCAGGGAACAGATGTTCTAAATGGCAGGCAGCCCTCAGACTTGCCCTCAGACTCTAGTGTTTGAGACCTTCTCATTAGCTATATGTTTCACCACTCATACATACGTAATGTTGGAAAATTTTAAAACGTGTTTCAATTGAAAACTTTAAAAAAGTCACCTTGAATCTTCCCACCCCGGGACATGCACCCACAATGACAGAGAACACCAGCTTTGCGTCATGGGTCCTCATGTGAAACCACCCGCAGGTACCCGACGATGCTTTGCTCCGTCTTATCTTCAGGTCTTTGAACTCAGCACTTCTTCTGCCTGAATGTCTTTTCCTCTCACCAATTCCCTGAACTTTGTAAAATAGTCTTTTGAGCAGTTCTGGAAGGCGTTTGAGGTTATTCCACAGTGTGCTCTGCAATACAGGTCAGGACTCCTCTTTGGAGGTCTGGTTGTTCTGTATTGGGACAGGCATGACTACAATTTACCACTTACTCAGAGCCGGACATGCTACTCAATGGTTCACATACGTTGTCTTACATAATGCTCATCGTGCTCTTAGAGGAAGATGATGAAAGGAAACCCAGATTAGGAATGTGAGTAACCTGCCCAAGGACACAGAACCTCTGGATGCCAGAGTCTGAATCTGATCCAGTATCTGGTTTGAAAGTTTCGCTGCACGGAGTAGTTTGCTGTTATAAGTGCCTGTTCATTTGCCTGCCTCCTTCGTTGGACCTCCAGGGTGTGGAGCAGATCATCTGTTTTTTTTTTTTTTTTTCTGATTTTTTTTTATATTGAGGTATTTAAAATACTGTGTTAGTTTCAAGTGTATAGAAAAATGATTAAGTTAAACATATATATGTGTGTATGTGTGTGTGTTGTTGTTAGTCAGTCATGTCCAACTCTTTGCAACCCCATGGACTGTAGCCTGCCAGGCTCCTCTGTCCGTGAGATTTCCCAGGTAAGAATACTGGAGTGAGTGGCCATTTCCTTCTCCAGAGGATCTTCCCAACTCAGGGGTCGAATCCCGTCTCTTGCATTGGCAGGGAAATTCTTTACCATTGAGCCACTTGCGAAGCCCACGTGTGTGTATACATATGTGTGTGTGTATATGTATATATGCACATATATATTTTTTTCTTTTTCAGATTCTTTTCCATTATAGGTTATCTGCATCCCTCAGCGCCTGGCACAGTGCCTGTCCACAGTCGGCACTGGACACACGTGGACTGGGTGGAAGTCCCACCTGGTGTGCATCTGGAAGAAGGAGAGTCACGGAAGAAGGAAGCGTCCGCCACTCCCTGCAAGCAGCAGGATCAGCTACTGCCGCGGGGCAGGAAAGAGTGCCTGCAGTGTGGGGGATGGAGCGCCCTCTGGAGGCTGGGAGGGGAACGAACGGAGCATCCCTGTCTGGAAGGAGAACTCTGGGGAGTCCAGGGCTAAGAGGAGCTCTTATTTAAACATTAACTGTCCTACGTTCTTTCTCCTCATCTGCTTTTGGCAAGCTGTGATCAGGGGCTGCTACCAAGGGGTCATTCCAGCAACTCCATCCTTGCCCCAGGGCTGACAGCCCCCCTCTCACGCTGAGGGGAGGCCTCTGCCAAGTTGTAACGGAGTTATTAAAACCTTAAAACAAAGGCAGCTTTTCATAGGGTTTGTTTTTTCGCTGTGACCTCCTGAGGCAGCCTGCTCCCCAGGTTCACTGCAGCGCTGCCCTGGGAGGTACTTTATATCCTCAGCGTTATACATCAATTTTAATTGTAACAACAGAAACAGCAGCAGCAAAATGGAGCCAACCGGGCTCCTCAGCCAAACCGGGCTGAGGCCCTTTTCTGCACTCTCTAACTAGCTCAAATTAAATGCTGAATTGTATTTTGGGGTCTGAGTTTTGTCATGCAAACGAAGAAAAACAACTTGCTTTCCAATTTCCACATGCAAATATAGAGCGAATTGTGGAGACGGAGAATATATTTTGCCATCTCAGTGGTTCTAGAAAAGATAAGGGGCTCTTGCAAAAAGTTCCGCAATTTGTCAGCTGGCAGCTTATTAAATACCCCAAACAAATGTTTATAGAGCATTAGAAGGACACTGTCAAGGTCGGGAGATTCCAAAATGGACCAATTCAGCTTTTATTTTTTTTTTTATAACTGTTTGCAAAATCTCTTGTTCTTTTTTGCCCCCTCAAAACAAATGCAACTATTCTGTTTTCAGCTGCCTTAGGAAAAAGAAAAAAACAACAGGCAAGGAGCCAGCCCTTGTGTACAGCCCTCTAATAATAAACCCAAACTCGGCAGGCACGAGGAAAACCACAATAACAATCTCACTACACGAGCCCTTGGCTTCAGCAGAACCTTCATTAAGGGGTCGTGGAGAAAAGAGGCTCACCCAGTCTGGAAAACAAGCCCTGACTCATATGCCCTGGGAGCAAATGAAATTAGGCAGGAGGCTGAGAGGAAAACTTCACCTTCTCTGGGCTCAGGAAGGAGCCTGATCGGGAGGACCACGGCTTATATGATCGCCTAAGACTCTGATTCATTCCAATGACTGTTTATTTACTTGCATACTAACTGCCTCACGTGTTGGGTGATACAGAAGACAACACATAAGGCACAGACCATGCCCCCTAAGCAGGGGTCCCCAACCTCCAGGATATAATCCCTGATGATCTGCGGTGAAGCTGATGTAATGACAATAGAAATAAAGTACGCAATAAATGTAATGTGCTTGAATCATCCCCAAACCATCCCCCTCAACCCAGTCCATGGAAACACTGTCTTCCACAAAACCAGTCCCTGGTGCCAAAAAGGTTGGGGACCACCGCCCAAAGCATTGTATGATCCAGCAGGCAGACAGTGGAGAGAGACACTTCAGTAAACTCAGCACCTGTGGAATAAGAAGAGTTCTAAGTGCTAAGCGGATGCAAAAAAGGGGGTGAAACAGGAGTGAAAAATGAAATTGCCATATCCTGTGTCTTTAGACTGATTGTCAGATAGTAACCCCATTCAAGAGATCTGCTCATTAACTAATTAATTAACTTGTGGTTCAGTCGTTAAGTCGTGTCCAAATCTTTTTGACCCCGTGGACTGCAGCATGCCAGGCTTCCTTGTTCTTCACCATCTCCCAGAGTTTGCTCAAACTCATGTCTATTGAGTCGGTGATGCCATCCAACCATCTCATCCTCTGTAGCTCCCTTTTCCTCCTGCCCTCAAATTTTCACAACATCAGGGTCTTTTCCAATGAGTCTTCTTTTCACAACAGGTGGCCAAAGTATCGGCACCAAATCCCTCTATGCCAACTGGAGAGGTTGGAGGGATGACAGAGGTCATCAGTTGCTTAGCGATCAAGGTCAAAGCGCATCAGGTCCTGCTCTGTGCAAAGCTTTGCTATCACGCCCGTTTTTAGGGAACGCTAAGGTGGAAGATTGGACCAAACTTTTCTGAAACTGTGTCCCATCTTATTGCACATCCCTCCCTCTCTCCCCCTCCCAACCTCAGAATCCCTTCTCACATTCAGTTAACTCAAGATGGTCTCTGTTTTGGCAGAGAAAGGTCTCCTGGGGCCCCTAGGGGACCAAGGTGTGAAGAAGTTCTCTTTCAGCGATGACACGTCAGTG
Organism: Cephalophus harveyi; assembly: GCA_006410635.1. Classification (NCBI taxonomy): domain Eukaryota; kingdom Metazoa; phylum Chordata; class Mammalia; order Artiodactyla; family Bovidae; genus Cephalophus; species Cephalophus harveyi. Next base: position 47,101 of record SJYT01022848.1, read on the forward strand.
GCCTCAGCTCGCTTCCTGTCTTAAAATAGCTTTCTATCATTCTTCATAATGGTCCCACTGGGTTTGGGAAGGGCCGCGTGTTTAGCCACTGACCATACAGGGCGCCAAGTGAAGGATGACGGGGAGCAGAGTGCTGTCAGACCTTCACGCACGCTGGACTAAAAGCGTGTAATTCACAACTTCTATAAGCTTGGGGAAGTTATCATTTAAAAGTTGTTGCTCCAGAGTGCCTTGACAGTCTAACAATACAAAATAAATCTTCTATTCACGCCTCTCCAGCAGGGAAGAGTGCTAGGAATATGCAGCAACAGCAGAAAACAGCGATAAGTTCCTTGTTATGTTGTCAAATATTACAGCTGTTCCACGTGGCCCTGATTACCATACATTAGCTTCCTACAGACACATGAAGACTTTCCGGGAAGCTTTCGTTCTGGACAGCACTTTACAAATATTTCACATAAACCCTCGAGTCCCATAGGGTTCCCCCTCCAAAATCTCTGGTTTCCACACGTTTCCAAGCTATAATGTGTTTTCCCTCTTTAGGTTGAGTGTCTTGCAAACATCCCATAGAGCTTCTCTGGTGGCGCATATGGTAAAGAATCTGCCTACAGTGCAGGAGACCCAGGTTCGATCCCTGGGTCAGGAAGATCCCCTGGAGAAGGAAATGGGAACCCACTCCAGCATTTCTTGCCTGGAGAATTCCATGGACAGAGGAGCTTGGCAGGCTATAGTCCACGGGGTCGTAAGGAGCCAGACATGACTGACATACACACACACACACACACACACACACATCCCATAAAGGGTTGGATGGAACCACAAGGCAAAAACGATCAGCCACCAGAGATCATTTCTGCACTCAGCCCCATACTGGGGCACTGACAACGTGCTGGAGGCTGGGGGAAGCTGGAGGCGTTCATGTGAAGGAGGGGAATTGGCACCCCAGGCAAGGCTCAGGAATGGCTCATAAAACGGACATCTGTTTGGAGGAGTAACTGAAAGAGATGAAGACCTCATGGGCTACTGAGTCTGAAACACCAAATTAATCAAGGAGGCTGAGTAGGAGAGAGCAGTTTCCACCTTTTGTTGCAGTCCTGGCTGTGATCCCCTTCTGGAGACTGAAGCACCGCCTCAGCCCTGAGCTCGCTCCCGGACAGCTGCAGGTGTTTGCTTGCACATCAGAGCATGCACGGGAAGGAGGGAGCTTGCTAATGAGCCGTGCAGCCCGTTTGACAAACCCCATCTGTTCCCTTCCATCAGCCACCCAGGCTCTGTGCTTGCTCAGCCAGCACCCCCGGGCACGTGTGGGTCCCCGCTGTGGGCCCAATGGGAGTGTGAGATCCCCGATTCTAAGCTCCTGCTGAGGCCAGGCTCTAAGGAGCTGGCAAGCAACTCCTCGCCTGGTGCATCACCAGGGCCCGTTCGAGTTAACAGTTGCCTCTTCCCTCCTGCTCTGAGAAGGCTGCCCTTCCCAAGGAGGTCCTCCTCAGCTCTCTCCTCCCCCCACTCCCAGCATCCTCCTTCTCCCAGGAGACCTTTCGACCCAGAAACAAAATGACTTTGATATGGAGCCATGTGGTCTGAATTTTCCATGTGGTTGCTGTCTTGTAAACACCAAAAGGGTTGGGGGAGACGGTGTCTGGACTGTTTCTTGCTAGGTCCCTGGAACCTTGCAAAGTGCCTGACACATGGAGAATTCTCAATAAAGAGCTGTTGACTGTTTGGATGGCCAGATGGCCAGATGAATGAGTGAATGAATGAGAACCAGGGTGTACTGGGCAGGAATGGGGATGTGACAGCTCTGCCTTCTTTTATAGGACTCCACATTAGCAGAGCTTCTTTAAGCCTAAAATATATCAGATCACATCCTCAAAGGACTATTTCTAAATCCTGCCCTCCCACTCCTTAAGCACTGATACTGACACATCCCAGACTGCCTATTGTCACTGAGAAGGTTAAGGCACTTTGAGGACTGGAGAATTTTTAGACTCATTTTACATTTGAACCATTTACCTTGATGAAAAGATATAATAGATTCTACCTACTAAGCAAACAGGTTACTATTGTCTACCCTTTAACTGGGCGTGGCAGGTGGCGCAGTGGTAAAGAATCCACTTGCCAATGCAGGAGAGGCAGGAGACTCGAGTTTGATCCCTCAGTTAGGAATATCCCCTAGAGAAGGAAATGGCAACCCACTCCAGTACTCTTGCCTGGGAAATCCCATGGACAGAGGAGCCTGGCAGGCTACAGTCCATGGGGTCACAAAGACTCGGACACGACGTAGCACACATGTACCATTTTACTTACTCTTACTATTATCATACAAAACAGAACGCCAGAGACCTTTACTCTCCTACTTGAGAACTTTGGGGCATTTATGATGGAGCTGCGTATACAGTAGGCTCTCATTCACGTTGTTTTGAAGATGCAGCTGATGTTGATAGTGGCAAGGAGTGTGGGGGATGGGGTGGGCTCCAGCAGAGACCCTTCCCCACCCCAGAATCTGTCCACACTTTATGACAGCACATCTTGATGAGCTAGGACAGCATCCACATTGATTGGTGTCTAGTAGAAGAACTCAGAAAGGTGAGGCTCTACGTCCATGAGTCAGTTACACATGTCCAGTACTCAGCACATGGTACACATGTCACAGATGCCGCTGCTGCTAGGTCGCTTCAGTCGTGTCTGACTCTGTGCGACCCCATAGACGGCAGCCCGCCAGGCTCCCCTCTCCCTGGGATAGCAGCTACTTTTTATAACTGTTTTTAAATTGAAGCATTACTAATTTATGATGCCGTTCGTGTCAGGCATACAGCAAAGTGATTCAGTTATACATACATATATATGCATATACACATACTCTTTTTCAGATTCTTTTCCATTATAGATTATAATAGATATAATATTATATTATATAATATATATTATATATTACATAATATATATATTATACAGAGGATGGGATGGTTGGATGGCATCACCGACTCCGTGGACATGAGATTGAGCAAGCTCCAGGAGTTGGTGAAGGACAGGGAAGCCTGGCATGCTGCAGGCCATGGGGTCACAGAGTCAGACACAACTGAATGATTGAACTGAACTGAACTGAAGTATTAGGCTTCTTTAGTTTGCCTGAACTTTGAGCCTCAGTTTTGGGAATTCAGGTTCCTTTTGTTGAAATGAGCAGCCACTATTTCATAAGAACCAGGCTCAAACAGTGAGCCACTGCATTTCCATCAAGTTCCACTGAGAGCTAGTTTCTGGGCTGGGCACTATCTCTTAGACCCTGTATAAACCATCCCCATTCACTGTGCGCAGAGCACACCATTGTCCTGAGCCCTCTCACCTCACTCCCAAGGAAAGTAGGGGCTCTCACTGGAGTCTGCAGCCAGGTGGGGCCCCCCAGCAGAACATAACAGACAGATCAAAGCAGTAAAGACGCCTGTTTCTCCATTTCATTAGTCACAGCTCACTATGTATCAGACCTGGTTTTCCCCAGCTCAGACCATGAACTGGCTCCTGTCATTGAAATAAGGCTTGCCTTTCCTTGTAATCACTGCAAGGTTTTATGGAGGCGGTAGATCTCTAGTGAAAACAATTCAGCCACAGATCTGAGCTGAAAATAACTTGATTCAAGGACTGTGCCTTCAGATACCGAGGACTAGGGGAGATGAAGGCATTTTCAGCCTTGCTTCCCTTTGTGACTGGAGCATTAACAAGGCTTTGGGATTCACTTCAAAATCATTAAAAACATGTTCATTAGTCCAAAGCACCTCTCACCACCTGTGTATGAAGCAAATAAATTGGTGGAATCTCTGACCCATCCCTGATCCCCGTTGCTTGCTTCTCCTTGGGCAGTCCCGCATTTATCTCCTTCCCACACATTCACCCTGCCAAGATGATATCTTTTTTTTGTTGTTATTGTTTAAAAAGTTGGAAGTATTTTGGACCAAAATATTACCTTGAGATTTGGCTTACTTGACTTTCACTGCAGTGAGTGGGGAATTCTGCCCCAAGAGTGAATGAAGAACTGACTCCCTTGCTTGTTAAAGATTTTTTTTTTTTTATGTGGACCATTTTTAAAGTCTTTATTGAAATTTTTACAGTGTTGCTCTTGTTTTATGTTTTGAATTTTTGGCCTATGAGGCAGGTGGGATCTTAGCACCCTGACCAGGGATCGAACTCTCACCCCATGTGTTGGAAGGCAAAGTCCTAACCACTGGAGCACCAGGGAAGTCCTGCTTTTAGCTTTGATATCTTCACAAACATCTTGACTAGCATTAACCCTGTTGCCATCAGAACTTATGAGCTTAGATCATTTGTATTGAGGTTAGTTGGAAGAGGAAATGTAACCCATTCCAGTATTCTTACCTGGAGAATCTCATGGCTAGAGGAGCCTGGCGGGTCCACGGGTTGCAAAGAGTCAGACATGACTGAGTGCCCAACACACACACACACACACACACACACACTGAGGTTTGTACCTGTGATGACTTTTATGCCAATAGGTCACAACTATGAGGCAGAGAATGGGATTCTTCTCTCAAAGTTTCTTATTCAAAATCTAAAAAGTGATAAAAGTGATAAAACACAGCCCAAACAAACCAAAACATAAACAAGTTCTTTTAGGTTGCTGTTCAGTCGTGTCTGACTCTTTGCGACACCATGGACTGTAGCCCACCAGGCTTCCCTGTCCTTTTAGGTCATCTTCCTGAAATTGCACCCTAAATTGAGAAGGTTAATCGTGGACATGGAAGCATCTAAACCCACTGGTCCCTTCTTTTGGCTCCGAAAGTCCGCTTTTATGGTGTTCACTTACTTAGAAAAGGAATTGAAGTCTCTAGTTTAAATCTTCATCTTTCTTCTCTAGAATCACAGCAAGTAGCGCTTATGAGCTCATTTCCATAACAACGCTTGGCACACTTTATCCCCCCACTCAAAAGTCTGGGGATATCAAGATTCCAGCTCGGCGCCTGCGATGACTGGGTGGAAGGGATGAGGCTGAGGAACCAGATGGTCCTGCTTCTATCTTAGCTCTCACACCTCTTACTGTGTGACCTCAGGAACACGCTGAACCTCTCTGAGCCTTCTATTGACTTTTCTGTAACAAGGGGGAAGGATAATACCTTCTATTGTAAAGGTACAGAGAGATTGAAGAAGACAAACCTGAAGCCACACTCTACCCGATACATAATCATATCCAATAAATGGCAGCTATTCTTTTTATTAGAAGATATACTTTTTGTTCTCTTTTCCATTGGTTACAGCGCTTATCAACTCTCAGTAAGTAAAAGCTGCACCGAAACAGTGTTTTTAACTGGATTATGTAAAGTTCTTACAAAACCCAAAGCTGAGCTCATCCACCAGAGAAGAGCAGGAATTACTGTGTGTTCTGAATATTAATAAACAAATGACCTCCTTCTTTATTATGTATCTGTATTCAAAATGCCACAGCTAGTTCTAGTGGTAATGACTAAATTTTCAACATTTATAGAGAAACAGCACCCATAGAATGGAGACAATTGCCCCATCAAAGTCTTAAGAAAGAGTCAGTCTTCTATAAATGGAGGATTTGGTAATTATCACTAGGACTACGTGTTAAAATTAGAAAGCAGGTAAATACCAAATAAGAACAGTATTTATTCATTATCACTCAAATGTATGTCAGCTGAATTTCCTAAAATTTCACAGACAAATTGTTTTTCTCCTTTTGAGGGGAAGACTATTTTAAAAAATTGAATTTTAATTTATTTAGTGTTTAAGTATAGCTGATTTATAATGTTGTGGTAAATTCTACTATATAGCAAAGTGACTCTGGTATATACATCAATGCATTCTCTTTTATATGCTTTTCCACTATGGTTTATCCTAGAATATTGAATAAAGTTCCCTGTGCTATACAGTAGGGCCTTGTTGTTTATTCTAAATGTAATAGCTTGCATCTATTAACTCCAAACTCCTAGTCCATCCCTCCCCTCCTCCCCCTCCCCCTTGTCAACCACATCTGTTCTCTATGTCTATGAGTCTATTTCTCTTTCATAGATAGGTTCATTTGTACCATATTTTAGATAATATAAGTGATATCATATGGTATTTGTCTTTGTCTTTCTGACTTCCTTCACTTAGAGCAATCACTCTGGTTGCAAGATTTCTTTTTGAGTTTATGCTTCCTGAGGTAGAGTGAGAAATCCATTGTTTGACAAGCCGACAGGATTATAATGGCCCCTGGATTTAGAAGTGGGCTGAAGGCAGGTTTCATCTGTCTGTGCTCTGGATTCATTGCCTCGGTTCTGAATTAAATGTGTTAGAACTGCTTAGAATTGTAAAGTTGGAGTCCCACAGGGGACAAAAGAAAGTTCTGGCCATGTTTTCATTTATAATCCCTCATGCTAAATTTGAAGGTCAGATCCAAGCACAAATCTCCAAACCAGAGATTTCCCAAGTGCTCCCAGAGTTTTAGGGATGCTTGTCAATCCTCTCCTTCCCACCCAGCCCTCCTCTTTCCCAGCTGGGAGCTCAGAAGTCACGTGGAAGCAAAACCCCAGGCTCACGTCTGCTCCAAGGTCTGCTCACCATGTTGTTGCAGCCCAAAGCCGCTCAGGACGCTGTGGGAGCCTTACCACAATCAATAATTGTCCAGGAAACAAACTCAGAGAAGAGAAATAAGTGATTTATAGAAAAGACACACAGAAATGGCACAGGCACAGCGTTCCTTCTAATCAGAGACTTGGCTCCTAGAGGAGCCGCTGAGCAGAGCCTCGTTAAACAAATGTGGATACACTGGGCACAATCAAAAGCAGTTACAGGGAACATGGTACCTGATGAAAGAAGCGAGAACCTGCTGCATTAAAAGCAGGGCCAAGGAAAGGAGCACGTAATCGAAGGAGTGCAGAGAGAAAAAAGACCAAACAGGAAAAAGCCAACTCTACTGAAATTAACAGCAAAGGGGGAAAAACTGAAAGGATTGTGGCATCGATACACAGCAAACAAAGCCAAGTGTGTCAACAGCCCTTCTAAGACCAGCGGATGAACAGCGTGCACTGTGTTGAAGATGATGTCTTTAGCATCTGGGAAGTGAAAAGGAATGCAGATTTCCGGAGTCAGAATCAGTTTCCAAGGAGGAAGAGGGCAGTGTGCCGAGGGCAGTGGCCATGCAGAGCCAGTTAGCAAAAGCTGATGGTGACTCAGATGCCATTGCTGGCCAAAGGCTGCAGATGACCAAAGGCATCTGCCATCTGGTCTCCAGAGGCACAAGAGCAAGGGGTAAGGTAACTATGCAGCTCTCTTCTCTGCTCTGTGGGAACTGGGAGATGGAGGGAGGGGCCAGTCCTGCCACTGACCAATCATGCATCCACATGACCAAGTCTCTGATGGCCAATCACAGGAACCCTGTCTGTTACCTCCCCATCCCCAGCCTGACCAGGAAGTGCTTGCTTTCTCATCCTTCTCACACTGGGGTACATGGCTGGGGGCTCCAGTGGGAGGCAGACGCATAGATGATAGACTGGCCTTTTGCAATTAATTGCTTCCGGTTCATCGAAAAGGCCAACAGTGACTTAGGAAGGCTGAACAGTGAAGCAAATACGTGTCTAGAGGGAGGCCAGGTGGCAGAATGCGAGGTGCTCAACCAGCTTGGGAGTAAGGTAGATGCTTGAATCCCGCCTCTGCCATATATGAGCTGTGTGGGCTTTGGGCAAGTTCCCTAACCTCAGTTAGGGAGCCTCAGTTTTCTCACCTAATTATGATGCCATCTCTCTCACAAAGTTGTGGCATCTATTAAGTAAACATGAGGACTTGACTGTGGCTCAGCAGTAAAGAACCCGCTGCAATGCAGGAAACTCAAGTTTGATCCCTGGGTTGGGAAGATCCCCTGGGGAAGGAAATGGCAATTCGCTCTAGTATTCTTGCCTGGGAAATCCCATGGATGGAGGAGCCTGGCAGGCTACAGTCTATGGGGCTGCAAAGAGCTGGACACGACTGAGTCACTGAACACAAATAAACACGCACAAACCACGCACAAATAAAAGCATGTACACCAAGCACCCAGAATGTTACAGGGTTCAATAAAATGTTAATCACTCCACTTTTCTATATATTCTGTTTAAAGCAGGAATTTGGTGTGTTTGTGTGTGTATGACAGAGAGAGACAGAACCTTAAGACTCATCTGGAGACTTAGGAAATACTACAGAGAAATAAATCCTCTTTGATTATCAGGACTCCCCCATCACAGGGACTCTATAAAATGACTATAAATGTTGGTTGTCTTCACCGCGAGCCCACCGCTCGGTCCCTGGTCCCCAAATTCTTCAGGGACATTTCATAGCCATTCAACTTTCTGCGATGTGCAACTCCATTAGACAGTGACCCCCCAACGGCAGGGAATGTATCCCCACCTTCCTGCCCTGGCCCAGAGCCTGGTCCACGTGAACACTCAGAATGATGTGGCTGGTGAGGACGTGTGGGCAGCTTTCGGCATCCAGACACCCATCAGCCCAGTGCAAGAAGGGGAGACACGCAGGGTCCCAGGGAGATGACGTTAACTGAAAGATGGCTGGAAGCCTGGGGTCCCCAGCTTTCTGGGCAGCCTGGGGTGATGGGCTGGTCTGCCAGGCTCCTGCCTGCCCCCAGGGGTGTCTCTCGGTGTACAGTGCCCTCTCCCAGGCTGAGGGGCACGAGAGCTTTCTGAGTGCAGATCCAGTCCCCTGTGCCACTAAGAGCAACATGCAGAAAGCACAAAGACACAGGAAGCAACTATCCGACACGGCTTCGCCCTGCCTGTCAAGGCAAAAACAACACGTACATCAATTTCTCAGGTGTAATGAGGTGTAGTCGAGCAAAAGTGGGCAGGTCCGCGGTGGAGGCTGCTCCTTCCAGCTGTTGTCACTGGCAAGATGGATGGATGGTTCTTCCCGGCAGCCTCCCAGTTAGGAAAACCTCAGCAGGTCTCCTCCCGCAGTTACGATGTGCAGGGTCCCTTGGGTGGGGCTCAGGCTAGACTTTGGAAGACTGACAGATGATATGGTGTCCATACACCTCTCTGAGTAATGGGGAAAGGGTCAATGAGGCCAACCTCTGTGCCTGTCGGAAGGATTTTACCTGCAGACGATGTATCAGTGTAACTTCAAGTTTTGCCAAGTTCACAACCGATTCAACTAACTGTTAGTTGAACTAACAGTTCTGCTATAAAGCAGTGGTTCTTTTTTGATAGAGTACTTTATTTTTTATTGGAGTATAGTTGACTTATTGGAGCATAGTGGAGTATAGTGGTTATACATATACATATCCACATATCCACTCTTTTTTAGACTCTCTTCCCATACAGGTTATTACAGAGTATTGAGTAGACTTCCCTGTGCTGTACAGTAAATCCTTACTGCTGCTGCTAAGTCACTTCAGTTGTGTCCGACTCTGTGCGACCCCATAGACGGAAGCCCACCAGGCTCCCCCGTCCCTGGGATTCTCCAGGCAAGAACACTGGAGTGGGTTGCCATTTCCTTCTCCAATGCATGAAAGTGAAAAGTGAAAGTGAAGTCGCTCAGTCGTGTCCGACTAGTAGCGACCCCATGGACTACAGCCTACCAGGCTCCTCGATCCATGGGATTCTCCAGGCAGGAGTACTGGAGTGGGGTGCCATTGCCTTCTCCGAAATCCTTACTAGTTATCTATTTTATATAGTAGTGGATATGTTAAACCCAATCTCCTCATTTATCCCCCACCCCCACTTTTGGTAATCATACATTTTTTTCTACATCTGTAATTCTATTTCTGTTTTGTATTAAGTTCATTTGTACCATTTTTTAGATTCTACATATAAGCAATGTGGAATTAGATATTTGTCAATGTGGAATTTGATATTCCACATATAAGCTATATGATATTTGTCTTTCTCTCTCTGGCTTCATTTAGCATGGCAATCTCTAAGTCCATCCATGTGGCTGCAAATGGCATTATTTCACTCTTTTTTATGGATGAGTGATATTCCAATGTGTATATACATACATATATATACCCCACATCTGTCTTATCCATTCCTCTGTGGGTGGACACTTAGGTGGCTTCCATGTCCTGGCTATTGTAAATAGTGCTGCAATGAACATTGGGGTGCATGTGTCTTTTCGAATTACACCTTTTCTCAGGGTATGTGCCCAGGAGTGGAATTGCTAGATCATATGGTAGCTTTATTTTTAGTTTTTTAAGGAACCTCCATACTGCTCTCCATAATGGTTGTACCAATTTATATTCCTGCCAACAGTGTCTGGGGGTTCCTTTCTCTCCAGAATTTATTGTTGGCAGATTTTTGATGGTGGCCATTCTCACTGGTGTGAGGTGATGCCTCCATGTAGTTTTGATTTGCATTTCTCGAAGATATCAGAACTGTCCAGGAGAGGTCTCAGGGATATCATCAATCAGGCTTCCCTGTGGCTCATCGGTGAAGAATCCACCTGCCGGTGCGGGAGACGCCAGTTCAGTCCCTGGTCTGAGAAGATCCCACATGCCGCAGGGCAACTAAGTCCCTGCACCACAACTGCTGAGCCCACGCGCTGCAGCTGCTGGAGCTCACGTGCCCCAGAGCCCGTGCTCCGCAACAAGAGAAATCAGCGCAATGGGAAGCCTGCGAGCCACGCTAGAGAGTAGCCCCTGCTCTCCGCAGCTAGAGAAAACCCTGTGCAGCAGCGAGGACCCGGCACAGCCAAAAATGAAGAAATATTAAAAAAAGAAAAGAAAAACAAGAATAGCATCATCCAGACCGCACTCCAAACATTCAGCGTTGGACTCTGCACTTGTTTGGGGTCCGGAACATCTGGATTCTATTTGATGAGGGCTAATGAAGTTAGTCATCTAATTAATAGCTAATTAAGGTACTCATCTGAAATTTGTATTCAAAATATTTTTCAACAATTTTCATTCATTTATGCAATAGTTTTAGAGCTCCTACCACGTGCCAGGCATTGTTTCAGGGGCTGGTGGTTCATTCATGAACAAAACATACAAAATTCTCTGTCCCATCTTATTCCTGTGGCAGTTTTTTAGATGATAGTTGGCCCGTAGGGTAGAGGGGATGCTGCAGTAAGAGTCAGGACCCCTGGGGCTCAGGTTAACCCAGCAACGAACTGGCTATTGGTTACTACAGGTGTCCTTTGTCTTTCTTTTTTATTGAAGCATAGTTGACTTAAAAGGCTGTGTTAGTTTCAGGTGTCCGACTCTTTGCAACCCGTGGACTGTAGTCCACCAAGCTCCTCCGTCCATGGGATTCTCCAGGCAAGAATACTGGAGTGGGCTGCCATTTCCTTCTCCAGGGGATCTTCCCCACCCAGGGATTGAACCTAGGTCTCCCGCATTGCGGGCAGATGCTTTAACCTCTGAGCCACCAGGGAAGCCCTTAGTAAGCTTCTTTAAATAATAACCTAGACATTCTATAAAGTAGGTCAATCTTCAGGTCAAGTCATCCTTATCAGACACCTGTGCCCCTCATCCTATGGTGGGTCCATGATGAACTTAAGGGAAAGTGTGTGGAAGGAATGGATTCTGTCCCAGACGAGCTCACAGCCTCTTCTGGGAGAATGACTCAAATCTAGGGAGAAACATGAATAAAGACACAAAGTTACAGGCTAGGGACGCATAATTATGAGCTGCTGCACTGGAAGAGGAAGAGGATTCTGACCAAAGGAGGGAGTCAAGTAGGTAGAGCGGGCTCCCTGGCAGGTGAGGTGGGATGGAAGGGCAGATGGGAAGTTCCGACAGAGGGGAGAAGTGACAGACAGATGATGTCCTTGGGAGGAGAAGTACTGAGCAGAGGCTCAGCAGGTGGAGCAAGCAGGCTGGAGGCAAAGTGGCCAGGGCACGTGGTTGGGGCCAAACAGACCTGAGTTCTAAGCCTATTGTCATATACTGGGTATTTAATAGCGTATGTATATCCATTCTGCAGGTGTGGAAACTGAGGGTCATAGAGATTAACAGCTACTTGGAGGGGTTTTGGTAGAGATTAGAGGTCACTATCGCAGGTATCTGGATGACTGCCGGTCACACGTGTGCAGGAGAGCAAGCCTTGCATTCGGGGCAAGGCTAGGAAAGTGCTGTGTGGCACACGTGTGGAGGTTTGCAGGTCCAAGGCACACAAAATGTTTTTAAAGAGCTCCAAAACATCCCCTCTTTATCTCCCTGAGGACTGAAAGGGTTGATGCACTGGAACGATTTGTGGCTTCACGATGAATGGAGTCCCCTTATCGCAGAGTTCATTATTGGAAGGTTTTACTGGAGATGAGAAATGGTGTTTCTTCAGTTCTCAGGGACAGATAAGCGTGCAATCTCGGAGGGATTTCCCTAGACAAGGTCTCTCTTTCTCTCTTTTGTTCGGGCTGGAGAAGCTGGCAGGGGGAAAGCCCCCAGTAGTGCTTCTCATCACCATAAAGCTGACAGAAAATTATATTTCTATGGGCTTGTGGAAAGGCATGGTGATTTGTTTAGTCCACTTTCAAATGACATCCCTCCGTTTGGAAGGGCTTCTCTGGCCATTCACCAGAATACTTCTGCTTTTTAGCTAAGACCCTACAGTTTCAGGTGCAGTGACATTTGGATTGCGTGACCTTGGAAAAATTACTGAACTCCCATGATTCTCAGCTCCCACACTTATAAAAGGGAGGCATAGCCATTCTCATCTGATAGAGTGTGGTAAAGAATTTGCCTGCAATGCAGGAGACCTGGGTTCGATTTCTAGGTTGGGAAGATCCCCTGGAGAATGAAATGGCAATCCACTCCAGTATTCTTGCCTGGAGAATTCCACAGACAGAGGAGCTTGGTAGGGTACAGTTTGTGGGGTTGCAAGAGTTGGACATGACTTAGCAACTAAACCACCACCACCAGAGTGTGGTAGGCAGAATAATGACCCCTCTCCTCCCTTTCCCCAAAGAGATGCCGTGTCTTTATTCTCGGAGCATGTGAATACTTTCTGCTACAGGGCAAGGGGAAGGCATTAAGGCTATACATAGCATTAAGGCTATACATGAAAGTAAGATCATCAGCTGACCTTGAGATGTGTTATCCAGGTGGCCCAGTGTAGCCATGCAAGCGTGCTCAGTCGCTAAGTCATGCCCTACCCTTTGCAACCCTAAGAACTGTAGACCACCAGGCTCCTCTGTTCATGGAATGTTTCAGGCAAGCACACTGGAATGGGTTGCCATTTCCTCCTTCAAGAGATCTTCCCAATCAAACCCATGTCTCCTGCATTAACGATGCTTTCACATAAATCGTCTCATTTCTCAGGTGGATTGTTTTTTTTAACCACTGCATCACCTAGGAAGCCCCAAGGATTTTGTGACCCTCTGTAATCTACTATGTATGTCTGGTATTCCCTAGAGATAACCCAGAGAAGGGGAAATGGGAGTTGATGTAAGGGATTAAACTGTCCATCTTTGGCAATACAACAAGGATCGAATCCATTGGCCTGCATCACTCTGGACATTTTGGATTCAACTAACACACTGAGTATCTACTATTTGTAACACCAGCTTCCCTGGCGGCTCAGTGGTAAAGAATCCATCTGCCAATGCAGGAGACACAAATTCGATCCCTGGGTCAGGAAGATCCCCTGCAGAAGAAATGGCAACCTGCTCCAGTATTCCCGCCTGGAATATTCCATCGACAGAGAAGCCTGGTGGAGCTACAGTCCATGGGGTCGCAAAAGAGTCAAAGACTTAGTGACTGAACAACAACTCTTGTAACACATCAGGCTGCTGCTGCTGCTGCTGCTGCTAAGTCGCTTCAGGTGGGTCCAACTCTGTGAGACCCTATAGACGGCAACCCACCAGGCTCCTCCGTCCACAGGATTCTCTAGGCAAGCACACTGGAGTGGGTTGCCATTTCCTTCTCCACACATCAGGCTAGGCTCTTTCATATTCTGATTTCCTCTGATCCTTTGAAAGGACAGGGTTCTGACTCAGCTAAGGCACAAATCAAAGCCTGGAGAACATGGGAGGGGGGACAATTGGAAGCCCCTCATCTAACCTCCAAGGCATTTGCTTTTCATTACAGGCTATTCTAACTTGGGCTTTATGCTTCCATTTTTCTGACTCTAGGCGGACAGAATGGCCTCCGCAGGAATGCGGGCTGTCTTAGACATCCGTGTCCTGGGAGGACCGGGGGGCACTTTGAATCCAGGTCAGTACGGACCCCAAATGAGCTCATGTTTCTAAAGTGCTTTGAGCTCCTCAGAGAACAGAAGCTATTTAACTCCAGAGCCTGGCTGGTCTCCTCGGTGGGTCCCTGCAATGAGGAACCTGCTAGCACCAGCGACTGCCTTGGATAAATACAGGAAACCAGTCTCCAGGGTTCTCTGTCTGCCATCCTTTCAGCCACAATAAATTAATTTTCAGAAAAATGGAACTCAACAAAAGAAAATCGAGGAGGGGAAAAAAAAACCCAACCAATCTGTCAAGACTGAAAGGGAAAACAAAATTTCTGCTGCCTGCTGCCCTTAGCTGAAGTATGGAGGTGAAGGCTGACAGCTGGGTCCAGAACAGCGGTCCAGGCACCCTGGTGCCACATGGGTTTCAGGATGGCAAGTGAAGGGGCAGGGGCCAGGTGGAGGGCTGGGCGTGTCTGGTGGCCGCTACCTGTAGATAATCTGGATTTCTTAGTGTCTTTCAAAATGAGATCAACTTGATGCTGATTAGAGCTGAAAAACCCCACCAGCCCGGCATGCCAAGTGTCTGACTCTAGGGCCCCTGAACAAATTGTTTTCCCTTTTCCTGCCGATCCCTGTGAGCCCTTTGGCTCAGCGTGGTTCACCCGACGGGACAGGGTTGGAAGTGGAGGCAGGTTTCCTCTTGGCACCTCGCCATCAGAGCCATCCCCAAGCATCCTGGCAGGCTCCCCAGGTCCCAGCAGGAGGCAGACAGAAAAGCATCTTTCCCCACAAGCCCATGTCTGCATATGCAAATGGGCTGAAGAGCCCACTGCCTTCAGGCAGATTCAAAAAACGTTTATGGAAGGCGTACCTGTGCAGGTTAGCTGTTGTTTAGTCACTCAGCCACGTCTGACTCCTTTGTGACCCCCATGGACTGTAGCCCATTAGGTACCTTTGTTCATGGGATCTTTCCAGGCAAGAATACTGGAGTGAGTTGCCATGCCTTCCTCCAGGGGATCTTCCCGACCCAGGGATCAAACCCTCATCTCTTGCATTGGCAGTGCTTTCACACAAATGGCCTCATTTCTACTCATGACAGTCAGCGAGGCAGGAATTATATTACCTAAGATTTGCTATGAGGACATTTAGGTTCAGAGAGGGTGACACCTTGCCCAAAGTCACACCGCTGGCCATAGGCAGTATCCAGATATGGGCCTTCTGACTCTTAACTCCACATACTTTCTACCACCATCCGGTGGCTTCAACACTGCAGCTCCAGGTAGAGCAAAACAAATGGGGGTTTTAAGTAGGAAACACCCTCAAAATTATGCTTAGCATCTGAACATCTGAAAACAGAACAGGAATTCATAAATTTTGGCAATCTGCAGACGCTATGGACCTCTTCTCAGAATAATGTTTTCAAATATAAAACAAAATATATAGGATCACAAAAGGAAGCAATTACACTGAAATATAGTTATAAAAGTGTTAAAAAAAAAAAGCACATATGTGGGACAGCACAGCACGTGCTTCATTATCAACACAATGAACAATAGAATTGAGCAAAAGTCTAATAACAACTGTCATTTAGAGTTTTGACTCTGCGACCCCATGGACTGTACCCACCAGGCCGCTCTGTCCATGGGTTTCCCAGGCAAGAATACTGGAGTGGGTTGCCATTTCCTTCTCTAGGGTATCTTCCTGACCCAGGAATCAAACTCAGGTCTCTGGCACTGCAGGCAGATTCTTTATGTGCCACCAGGGAAGCCCTGGCAAGTGAGCATCTATTTCTGTGATTGTCAAGTTAACATCTGTTTCTCTTCTTAGACAGTGAGTGCCATGAGGCAAGACTTGGCCTGGTTTGATCATCTTTATGTCCCCAACCCCTGACTGACGTGCCTGGCGCTGGTAGATGCTCTGTAACTGTGTACAGAACGACTGAACAGAGGATGATGAATCCTGGGGACATCACCTATTGGCTCAGTGTGACTACTGATGTACTTGACCCCTCCCCCCACGTTACCAGGTAACCAACCATCAGCTACATCTTTCTGCAGCTGTTTCTTAATGGGGTCCCTTTGTCCCCCTGGCTTTTAGACCATCATTCTTTCTTTCCTCTGAATCTCCTCCAGTTTTTTCCAATGTTATTTCTGCTCTGAACAGCCGGGACTTGGATGTTCTGGGAAGTATACCTGTGAGGTGTTGGGAGGCATCATCACTTAAGGTGGACGCTGGCGCTCCTCGAGAGCACGTGCTCTGGTCCATACCCAGAAAGGCAAGCACCTGTTAGCGCTCCAAGCTGATGCTGCCAATTCTAGTTGTCCCCAGGACCATAGCTGAGGACAGGAAGGGAACAAATGGACATCTTTCTGGATGCCTAAAGGGCTTCCCCCCAAACAAAATGTTTTCACGAGGGCACCGAGTGCCTGAGCCCACAGTCAGCGTCTCTGGCAGGGAGACACCCAGTGGTGCAGCCTCAGGCCGCCACGTTGGAAGTGAGGTGGGAAACAGCGTTCATCTTCCCTCCCAGCTGTGAGTATGGCGCTGGGGCTGAGGACTTTCCTTTGTCCATTTTGGGGATGCTCCCTATCCAAGCTGTCTTTAGGTTCATCTGGATTTCCCTGCTTTTACTACTTGGTATTTAGTTAAATAACAGAGAAGAACCAAATTCTTCTTCTGTGACTCCAGACATTAAGGAAAGTTGGGGAAGATCTTTCTATCTTCAGAGGCTTCGTTAAATTCCTTGCTTTGGATGAACTCGGATCAGGATTACTTTAAAGGGTGATAGACTGCCTCTTCTGGGAGTGAAGTAACCAGTCATGTATATTAGAGGATATTCCTTTGAACCAGTTTTGAACATAATGCTAAAAGATTTCTAAAATTGTGTAAGGCTATCGTTGCATCAGTAAATAGGAGGGCAGATCCCAAAATGACCGCTTTAAATAAGTGAATGTATGAGTTTTGGTGAGTGTTGTTTTCTTTGATCTGCGCTTGAGAAAGCTAAAGGGGTGCTAGGGGTCAGAAGGAGACCCTTGAGTCACAGATAGAGGGGAGGAGTTTTCTTCCTGTCTTTGCCTGAGCCTTGTCATATAGTCTCCACTGGATAATGTTCCAATGAATTACACAATGTTAAATTGAATTGCACTGGCTTGTGTTCAATCTTAGCTGACCTGTGATACTAGCGGTGGAGTTCCTTATCTTCTTCAATTTAGTTTCTCGTCTGTACAATGAGGACAGTACTCCTTATCATATATATGTGTGTTTGTATATAAAAGGTAAACGTGTCAGTCACTCAGCTGTCTCCAGCATTGCAAGCAGCTTTTTACCAACCAAACCACCAGGGAAACCCAGAGGGTGCATGTTGCCAAAAAGTCTGTTGGCAAGAAGTGAATTTTGATCTGAGCCTTGAAAGATGTGCATGGTCTTACACACTCCATTTCCCTGAACACACAGACACTTCTGCTTATTTCATTTTTCTTCAAGAGTAAACCTCTCAACGTACAAAAAGTCAAGAGTGTGGCAATGATGACCATGTTATAATCTTAAGCTTCTTGTTGCCTTGCAAGAGAGAGAGAGAAAAAAAAGCATTCTGTTTCTGGTGGTGATCGACTTGCTGGTTTGCTTGTAAGTCATTCATGAATTAACAACCCTTGCTAATCACTCCTGGCTGATATTTATCATAGTACCTTTTACAAGATGAGTTCCATCAGTGATACTGGCAGCTACTCACCAAGTCCCACCAGCAGCTGCAAATATTCATTAATAATATTTTGTTTGGGTTCCCACTTGCCACTCTCCATCCTCCTGCTTCATAAGTATGAACAGCATCATTACTGAGCGGGGCCCGCAGAATGGAACACAAAGGCAACTCAGAAATTTTTAAATGAAAACAGATGTTGAGAAACGCCACCATCCCAGGCATGCTACAGTAAATAACATTAACATTTCTAAGTGATCGCCCTCTGAATCGAATTGCGAGGAGCTCCTATTTACAATTAAACGAGGGGCTGATCCTCTTGCAACCCTGGATTCTACAGGTGGCTTGGTGACAATCATCTCTTAGTGTTTCCATTTCAGTGAGGCTGTTAAGAGCCAGCTAAGCAGGAATTGGACAGGCAGCAGGCATTTAGAAAGGTGTTAGTGGTGCCAGATGCATTTCTTGTCTAACTGCCTGGATGCAAAACTCACTCAGCACAGCAGCTGAAGTGTGAGAGCTTTTGAAGAGGTTTCTTCCTAACAGTGCACCTCCCTGTGCCAAGGGGTGGCATTATTGCTCATGTCACCGATGACTGGAGCCTGGAGTCTCCGTGCAGTTTATCACCCCTGGTCCTCCATTAGAGCAGTTAGAAGAAAGATCGCATCATAATTACGGGAATGGTGCTTTGTGGCCCAAGAGTATGTCCATATATGCCTTCACGTCTAGACTTTACAGATGCTAAACCTCAGCACAGGGATAAACAGCATGGATTGCAGATCACACAAATTGGGGTTGAAAACTGGCACTGCCCCGTACTAGCTCTCTGGTCTTATGCACATCCTTTACTCTCTATAGGCATCACTGTCTGCATCTGTAAATCAGGGACACTGATGTTTACTTTGAGGTTATAGCTCCTGGCTTAAGTTCAACTCTGGGATCACTGTTACCCCATCTATTCACTGATGGAAATTCACCTTCACCAAGATGATATTCTAGGAGGTGAATTTAACCAAGATGAAATTCACCTTCACCAAGATGGCCAGAGAAATAATGGGCCCAAAGGCACAGCTTTCTTGGAGGATATGCTTATTATTTGTTAAATCAATCTCTCTTTCTCTCCATGCCTCATCCATTCATCCAACCACCCATCCATCCATCCAACTATCCATCCATCCATTTCATCCTCTTCTATTCTAAATAGCAATCTAGACAATTGGGTAACTGCTACATAGCTTGAAAGCATTCTTTTGAACCATCCCCCCCACACACACACAAAAGTAGATACATAATTTTGAACGTCCTTAGAAGCAACAACTGCAACCTGTGTTAATTGGCTCAGCAATTGCTGAATGTGCCCTTAGATAATTTCCCCCCAACTTATAAGTTGGGGCTACATATAACTGAAAATCTGTATTTTCTGTTTGTTTGTTTGAAGGAATAGCAAGCCTAGAATATTTCCTGAGGGGTTCTAATGTCCTATTAAAGCAAGTTTTGAGAAATAATTTGGGGTGATAGTTAGACACAGTAGGTGGTCAAAGAACTAATGACAAGTTCATACTACTGGCTGAGCATTTGAAATGTCTTATTATTTGAAAAACATCATTTAGCAACTGCCTCCATGGCATGGAACTGGTTGACAAGCAAACATTACTTTATCTATCTATTTCTACAGCTGTAAAAATAATATACTACTTAAATCTTTAATTGGTCTTATACATCTTATACTATTTAAACCTTGGAAACTCTCAAAAATTAAATGTTATTTCTTCATCAAATATTTCTCCATTTTCTTTTAAAATAAGGAAAATGAACACATGTCCCAGATTCTACAGCCAGTGGGGGTCTGAATGGAACAACAGGGTCAAGCCATTGCTGCACTGACAGTATGTTTGAAAGCATTGTCGGTAACGTGCGCTGTGAATAGCTGTTTTCCCCTCAACTCAGGGCTGCATTAAATGAGAATAAACAGCGTCTATTAATGCAAGGCCTAGGAGTCAATGTATGTTTGTTTTTAAAGTAAAGCTCACACAATGATTATACGCTTGGGAGATAAATATGATGGAGAAAATAAATAAATGAGCATGTGAAAATTTATAATTGCTTTAAGATAAAGCTATTCCTGTAAGATCATCCTTGGAAGAGGCTGCACAGAAAGGCAAGCCTCCTCCCTCTCCCAGGCGCTGAAATCATCCTCAGGAAAGCTTGAGGCGGGAGTGTATTTCAGGACAACATATTCCTCGCACATTCTAAACCACTCAAAGCCAGAGTTGCGCGTCTTGTTAGGGTAGAACCAGATGGAAGATAAACTCATGGGGCTACAAGATCACTCTTGCAAATTTATGCTGCTGAAGGGTCTTATTTTCGAAGGGCCCTGCTCTCAGAGGTGACACTGGGGTTGGGCTCTGGTAATGTCATAATGAGCAGAAAGGGTCAGCACAGCCCACGATGCAGCTCCTGGGATCTAGAAAAACCTGTGCCTGGACCCCAGCGTGCCCACTCTTCAAGGGTAGCAGTGCTTGTTCTTGTGTTTCTGTCTGATGCCCAGATGGCACGTTCCTTTGAGCAAAGGTTTGTTGAAAGGGACTCTATCCTGGTGCCCGGATCAAGCTATGTTAAAATAATGTTAAGGATGGATTGGGAGACTGAGATTGACATGTACAACACTCTGTATAAAATAGATAACTAACGAGAATCTAGGGCTTCCCTGCTGGCTCAGTGGTAAAGAATCCACTTGCCAAGCAGGAGATGCAGATTTGATGGGTCAGGAAGATCCCCTGGAGAAGGAAATGGCAACCCACTCCAGTATTCTTGCCTGGAGAATTCCATGGACAGAGGAGCCTGGGGGGCTACAGTCCACAGGGTTGCAGAAGAGTCAAATATGACTTAGCGAGTAAGCAACAACACAACAACGAGAAGGTACACTATAGCACAGGGAACTCTACTTCATGCTCTGTGGTGGACTAAGCGGAAGGGAAATCCAAAAATGAGGGGATATATCCCTGGGATTTCTTTGGAAGGAATGATGCTAAAGCTGAAACTCCAGTACTTTGGCCACCTCATGCGAAGAGTTGACTCATTGGGAAAGACTCTGATGCTGGGAGAGATTGGGGGCAGGAGGAGAAGGGGACGACAGAGGATGAGATGGCTGGATGGCATCACCGACTCGATGGATGTGAATCTGAGTGAACTCCGGGAGATGGTGATGAACAGGGAGGCCTGGCGTGCTGCAATTCATGGGGTCGCAAAGAGTCGGACATGACTGAGCGACTGAACTGAACTGAACTGATGTATGCATATAGCTGATTCACTTTGCTGTACAAGGAATTAACACTACATTGTAAAGCAACTATACTCCAATTTAAAAAAATAAAAATAAATCATGTATCTATGATTGACTCATGTTGAGGTTTGACAGAAAACAACAAAATCCTGTAAAGCAATCATCCTTCAATTAAAAAATTAATTTAAAACAGAAAAAGAATAAATCATAAAATAATATTAAAGGTCTGCATTGAAGCAATCCAAAGCAGAGCCTCCTGAGTTTCAGGCTGCCATACCAGCAGAATGTGCTCGCATACAGCTGTCCCTACCCTCTTGTCACTGCTGTTAATCCTCCTAACAGGATCATTCAAGTTTGCTTAGTCTCCTTGATGCTTGGTTCCGACTATTTCAAACAGAAGTGATTTGTCACGTAGGTCCACCCTTCCTCCTGCAAACAGCACAAGATGATGAAAGCTCACTTTTATGTGTGGCCCAATCTTCTTCCCTTTTCTTGGTTAAGTATCTTGCTCACAGGGGCAACAAGCCCTCAAAAGTATAGAATAGGCACACTCACACATCACAAACAGGCACGCACAAGTGTAAGCTCAAATCATCTATGGCAAATGGGATGCACTCATGGTCCCCAAACCAGTTGGCCACTGCAGGTCCACACGGCCAGCTCCCTGTTGATTGAGAAACGCTTTATTACCCCTATGCACACATCTGCTATATTAGCTATATTTTGTCTTTCTGTCCACTCATATATGGTTCCCACGTAACCAGCATCCTTTTGAATCTCAGCAGTATTCCGTTAAGACAGCAATGGACTGAGTCTCTAAAAAAAATAAAAAATAAAGTGTTCCCTTTACACCGAAACATGCAAATTGGAATTCCTTTGTAAAGACAGTTGGTGACACACTGCCGTGTATGAAGAATGAACGTCCTCACACCTTTAGCCCCCTGAGCACGGCGTGGCTACAGGCAGGCGAACGGGCTGCTGACATCCGGCGCTCTCGGCCGTGTTCAACAAAGACTGATTTGAAATCATACACAGATCGCCCCCATCTTCCTGAGTTTCACATTTCTCCATGTGCGTTGTTTTTACAGGTCTGATTAGGTTTTAGGCTCTTGAAAATCATGTTCGGCCTACATCTGACTCCAGACTTGTGAGGAAAAATTAACACCCTGTCACTCTCTGAGGTTTTATTCTCCTGGAAGTCTACATTGTGTTTTAGCCCTCAGGGTTCACCTCATTTTTTTTCCTTCTCAACTTCTTTTGCTCTGAGTATCTGCTCTCCCCATGCCCGCCCAAGGCATCGACCCAAATGTAGAACATTTGGGAGGAAGTTTGTTTTCTGAAATTTTTTTCTACAGTATAATTTTGTACAATGGATAGCTGAAATGCAACCATTGCATCTATAGTGATATATATGATTGTTGTTTAGTTGCTGAGTTGTGTCTGACTCTCTGCCACCCCACGGACTGTAGCCCACCAGGTTCCTCTGTCCATGGGATTCTCCAGGCAAGAATTCTGGATGGGTTGCCATTTCGTTCTCCAGGGGATCTTCCTGACCCAGGGACTGAACTTGGGTCTCCTGCATTGCAGGCAGATTTTTTACTGCAAAGCCACCAGGGAAGCCCCCAGTGATGTATGAATGTGAAAGTGTTAGTCACTATGTTAGGCCCGACTCTTTGCAGTCCCATGGACTGTAGCCCACCAGGCTCCTCTGTTCATGGGATTTCCCAGGCAAGAATACTGGAGTAGGCAGCCTTTTCCCTCTCCAGGGGATCTTTCCCACCCAGGGACTGAACCCAGGTCTCTCACATTGCAGGCAAATTCTTTACCATCTGAGCCACTAATTGTGGTTTGAGGCTGGATCATTTATATTCCCTGGAACCATTCTGTAAGGCCTTATGACCCCATCACATGACCTCCTATTGTGGACTGGTTGCTGAGGCTGCTATAGCTCACATGACCTGGAATATGGAGGTGGGGATGGGGGAGATGGATTTCTTTCAAGAGTTTACCTTCCAGATGACATAGCTACCAGAACAGGTCTAGGCTAGGATGAAACTACTCATTACCATAACGGTTAACACCTAATCCGATTGGAGGCTAAGAGAAAAGCCTGAGTCATAGATACAAACATGGGCTTTCCCATCCTTTCAGAAGCCTGAACTCTCTGTTAGACCCTGGCTCTTGGCAGGAAAGAGAAGAGCCGATAACACTGTTCATCATCTCAGCGGCTCACTATTGAGAAAAAATTGGAAATTAGATCACTCAGGGGCACTCCGAATGCCATTACTAAATATTACTCTGAGATGCTGTTGGTTTGAAATTCTGCCATCTAAGAGTCTTGCTCTCTCCCAATTTGTAAAGAAGATTCTCATGACAGGAGTCTCGGCAGCCTCGGACCTGCAGCCCGTCTTCCCTAGTGCAGAGCGCCCAGGCTGCACGGAGATGCACAGAGAACGCACTCTCACACGCACAGCTGGCAGTGTGGCCCCTAGTCTGTGCCACCATTCCAGACTCATTAGCAACACTCCGCAGCTGGCACATAATTAGAAGCTCAGTGCAAGCAAATCATTGCTTTTTTTCTGCAAGCGTTCCGCCTACTGATCACGCTCAAAGCATAGCTGCTCCACCTACAAAACAACAAACACGCAACAAGAAACAGAACTTGGGGGGAAAGACCCAGGTGCATCCAGTTGTGCATTTTGCAGTGGCTTCCCTGCCACCTCTCCTGTTTATGTTCTATTTGAAATTTCCTGTTCCTCCCATAGTAGAGTTTTTCTACTCAAAGTCCTGTGATTGATTCTCAGTGAGCTGAGTTCTCCTGCAGACTTATCTTGAGTAATGTCACCACATTAGAGAAATAACACAAAGCAAGGGATAGCTCCTTTGGACTCTATACTTTCCAGGGTTTGGAAATAATTTTTTCCTATAAACATCATCGACATGCTGAAGGTGCATGGTATTTGCTCAGACTTAACAAGATTCTGTAACCATCAGTGGAAGCTAAGATAACAGCTGAGGGTTTTACTGGCTGGTAGAAGGCTAAAACACTTTTTTGATGTCTTCCACTTGGATGTAAGAGAAGAATTACACCTGAAAAAAGTAAATGTCCACCAGGAAATAAAAAAGCAGCTAGTAAGATCTAAACTCTTTGCAAATCTAAAGATGGGTCTCCTCATCAAATAGAAAAACTCAACCCAATTAAAATTTATTAAGCACGTACTATGTACTCAGGCTTCCCAGGTGGCGATAGTGGTAAAGAGCCAGCCTGCCAGTTCAGGAGACATGAGAAACTCCAGTTCGATCCCTGGGTTGGGAAGATCCCCTGGAGGAGGGCATGGTAGCCCTATAGGGGCATGCACATGACCAGATAGATGCTGAGTGCTGGAGCAGAATGATTACTCAGCTTAGGTCTTCAATTCCAATGTAATCAATGCCAACAGAGACCTGGGGGGCTCCGAGGGGGAAAGCAGGCTCTGCATGGGGGATGCGTCTTAGAGCTGGTACTGTGAATGAGATTGTAAATTACTGAACTTTGCCCCCAAAGAGAAGTGGCTGTTGTCAGTGTCTTTAGTGCCTTCATTTGTATGGGGGTTTTGGTTCACACCACACAGCCTAACCATGTGATTTACGTTGGGGACTTTGGGTTGCCGGGCATCAATGGACCTGGAGACTGAGATTAAACATGAGAGCAATCAATCAATCTACGAACCAGTCATGCCTACACAATGGAGCCGCAATAAAAGCTCTGAACACTGAGGCTCAGGTGAGTTTCCTGGTGAGCAATATTTCCTTTGTGTGTGTGTGTGTATGTTTTTAATTTTTAAAATTTACTTTATCTATCTTTTGACTGTACTGGGTCTTGGTTGCTTTGTGTGGGTTTTCTCTAGTTACGGCGAGTGGGGGCTACTCTTCGTTGTGGTTGTGTGGGTTTCTCATTATGGTGGCTTCTCTTGTTGTAGAGCACAGGCTCCAGAGTGCAGGGGCTTCAGAAATTGCAGTTCATGGGCTCTAGAGCTCGGGCTCAGTAGTTGTGGCACAGGGGCTTAGCTGCTCCAAGGCACGTGGGATCTTCCTGGACTGGGGATCGAACCTGTGTTCCCCACACTGGCAGGTGGATTAATATTCACTGTACCACCAGGGAAGTCCCTTGTGTGTTGTTAAATGTGGATACCTGGAAGGTGAGCATCCTGACTCCACAACACAGGACTAATCTAAGCTTTGCATTTGGCATTTGCCCTGAAATCTTCCTCCTTGGCTGATTTTAATCCTTTTTTTTTTTCCTGCAGAAAACCTTAATTATGATTTTAACTGCTTCTGGTGTGTGTTCAGTAAGTCATTCTAGAAAATGATCAAACCTCAGGATTGGTTTGGGGGACCCTCCTGAAGTTTCAGTTGATGTCAGAAGTAAGGTGGTCTCTTGCAAGCGCTGTGCCCTCTAACTATATACAATGGGATGATTCTAACTCACACAAGGATGAATGAGAATTTGGGAGGCAGGAGATAAAGGTGACACAGACTGACTTTCAAATCTGATACCTTAAAGATTCTTGCCTGGCATAAATCCTGACTCCAACAAAGCCCTGATAAATAGCCTTTGTTTTCCCTACCAGGATCCTAAGGTAGATGATAAGGATCTGAGCCAAGAGCTAGAAGGAAGATGAACAGAGTGCTTAAACTCAAGTTAAACCAAACAGTTCAAAAAGCCTTTATTGTATTGACAACCTGGTTAAAGATGCCTGTCTGAGACGCCAGAGGATAGAGTTGTTTCTTTTTTTTCCTTTAATCTCATGAAGAACATGCTAGCAAGAAGGTCGGCTTCCTCTGACTTGTGTAGGGAAGACAGAATGTTCAGAGATTTTTTTCCTTGAGCTCTTCATTGCAGAACGGATCAACAGACCTAGTTATGTGCACAAGGTGGACAGTGCCCAGGGAGGAAGCATGCGAGTGTTTCATGATCAGATGTGACCCAGTCTACTCCTTCAGGATGCTCTCCTTTAGCGTAGTGGGACTGCAGACCTCAGATACGCTCTCAGGGCACCCTCTTCCAACACACAGCAAACCAACCTGGGTACTGCACTCCTTGGAGCAGAGTCAGTCATTACTTCGATCCTCAGTACCTTGAAAACACGGATGGTTTGACATATAGAAGCTGCTGATATGCTCAATGTTGGGTGGCAGCCTGGGTGGGGTAGGGGAGTCTGGGGGAGAATGGATTCATATATATGTATGGCTGAGTTCCTTTGGTGTTTACCTGAAACCATCACAACATTATAATCAGTTATCTCTTTTTTTTTTTCTCCACTCAGTTGTGTCCGATTCTTGGCCACCCTATGGACTATATAGCCCGCCCGGCTCTGCTGTCCATGGGAATTCCCAGGCAAGAATAATGGAGTGGGTTGCCATTTCCTTCTCCATAACTGGCTATACCCTAATATAAAATAAAAAGCTAAAAAAAGAAGGTATTATGTAGGTATTTTTTGGTTAAGTGAACACAACAACAGCTTCAGCATAACATGGTGTAGAAAAGAGAAGTTTTGGAGTAAAAAAAACACTTGCTTCAAATCTAATCTCTGTTTAACAAGTATGTGACCTTGAGTGAATGACATTTTTGTCTAAAACTGTCTCTTCAACTGTGAAATGGGTTGGCTCGAACCAGCCTTGTGAGATTGAAGGAGACTGCATATGTAAAAACACGTGCTCAGCATGCAAAAGCAAACTTCCCCATATAGGTCAGATAACACTTCACAGTCCTGAGTGAAACCTATGATCCTCATATATAAGGACGGTGCTAGACTCAGAGTCAAAATAGAAAACCTAGTGGATGGGTGGATTGAACTTTTTTATCATTGGATTATTTCCATAACAATTAATTAGTTGGGTACCAGATCTTGTCTAAGACACGGGTCCAGAAAGACCCCTTCCCACCATTTCCAACCTTAATGATCATTAAGGAGTCACACTGGTAAAAATATCAGAACAACACAGGGAATTGCCTCTGAGCTGAAGCATAGGTAGGCTAATTAGAAGTATTTTTACAAAAGATGTTGGTGATCTTAACAATGGTATCTCAATGACAAACTATTTAGATTAAAGGTGATTTTGTTAAAAAAATAAAACACAACACAACCTCTCACACTGAAAGCCTTGTTCATTTCACATGGGAGGATAACATTTTCCACCACTCTCAGTCTTTGGCCAAGATTATATCTTATCTCTCTGCACCCCTGGAGCCTGAAATAACTGCCATTTTCAGAAATATATCTAGGATATAATCTATAGTTAAATGTGCAGTTGATTTATCATTATCTTGGGTTATTTGGAATTCACATTATTTATGTTCCTAATTCTGTCCCCAGACCTCTAAGTCATTGCCCATCATTCTTCTAACAAAATAATAATAAAAAAAAAATCGTCTTCAACATTATATTTGGACATCATCTGTCGGAAAGGTAATAAGATACAGCAACTACAGTGATTGAAATGAAGGGAAAGATTGCTAATAGAATCGAGGTTTCCACTGGGCAGGCTTTAAATCAATGTGCAGAAGCAATTTAAACAACCCATCTTGTCATCAGGTTTCAAACACATGGATTTCTTTTCTTTTTTCCCCCTTGTGTTTTTTATCTTTTAGGTTGTTTTCCCCCTTCCTGTGGATTTGGATTGGAAGCCAAAGGAAAAGAAACTTCAACAAAAGGTCTGGCTGAAATAACCTGAGTGACAGACTGCCCCTTTTAGAACATTTCTAATAAATCAAGAAGAAAAATAA
Source organism: Cephalophus harveyi (assembly GCA_006410635.1). Classification (NCBI taxonomy): domain Eukaryota; kingdom Metazoa; phylum Chordata; class Mammalia; order Artiodactyla; family Bovidae; genus Cephalophus; species Cephalophus harveyi. Next base: position 74,964 of record SJYT01022848.1, read on the forward strand.
ATCTCTGCCATCGTGTCACGTTTGACAAATTGAAATTAAATTGCACCAACTCTGGGGAAAGCAGGATGCCCGGCTCTGATATTTCTTCCCCAAGTTAATAGCTAACAGGTAAGAGAGGATATTTGAGGGTGATATTTTTCAAAGAATCCCCCTCGACTCTGATCAAAACGTGATTTTAGGCACCCAATCCATATTCAGTGTGGAGTACATGTTCAGGAGCTAAAAATAAATATGTATATTTTTGCATAGACATGTATATGTATCTTTTCCTTTAATTCTAAAATTATTATCTTGGAGAGAGTGGTAAATGGGATTTTTTTGCTCGCAGTGAATTTTCGGTGTTATCAGCTGTCAGGCTGGAAAAAATATATGGCAGTAATAACAGGGGGGATATATGATCCATAAATAAAGAAAAACGGGATTGTTTGGCATTATAAAGTTTTAATGCCTTTAGGTAGCAAAGACTCCAAAGAAGTCGCCTCCCTTTAAATCCTCTTACACTCTCTTCAGATTGTGTCTCTCCAATTCCTTTCCCAAAGCCTATAAACGGTGCTCTGGCTAGAAAGGCCTTGCATACTAAGGAGGAAAGGCTCACAGTTGCCAGCTCTGGACTTTTCTTCTTTTTTGTGTCAGGATAAAGGGCTTGTCAGATTCATGGTCAGTGACAAGTCATAGGAAAGTTCTCATGGCAAAAACTTGCCTGGAAAGTTACCTTTTGTCTCTATTTCTAAAAATTCCTATATGCTGCTGAAAATAATGATCTAGACCATTAACAATATTTATCCACCAGCTCTCGTATACCAGGGTTAGAATACCAGGGCAGTCTGATACCGACCAGGGTTCTTGGCCATCCCCAATCAATAACAGTTGATCAGAGGCCAGACAAAAATTCAGGCAAGGTGTTACTGGAGCTTCTGACTCCCGAAGGTGGGGTGAATTGGCTCCTTATACGGGGGGAGGGCAGGGGCGGGTCCAGGGGTCGGGTGGCTTAGGTGGTCTGCCCACCCCTTTGGCGATGTTGTGTGCAGAGGGCACGGGTAGTACCCTGCTTTTGCTCCCAATACCTTGCTTTTCTCCCAAATCTTCAGAAGTGGCAGTTGGGTTTTTGGTCTTTTTGCATTTCCTGGTCCATAATTTGCCCCGACTGTGCATGCATGTAGTTATTTTCAGTCCTTTATATCTTCTTTGTATTTTGTTGCTCAAGGAGATGTTTGCCCAGGTGCAAGCACCACAGCAAAGGGTCCCAGGTCCCAGCCTGTCTCAGGACAAGCCACAGTATCTGCCTTCAGAAAGCTCATTCTCTTGTGGAAGACATAGATCAGGTGCTCTGAGAGGCTGCTGGAATGTCCTAGAATAGTCCTTCTATGCAACAAGTGGACAACAGATATTAGTTGAATAAATGAGCAAATGAATGCTAATGTAAGGCTGTCACTAATTAGCCATAAACACGGAGGGCATCGAGCTGTGTTATTTTGTTTGTCGTTAGAGACAGCAGAAGGGGTCGGCTGCACAATAAAGGACTGGCGGGAAGAGGAGGAACACAGAACTGGCTCCAGAAAGCTGTCCTTCAGCATCACTTTATATTAGATACATTTTAGTTTTTAATGAGACGTCTGCCTTGGGTAAAAAGATAGTGATGAGTCAGCGTATTACAGGCAAACAATCCCCAGCCGTTGTGCTCGGGTCTTTGCTCTGGTGGAAATGTGTTATCTTCCTAAAACATCCAGGCGGGCTCCGCTGCTGTCAATGTACAATTTGCATGCTTCGGTGATGTTTTATGTATTATACTACTTATACGCTAAAATGTACATGCACGCGCCTGCAAATTTAGCTAAATTATGAATAAATTAAATCTTATCTAAATAAACAAGTGTCTTTTTGAACCAAAATGCAAGCTGTCATGAATATTTAAGTGGACAAGGATGAATCCGCTTCCTGCTGTGTGTCTTACCGAATACCCTCTGTATTCTTGATTTCAGGAAGGAGAGTACACACAGCTAGAGCAATAAAATCAACTTCTCACTGGGGACATGAGCATTGAGAAATCTCTGGGAGATTGATCCATTAAAAAATAAAAGTCACTACCACGATTAAGGGCTTCCCTGGTGGCTCAGAGGTTAAAGTGTCTGCCTCCAATGCGGGAGACCCGGGTTCGATCCCTGGGTCGGGAAGATCCCCTGGAGAAGGAAATGGCAACCCACTCCAGTATTCTTGCCTGGAGAATCCCATGGACGGAGAAGCCTAGTAGGTTACAGTCCATGGGGTCGCAAAGAGTCGGACACGACTGAGTGACTTCGCCTCGCCTCACCACGATTAAATTATGTGGGTTTCTATTGACACTGGTAATCGCTGCCTTTTCATGCCATTCTGGAGACTTGAGTTCTAGAAGACCATAATTATTTTGATCCTTGCTATTAACAGAAAGGGGCAATTCATGCAAATCACTGCTCTAGAACTTACTGACAGTTTCTTTTGGTTTACATATGATTTCTGTAGGAATCTCAAGGATAAGAGGCTATACCCTTCTCCAGGGGATCTTCCTGACCCAAGGATTGAACACAGGTCTCCTGCATTGCAGGCAGATTCTTCATCATCTGAGCCACCAGGGAAGCCTGGACAAGAGGACAAACTTATCCTAATTGGAATTTTCATGAACATTCCAGCGCCCAGGGTCAAGTCTAAGGATCTCAGCTGATGTCTCCAGACTGTATCTCAGTGACACTGTCCTATTTCCCATGACTCACAGCATCTGAGGATCTGAGTTGAAAGAGTGGATGGGGCTGGCGTTACAGAAGAAGAAATGGATAATTTTTTCATACTTTCCCAAGCCGGCCACGCTTTCCCATCTCTATATTCTTGTACTTTCTGCTCCTTCTGTTTAGGAAGTCCTTGCACCCTGGAGCCCTGTCTAATCTCCCTGGGCAGACTAGGCTGTATTCAGCTGCCACACATGGAGGAAGCATTCAAAAGGGAATCCCTGGGAATTCCCTGGCAGTCCAGCGGTTAGGACTAGGTACTTTCACTGTTGAGGGCACAGGTTCAATTCCTGGTCAGGGAACTAAGATCCCACAAGCCACATGATGTGGCAAAAAAAAGAGAGGGGATTCCACCTCTGATGTCTACAGCATACTGCGCGGATCTTTCTCTAGCACTTATTAGATTTCTTTGTTTCATAATTTGCTTACCCGTTCCTCTGGCCCGCTAGACGGCTAAGCCCTCAAAGGCCAGATTCCAGATCATCTTATTGATCTGTATTGCCGGGGCTAACCACCATGAGCATCTGATAAATGTCTGCTTATTGAAAGAGAGTTATATCCATTATAGTTCAATTAATTACAGCAATAAACCCCAAACTTTATTTCCTCCTCCTCTGTGCCCGACAACATCATCTTTGCCCTTCAGTGTCTTTGCCACACTCAGTGTCTAGACACCCTTTTATATTTTGGCCATGCTCCATGGCATGTGGGATCTTCATTTCCTGACCAGGGATCAAACCTGCACCCCCTGAGTTGGAATCATGAAATCTTAACCACTGGACTTCTAGGGAAGTCCACTAAATAACCCTTTTAAGTTATTGTTGACAGTGGTCTTGCTGGTTCTCTCTCAACCGGCTAGAAAGGTCTTATACTTAAATGCTCCTATCCAATGACCAACTTTTTTCTGCCTAGGTCCTGCAGGAAAAGACAAAGGCTACATATATGGTCAAGATGAGGCTTTGGGTTGAAACAAGGAGGAGTAAGAAGCAACCCTAGTGAGTAAGCCTCTGTCCCCCTTTTCCCATCAGCGTGTATCCCCAGTCAGGCTCTGGCCTGGGAAGGATGGGCCAAGTGATGAGTAGTTGGGGTGATTCAGGCTCTGCTGGGCTCTGCAGCAGTGAAGAGGTGGGACAGAGGACAGACCGAGACCCCGGAAGGAGGTGGTGGGAGAGGAATCGCCCATCGACCTTCATGGAGCTGCTGTGTGTCTGTATCAGAATCTGCACCCACAGCCACGGCCTGAGATGGCACTTCTAACCTGGGAGGTTGGGTCTGCCTCATGCCATGTGATTGCTCCTACCTAATCCTCTATGTCTGAGTTGCTAACTCTATGAACTTGACTTAGGACCTGCCTCTCTTAGTCATGGGAAAACAGCCCCTGTATTGAGTCTAAATTTCTCAGGATTCCGTGATACAAATGTTCTTCCATCTACTCTGTTCCTGGTGGAGAGGCCAACATCTTGCCCCTTCCTTCCTGTGATAAGCACTAATCCGTGGGAAGATTATGTTAGGGCTCACCCTCTCCTTTTTCAGAACTGGCTCCAAAAACTGTCTTGATTTTAAAAAGTATACAGTGCAAAACTGAATGGATAGTACATGAAAGTGAAAGTTGCTCAGTCATATCTGACTCTTTGTGACCCCATGGACTGTATCCATGGAATTCTCCAGGCCAGAATATTGGAGTGGGCAGCCTTTCCCTTCTCCAGGGGATCTTTCCAGCCCAGGGATTCAATCCAGGTCTCCCACATTGCAGGCAGATTCTTTACCAGCTGAGCCACAAGGGAAGCCCAAGAATACTGGAGTGTATAGCAGATAACAATTATAAAATCCAACATTTGAAAAACAAAGCCTCCCTTTCTAACTCATGGCTATAAAGTTTTTCCATCCTTTAGTAAGGATATGTAGAAACAGTACATAAATAGATATTACTGTAAACCAGGAATAGATCAAATCAGTAAATCCTAAAGGAAATCAATGCTGAATTGATTGAAAAGACTGATTCTGAAGCCGAAGCTTCAATACTTTGCCCACCTGATGCGAAGAGCCGACTCATTGGAAAAGACCCTGATGCTGGGAAAGATTGAAAGCAAAAGAAGAGGGTAGCAGTGGATGAGATGGTTGGATAGCATCACTGACTCAATGGGCATGAATCTGAGCAAACTCTGGGAGACAGGGAAGAACTGAGGAACTTGGTGTGCTGAAGTCCACGGGGTTGTAAACAGTTAGACATGACTTAGTGACTGAACAACACCCTTTCCTTTTCAGACCACTCATGTACTCCATGGACAGCCTTCCTTTGGGATCTAAATGCCCTCACAGTGCTAGTATGGGACTGATGGTCCTGTCCCTGGAATCTGCAGAGCTTCATGGTCAGACCTGACTCTGGTCCACACGGGACGGTTTATTTATTGTTGTCATTCAGTTGCTAAGTTGTGTCCAACTCTTTGCGACCCCATGGACTGTAGCCCACCAGGCTCCTCTGTCACGGGATTTCTCAAGCAAGAATACTGGAGTGGGTTGCCATTTCTTCCTCCAGGGGATCTTCTCGACCCAGGGATGGAACCTGCATCTCCTGCACGGACAGGAGCATTCTTAACCACTGACCCACCTGGGAAGTCCGTGATGGGTTATACAACGAGGCTAAAGAACACATTCCAAGAGGTGGTACAGAGAAGCCAGAGCCACAATCAGGGGCTGTGAAGGGCAATGTGTGGATGATGAGGATCCACGTGTATTCTCAGAAAGTGAACTGCCAGCTGCCAGAGGCCCAGAGTCCTATCGGCCTCTGTCACAGGCAGACATTGGGCCGACCGCGAGCTTGACTCAGTATGACACCTCCAGCTAGACTGAGAGCTGACCTCCCAATCAGCAGAGAATATGGGTCAGGTTCAGAAGGACCGAGCATCACAGATTTTTCTCTTTCTACAAAAGCAATGCCTTTATTTGGCCTCTGAAGAATAGTCCATAGACTCCCTACCTCAGTGTACACAATCTGAAGCCTAACTGAGAGGCTGGTCCTTCTTTTTGTAGCGCAGCATCCCCATTCTCTCCTGCCCTTTAGGACAATATCCTGCACGATCAGAGCATCGAGAGGAGACATGGAACAGTTCTCTGCTATCGAGAGATGTCTCTGAGCAAGGCAAAACCCAAGAAAGAACACCATCAGGAAACCCACCAAAACAGCCTAACCTGTGTCCCCACCTTATGAAAGGCGGGTGTGCAGGCCGAGAGATGGGGTTTGCTCTTGCCTGGAGGTCAAGGGAATTCGGAAGATCGCCAAGTACAAAGCTGTCAGTGAAATGCTAACAGAGAGAAATTTCATGTTAGTTTCAGGTGTACCACAAATGATTCAATTATAATATATCTATTCTTTTTCAAATTCTTTCCCCATTTAAGTTATCATAGAATATTGAGCAGAGTTCCATAGTCCAACATTAAATTAAAAAAATTTTTTTTTAAGGATTTCATGGTGAATGCTGGAGTGAGTGAGTCATTCACCCAACTACTGGTTACAAGGAGTGACCCCAGCCCCAGTTCCTGCATTTGACGTGGGTCTGCCCAGCCTTACTCTCCGGGAACTTACACAGCCTAGTTGCTCATACTAAGAACAAGCGACCAGAGAGCTGACCACTGTGAATGAGACCATGGGGCCTGGCAAAGAAATGGGGGTCTCCAGGGGACCCTCCTCCGAGAGGGTCTTCCTAGACATTCTAGCTCTCCTGACCAGTGGGTTACCTTGAGCAGATGTGGACAGGCTTGGGACACCCAGAGATCTTTTCCACTCAGTGACAGATGGGGGTGCATTTGGGAAAGGAGGACTGGTACAGGGTGGGGGCTACCGCAGAGATAGAAGGAGACACAGGCTGGGGTGACGGCAAGTGGGAGGATCCACCGAGAGTTCACGAGGCTGCCTTGGTGTCTGCGTTGCATCTTCCAAGCCTTTCTGGAAGGCAGTGAGGCTGGGATGCAGACTCGTTCCCAGACAGCCAGCTGAGGCCCATCCGTTACCAGGAGGCTGACAGTCCCCCGGTAACCCGTCTCAGAACTTTACTTAGTAAATCAAAGCTGACAACTCGTCCTAAATTGATATGGAAAGGTTCTTTAGTGTCCATGAACTGCAGACGTTTTATTCATTTCACTTCCTAAAAGAAGAGGTGAACAGTAATCACAAACATCCGTTTTTTCAGGTCGCAGCAGGGCCTCTTTTCCTCGGCCACTAATGGACGGTGAGACCCCTGTGGTCTGTCTGGCCCAGGCCTGGGGCAGAGGAGACAGAGCTAAACAGCGAAGGCCTAGTGTCAACAGTCACCGTCCGCAGGCCGTTCGGACTTTGTGGAGAGGTTTCCTCGCGTAACAAACATCCGTTTTTTCAGGTCGCAGCAGGGCCTCTTTTCCTCGGCCACTAATGGACGGTGAGACCCCTGTGGTCTGTCTGGCCCAGGCCTGGGGCAGAGGAGACAGAGCTAAACAGCGAAGGCCTAGTGTCAACAGTCACCGTCCGCAGGCCGTTCGGACTTTGTGGAGAGGTTTCCTCGCGTTATCTCGCTGAGCAGCACGGGCAGCCTGGCAGGTGGGTGTCATCACCTCCACCCTTTGGAGGAGGGCGTGGCAGTGGACAGAAGAGTCTCCTGGGGTTCTGCAGCTCGCACCCTACTCTGGACAGGAAAGGACCACAGAGCAGCCTTCACAGGATTGAGGATGGAGGCAAAGCTAATCCAGGCCCGTCCCCACGGGGCATCCCGAGTCCTCCTCCTCTTTGACCTCATTGCTCTGGGCCCAGGCTCCTTGTACCCCTTCCGTGGTGACCATGAGCTAACCACGCCAATGAACAAAGTTCAGGTGGTGGGGGCAAGTGGAGGGAGCCTGGTCGCCATCTCTGCTGCCAACAGAGGAATATTTTCACCAGGACTCCAGAGGCTTATTACTAAATTCAAAAGATGGACTCAAGTGGTTGAAATTCTGGATTTGGGAATCTAGCCTGCAAGGGGCTCCAGCCATGCAGGGGTGAGAGGCTAAGAGACCAGGACCCTGGCGTGCTGTGATTCGGAGAAACCTGCCTCTGGTCCGCAGGAGACCCCACACTCAAAGCCGGCTGCAGCGGCAGTCAGACCAGGAGACAAGGGGGTAGGAAGGACCCTGAAGCCGCACAGCACTGCACACTGATGCAGATGCAGAGCGGTGCTAGCCTGTGGAGGTTCAGGTGACCTCTGCAACCAGCCCCCGTGGGGTCCCTGGGAAGGTGCCAGGGCTTTTGGCTGTCTCTGGTAGGAACTCCGAGGGTCAGGAAGGAGAAGGATTCTGTACAGAGAAGGCTTTGATCTCAAATCTTTTTGTCGTGTCCAATTACATGGGGCCCAGACTGCCAGTGGGTGTGCACTGGATGAAAGGGCTGTGGTCTGGAAACCTCAGTGTGCGGGTCATCGGGCTGTGTGCCCTGATGGTACAGTGGTGAAAGTCCTGGGCCGGGGGCAGGGCATCGCTTATAAACTACTGGATGTGAGTGAGCTGCTGCAAGCACTGGGGCTCCCCACGCGATATGTCCATGCCGAGGGGCCCCTCTCTACATGCCTGCTTGGGAGCTTCCCCAGTGACATGGCTTTGGTGTTACACAAATTCATATCTGTGGATAAATTAGAGAGAGTGATGAAGTGTTGGGACTAACAAGGGGGATGCTCTGGGGTCAACCTGGATAATACCTACTCTCGTCCTCTGTATTTCAGCTGGAGAGACTGTGCTCACCATCCTTTCCCGCCAGCCACAGAGCCACAGACTCACCCCCAAGCCCAAGGGGTCTTTGTTCAGGTCACGCACCCTATCTCCACCATGTGGTTCTCTCTCTTTTCTGGCCTGTAGGCTGCGCGTGTTGGACTCAGGCCCCCAGGGAGTGATTAAGACATCCTGGAAGGGAGGCGAGCTCCTTATTTGCTCATTTTTGATGGGACAGCATAAAACTAGATCATTCCTCTGAGCTCCCTTGGGGCCATGAGATCACGTGGGCAGGTGGCTCCAGCAAACAGGCCGGGGATGCACCAGCAGATATAGAGGGCCAGGGCCTCTCCTCCGCCTGGAAGGAGGGCTGGCAAAGGTCTTGGCAGCCCATTCTCTTTATCTGACCCCACTACTTTGCATCTACCATTCTTTTATAAAGCACAACTTTTCAGGAATTCTAGAGAAGAGGGAGGGAAGGAAGTGAGCAGAACAGCCACTGGGCTTGATACGATTCAGAAGATCATGGTTCCAGGGACTTCCCTGGTGGTCCAGTGGTTGGAAATCCGCCTTGCAATGCAAAGGATGCTGGTTTGATCCCTGGTTGGGATCCCACGATGCCTCGGGGCAACTAAGCCCATGCTCTGCAACTAGAGAGCCCACATGCCACAGTGAAAGATCCAGCATGATGCAATGAAGACTCGACGTAGCCAAATGAATAAATAAATATCTTTTTTTTTTTAAAAAAAGAGAAGACCATGGTTCTAGGCTCAGCTCTGCCATTTAGTAGCTGTCTAGCCCCAGACCAGTCACTGAATCTCTCTGAAGCCCATCTAGAAAATAAAATGGTCTTCAATGTGCACGGCAGGAAAGGAGTGAACTCCTCAGCACCCACCCCACGCCAGACACCATCTATACACTTTTCCTCACTTCTCACCATAACCAGGGAAGCTATGCTTGAGAGAAGTCATCTGTGTAAGGTCACCCTGCACCAGGACTCCAAAACCTGTCACGTCTCTACATTAAAGTGATGAGTTCCAAGCATCACAAATGCAATGAGGTGGAGACAGCGGAGAAAGAACCTTATGAACTCAAATTCAAGGTACTATATCTGAGCTCAAAGTATCTGCTGTGCTTTTTATTATATTAATTTTCAAAGAAATGAAAGCGTGAGGATTCAGGCACTGAGCTAAAGGTCACTTGCACGCATGCTCAGTTGCTCAGTCGTGTCCGACTCTTTGTGACCCCATGGACTGTAGCCCGCCAGGCTCCTCTGACCATGGGATTCTCCAGACAATAATAGTGGAGTGGGTTGCCATGCCCTCTTCCAGGGGATCTTCCCAGCCTAGGGACTGAACCTGAATCCTCTGCACTGCAGGTGGATATTTTACTGCTGAGCCACTTGGGACGCCCCAAGCTAAAGATCCCACCACAACAAAGCAATGGTGGGCTATGCGCCCAGGTCAGAAAGCAACCCCTCTGTTTTAGAGTCAGTCAAAGCTCATGACAACAAAGACTTCAGGTCACTCTGGCAAGTTTTTGTGTTGTTGCTGTTTTTGTTTTTAATGGAAAAAATATTTCCTTTTTCCAAATGCTATCAATTTCCATCAAATTATATACATTGCCGAAAAAAAAAAAAAAAAAAAAAGACACTTAAATGGCTGTGTTTTTTTTTTTTTTTCCCTTTCCTTTCTCTCAATTCTTCCACTCAGTTTCTTGAAGAATTAAGGTTCGGTCTTTTAAAATATAAATCGGGCAATTTGCAAAATATGTTTGTTGGCAGATAGGCAACTTGGCCTTCCAAACAAACTGGAATTTTATTGATTCTTAGTGAACTGCCATTTTATGGAGTTATCCTGTGACCATAATTTGAGTCTTTAATACAAGGGGCTGTTTTCACTTTTATTAAGCAGGATATTCTGCTTTTATCTCATCCCACTTCTATAACTGGGTTTTAAGTGAGTTAAAAAAGGGGGGATGTTAGTCTTCATGGGCTTTTCATGTGTTTAGTTTCCCAGCTGCTGTTGTTTAGTTGCTCCGTGGTGTCTGACTCTTTGCGACCCCATGGACTGCAGCACGCCAGGCTTCCCTGTCCATCACCATCTCCCAAAGTTTGCTCAGATTCACGTCCGTTGAGCGGTGATATCATCCAACCATCTCATCCTCTGTCTTCCCCTTCTCCTCCTGCCTTCAATCTTTCCCAGCATCAGGGATTTTCTTTCAATGAGTTGGCTCTTCATAACTGTTACTTTTATCCTTTTGTCCATTTTGTTTAATATTAAAACAATCTTTGACACCGTGAAAGAAATTAAAACGTGGAAAACATTCACCCCCTATTTCTGCCCACTTCAGAGTGTTTCACATTTAAGCAGGCTCTCTCCAAATTTTTGTCACCAGGCATATGCTTCTTATGGCGCTGTACCAATCCTGTGAAAACTGTCAAAATTATTTTTATACAAACTTAAAAGAAACACTCTCTTGACCTCCTTTCAAGATCTCTGAACCTGTTCTGCAGAACAGTAGGTTCTCTGTTTCATTCTAGATATAGGATAGGGGCTTCAAATGTCAGAGATTTAACCATATCTTTCCCAGTCTCAGGGCTTCCCTTGTGGCTCAGCTGGTAAAGAATCTGCCTGCAATGTGGGACACCTGGGTTCGATCCCTGGGTTGGGAAGATCCCTGGGAGAAGGGAAAGGCTACCCATTCCAGTATTCTTGGGCTTCCCTTGTGGCTCAGCTGGTAAAGAATCCACCTGCAATGTGGGACACATGGGTTCAATCCCTGGTTTGGGAAGATCCCCAGGAGAAGGGAAAGGCTACCCATCCCAGTATTCTTGGGCTTCCCTTGTGGCTCAGCTGGTAAAGAATCTGCCTGCCACATGGAAGACCTCGGTTTGATCCCTTGGTTGGGAAGATCCCTCTGGAGAAGGGATAGGCTACCCACTCCAGTATTCTGGCCTGGAGAATTCCATGGACTGTATAGTCCATGGGGTCGCAAAGAGTCGGATACGACTGAAGGACTTTCACTTTCACTTTTCTCAGTCTTAAGGATATTCATGGTGGGATGGAAAATAAATACATGGAGACTGATGTCCAAGATCAGTTAGTTCAACACTTGGATCAACACCCAAGGCACACGAACTGTCTCACTCAAGTCCGCTCGGAAAGCGCTAAAGAATAGGGGACCTCCAGCCTCTGACTTACAGCCCTGACTCCTTATGTGGATTTTTGCTTTTTCTGGATTCTATTTTTCTCTTTAGTGTTAATACTTTTTTAAAATTATGGTAACTATAGATAACAAAGTTATACTGTTTTGACGATTTTAAGTGTGTAGTTGAGTGGTATTAAGTACATTCACATTGTTATGCAAACACCATCACCATCTACATCCAGAACTTCCTCATCAGCCCAAATTGAAATGTCCCCATTAAATACTAACTCCCCGTTATCTATACTCCCTACTTCTACCTACTGACAACAACTGATCTTCCTGTCTCTATAAATTTGCCTACAGTATTTGTCCTTTTGTATTTGGCTTATTTTGCTTAACATAATCTCTTTGGGGTTCAGCCATGTTTCAGCATGTATCTGAATCTTCTCTCTCTTTAGGACTGAATAATATTCCATGGTATGGATATATTACATTTTATTTCCCCATTCATCCACTGATGAACACTTGGGTACCTCCACCTCTTAGTTCTTGTGAATGATGTACCAACAGCTGTTCAAGTCCCTGCTCTCCGTTTTCTCGGGTGTACGCCCAGAATCGGGGTTTTTGGATCATATGATAATTCTGTATTTCATTTTCTGAGGAACCACCATACTGTTCTCCGCAGCTGCTGGACCATTTTTTATTCCCACCAGCAACTTGCAAGGTTCCAATTCATTCCCTGCAGTCATTTCAACCTCTTTCTCTCTACATGGAATAGCTAGCCACAGTCCTCATTAAAATAATCCCCACAGACGTAGATGCATCCTTGTCTTTAAGTAATGCTTGCATCACAGATGAGGACTCGAGGCAGAGAAGTTCAGCTTCAGCCTGAGGGTTCAGAGCGCAGCAGAGACAGGACTCATAACAGGGAGGTTTGGCTCAGGAGCCTGGGGACATCAGCATCATGCTACACTGGGGCTGAGACACCGATCTTAGGGCGGCCCCTCCTGCGATCTTACGTTACACATTTGCTACCATGCCACTCGGAACTGCTCTGTAGGAAGCAGCATTATGTCCATAGTTTGTGATGGCCGAGGAACTGGTCACCCTGTGGGTAGTGTTCTCCCACTGGTCCTGCCATCGCCTTTCCTGGCTGGAGGGCTCCTCCCCCAGGGCTCCTCTGGACACCTCTGGGTAAGGTCTAGGCAGACATGATGCCATCAGCTACACATGGGGGTGATGCCCATGGCCCATGTTTCCTTCCCTTTTACCACCTCTGCTGGCACTCATGGCTCACTCATCAGATCTCAGGCTCTGGGCTCTCCTGGACCGGGTCCAGGCTGTGGGTGGAGGCAGGAGCTGTGGACCCAGCAGGAGATTTGGGGAGATATCCTGGGCCCCAAACATCTGCCCCAGAGAGCTCTCCTCCTTTTGCCTGAAGCCTGGAGGTGGTTTAGTTGCTCAGTCGTGTCTGACTCTTTGTGACCCCATGGACTGTGGCCCACCAGGCTCCTCTATCCCTGGGATTCTCCAGGCAAGATCACTGTAGTGGATTGCCATTTCCTTCTCCAGTGAATCTTCCCGACCAGGGATTGAGCCCATGTCTCCTGTGTCTTCTGCTTGGCAGGCGATCCTTTACCACTGAACCATCAGAGAAGCCCAGGTGCCTTAAGCCTGGTGTTTCCCAAAGCCATTCCTGGGATGCAGAAACCTAGTGCTGGAAAATTCGGGAGAACACTGTGCACCTCCAGAGTCAGGATGCACTTTAACTCATTGCTAGCGCTGGGGAAGTCCACAGTGAAGAAGCCTGTTTAAGTCATAATATCCACTGAGATCTCTGTTGAAATGCAAATACATCACTTGGATGGGGATTAGGAACCAAAGATAAAATCTATCAACCTCACGACTTTGCCTCTGCCTCTGAAGATAGGAGTTGGAAACAAGTGAAAACAAGATGGCCTTTAAGTTTTTCTCACTGAATTTAATTAAACTGCTTGATCTTTCTAAGCCTTGGTGTTTTAAAGTATCTTTTTAAAAGAAAAATAACACTTGCTCCTAGGAGAAAAACCAGGGAAGTATAAAGACATGATAACAAGTAACTCAGAGTTCCAAAACCTAGAGATTATCTCTGTTAGCATGTTGAGTGCTTTTCAATAATGTTATAGTAAGTCGCTTCAGTCTTGTCCAGTTCTTTGTGACCCCATGGACTATAGCCTGCCAGGCTCCTCTGTCCATGGGATTCTCCAGGCAAGAATACTGGAATGGGTTTACCATCTTCCTGACCTAGAGATCGAACCTATGTCTCCTGCATTGGCAGGTGAGTTTTCTACCACTGAGTTACCTGGGAAGCCCAATAATAATATTTTAAGAATCTTATACAATGGTGAATAAGCCAGGGACACAGATCTATATCCTGAATTTTTTCCCACATAACATTTTATGTAGGGGCTGTGGGTTTGTGTCCTGGCTTAGGAAGATCCCCTAGAGTAGGAAATGGCAACCCCTGCCAGTATTCTAGCCTGGAAAATTCTGTGGACAGAGGAGCCTAACGGGCTATAGTCCAAAGGGTCCCAAAGAGCTGGACACGACTGAACTAGCAAGCTTAGGTGTGGGATCGTTTGTGTATGTGACCACCTTTCAGTCTCATAAGAACTTTATGGAATACCTAGAGGCATCCTCCATTTACAACCAGGGCCATGAACCTCCGTGCCCTTGGGAAGCAGGGGGCTCAACTGGTGGTCCACCCAGACCCCCTGCATCCTTCTCCTGGTCCCTCGGGCAGTCTCTGCCCGCCTGCATGATTTGCTTCTACTGGTCCACACCTGCCAGTCTCCAGGCACTGCTGCCATTGGGCCATGGAGATGCTTGGCCCCACTGTTCACCCAAACTTTCAGAGAATGGGAGATGCCTGAGAGTATGGATGCTCCTTGGGGCTCCTAGCCAATGATGGGTGTGGGAGGATGAATGTTTGCAGAGAGTCAGATACACCCTAAGGTGTCATTTACATTCTGGAGCTTCTCTGCAGGGTCACTGAGACTGGGCTCTGCCTGAAGTCACACCCCTGTTTGGCTTCTTCTCCAGTGCCATCTGCTGCCGTTTCTCCTCCTGTTTCCCCTGGGAGCACCATCTCAGGGATCTTTACTTAAGGACTGCATCTGGGACTCTGATCTGACATAGGCATTTCCTCCACGGTCACACCTTTTATAATGAGCATATCCAGACCCCAGGTGGGCTTGTTTCTTATCTCAACTCCTTGCCCAATTCCCAAAGAGGCGGCCGACGTTTTGGAAGGAGGGTCTCTTGGCAGACCTGTTCATCGGGGGCGGGGGGTGGGGCGAGGGTGAGCCTGGCTCCTCCAGCACTGTCAGGATGTGCCCAGAAAGATGGCAGGGGCTGGAGGCAGTGAAAGGCTCTGAGAAGGGGCAGAGAAACCCCTGCTCCAACATACCTAAGGGACATTAACTAGCATGGCTGCCCCAGTCCTGCTCCAGACAGCCAGGGGGCACAGAGCTGGTGCTAAAGATGAGCTAAGCAACAGACTCACAGCTCTAACATGCTGGCACCCGGCCAGGGCCCCACTTACCCACAAAGCACCCCAGCCAACCAGGCCAAGAGGCTTGTGTATGAAAGCTCAAAAAATATTACTGTGGGCTCCTGCTGGGAAGCAATTTGGTCCATTTCAGCTCTCACATCATGGCAGCGAAATACACAAATATAGACCCAGCTCGTCCGATGGAGCTTTTCTCTCTTAACCTTGAAGGACATCCCGTCTAAGGCTGCTCTGGAGTCGGCCACTATGCGGGGCTGCTGGGCCCGATTTCATGAAGCAAGAGGACTTAAACAGCAGGCAGCAGACTGTCAGATGCAGTTCCCTCTCAGTACACTAGAGACCCACCGTAAATGCTGAGAACGGGGTGTGCAGGGGGCGGAGAGACTGCGACGGTGGGCCAGGGACAAGCTGCTTGCCACTGGGTGTGGCTCATCATCAGCAAAAGGGATTAATCTCTCAGTTCTGACCTCCTAAGAACATGTTAGCTTGTTCTCTCTCTCTCACTCACATACACAGCCAATGTGAATCTTCATCTATCATCCACAGGCAGACTCATATTTTGGCTCTGATCGCTAAGGAAATTGGTCAGCTCTGTGAGAGTGGGTGTGTTGTATGTGTGTGTGTGTATCTGTCGCTTTTAGTTGGGGACTCTGAGAAGGAGGAGGGGCAGGGTTGAGCACTCACACACTAGCCTGTGTACAGACAGCTGATACACAGAGTCTCCCGCAAAGGGATGCTGAGGGAATGGCAGTCTTCAAAACCAGCTCAGTCACAGCTCTATTTATGGCTGGAGAGGCAGGATGCCAGGTTGATGGGAGGAGCTGTGGTTTTTCCCCAGGAGAAGAGTTTCAGAGAGAAGCATGGTTTAAACAAGGCTGCAGAGCTGCTCTTGGCTGGGGATCCTGGGGTCAGCTGGATGGCCACCATCTCTTAGGACAGCGGTCTTAGCTGCTGAAGGACTCAAGCTATGGGCAAGGATTCTGGTTTCCCATAAAATTAAGTGATGAGCTGCTGGGGTGCAAACATCCATTTAAGGAAGTTTTTGCGAGGACAAGAGTTGATTTCTGCTCAGGGACTCCCCAGAGAAGACTCTTGAGAGTCCCTTGGACTGCAAGGAGATTCAGCCAGTCCAACCTAAAGGAGATCAGTCCTGGGTGTTCATTGGAAGGACTGATGTTGAAGCTGAAACTCCAATACTTTGGCTACCTGATGCAGAGAGCTGACTCATTTGAAAAGACCCTGAAAAATTGAGGGCAGGAGGAGAAGGGGACGATGGAGGATGAGATGGCTGGATGGCATCATTGATTCAATGGACATGGGTTTGGATGGACTCTGGGAGCTGGTGATGGACAGGGAGGCCTGGCATGCTGCAGTTCATGGGGTCTCAAAGAGTCGGACACGACAGAGTCACTGAACTGAACTGAACCCCCCAGAATATTCATTGGAAGGATGATGCTGAAGCTGAAGTTTCAATACTTTGGCCACCTGATGCAAAGACTCAACTCATTGGAAAAGACCCTAATGCTGGGAAAGATTGGCGGCAGAAGCACAAGGCATCTCGTCCTCTTGGCAGAGGAGAAGATGGTTGGATGACATCACTAACTCAATGGACATGAGTTTGAGAAATTTCTGGGAGATATTAAGAACAGGGAAGCCAGGTGGGCTATGGTCCATGGGGTCACAAAGAGTCAGATGTGATCGATTGACTGAACAACAATAAAGCCATGGTATATGGTAGCTGTGTTGCCCTGGGCTTGGTTTCATTTCTTGGAATGTATTGGTCAGTCTGCAGCCAGGTGGACAGAGCCCATGTCAGGTAGTCTAAAGAGGGAGTGTGAGGACACCCAAAGGCTAGTAACCTAGGGTAGCCAGGCCAGGGAGGGAGACACAGGCCACCCCATGGGAACTGGATTCCAATGAGACACAACTACAGTCTTAAAGGCCACCCCAACCAGGATGGAAGGAGTGATATATACCCGCTTCTCTCACTAGCTGCTAAGCCCCTGACAGAGGTTCCATTGGCTAAACCTATACAGAAGCCAGTTGAAAGGAAGTCTAGGAGACGTATTTTGCAGGAGAAGGATGAGGAATGGCTCTGAGCCTGTAAATGGGCAAATGACCAATTCAGGAAATTCACAAGATGTTTCTAGCCGTACTTATTCCAAAGGATATTGGTGAGAATCAAATGGAATGATACATGGAAATTATACACACAGACCCAAATACAGCTACCCAAATACAGCTCTGGATTTAATTATGTTTGTGGATTAAGAGTTTTGGCTGACAGTCAAAGATTATTCATATTTAACTGTTGGGTCATTTATTCTCTCCCCACCTGGATCTGGAGTAGAGATGGGCTGATGGTGTTTCCCTGGGGCTAGTCCTTGGGACGTGTTCACCCAGTAGGCTGCCACGGATATCTGGGAGCACTGGCCAGTACTAGGTGATGACATCTTTCTGCAGACAATGAGACTCTAGTCACCTGCGTCTAAACCATTAGTCTCAGAACCAGTTTAATGTGCATGGGAAGGTGGGCATCAGGCTTGACGAGGGGCCTCCCTGGCCCCTCTTCTTGGCAGCAAGCAGCCCTGATGAAAAAAGCCACATCCAAGTGAAGAGGTCTGATGCTATTCAGGTGATGGAAGAGAGAGAGGAAAAGAGAGCTGAGGTTTTCCCGGGCAGCACTGCTCCCCTGAGCATCACACCTGGCACTGTCCCATGTCGTTTTGCTCCTGATGGTGGAGGAGATGCCTGGGGAATAGGGCCGATGCAACTGAACCCTTTAGTCTCTGCAGCCCCATTAACCCGCATCCACCCAAATGGATTCTCAGCCAGTCCCATTAAGACATCCTGTCAGAACCATCCCAGGTCATTTGCAGAGTGAAGTGAATATCAATAAAACTGTAATGAGTAATTTTCCCAGCTTCACTGACTCTTACTGGAAACCAAGCCAGCACCTCCGCTTGTGGGTATTGATGAAAATCTCCATTCCTCCTGGGATCTGGGAAACTTTGAACCCCATCTGAGCAGACACCAGGTGCGCTAGCTTAATGGGCGTGGGCACATGGGCAATGGGCATGGAGGGGGTCTCAAGCCTCTGTCCCTTCCTGGCAGGGAGTAGCCCCGATGAAGGAAGAGGCTTGATCGCCCCATGCTGAGGCAATAGAAAGGAGGCAGGCACTGACTTCCAATCTCCATTTACCATCCACTACTCCTACCATCTACTCTAATCCCACTGGACCTCATTATTTCATCAGTAACAACAGGGTCCTTTCCAGATCTGCATCCTGTGATTCTGAGAGATGAGAAGGCACGGAGAAATCAGCCTGCCAGAGATGGATGCATCTGACAGTGTAGACCCTTGAGGCCGAGTCTACACTGCCAGGCACTCACGAAGCCGACAGAGTGGGAGTGTGGCTGGCAGTTTCTCGCTGTGGCTCCCTGATCACGGAGATCCTGGGCATCACACCTGCTCCATGGCTGTGACAGCCAGCACTGGGAGACCAGAGCTGTGAGTGACAAGGCGCTAATTCCAGGCGTAAGAAGTGTGATGGTTAGGGACTGGGCTCCTCCTTTCCTGCTGGCTCCCTTCTGTCTGAAAGGCTGTCAGCAACTCCTGTGGATGCCTGGCTGTGGTGGCCTGGATGCCTTCTTCCCTCCACGGAGGTGTGGAGGACAGTATGGAGGTGTTTCTGCAGCACCTGGGCTGCAGGTTTGGAACGTGCTACCTACGGGTAAAGATTGGGGACTGCTCAGCTACTGTTCCGTGCTGAGGCCCAGCCTTCTCTTCTCAGCTGCCCAATCAGGGTTCTGGGTATTTGAATGGAGGAGGAATTTGAGTGCACATGCGTGCCCAAATGCACAGTTAGGGGGAGAAGACCTGAGTCAGTGAAGTTGAGATCCTTGCAACCACGTGAAGCTTGATTTTCAGGGGAGGCTTTGCAGGCTTTTCAGAAACCCCCATAGCTGCTATTCCTCCACCCTGCCTCCTTCCTGTGCCAAAGGTCACACAACCAGGGGCAGGTGCAGGTCGCCCCTGGTAACCAAAGCTCTCCTGGAGCCAGGCGGCCAGGCAGCCAGGCACAAGTTCTGTAGGGACTGCTGTGATCCAGCTGCGCCATGTGCTAAGCCATTGGCGGCCGGATTGGTTTGGATGATATAAGTGGTGAAGTGGGTATTAACTACCCCCGCCCCGTGCAACCTGCCTGAAGCTGAACACTTGGCTAAAGAGAGGGTCTGACCAGATAATGTGTATCACAAAGTACAGAGCACACTCACATTTACAAAGGCCTTTTCCATATCTATTTCAATTGTGAAGTCAAGAAAATGGAGTTATTATTCTCATTTTAAGGAACTAAGGAACTACATAGGACCTGGTTCAAATTCTCTTCCACTCCATCCTAGAAACTGTCTCCTGCAGGAGGGGACACCGGCTTCCAGAATGACCCTAAGGATGCTGATAACGGAGCATCCTTAGGATCTCCCCCTTCCCCTGTGACTTTTGGAGAAAAGCGGGAGTGGGGCTGGGAGGGTCACGTGCCCCTATGACATCTGTGTTGACATGGTGACACATGACGGCCACATGGCGGAGGTAGGAGCAGTGGCCGAGTTCTGAAATTCTTACTTAGGGAAGCACAACGGTCCCTCTGAATCCAGAGATGCAGCACCCATGTTATATAACAGGACTTGAGCATCCGTGGATTGTGATGTCCATGGGGCTCCTGGGACCAGTCCCTTGCAGATGCCGGGGGATAACTGTCTATGGCCCCTCTCCTTTTGGAAACAAATATAAGACTGAAACTGATGGTGTGTGAACTGGTCTGGGCTCCATGTGCTCTCCAGATTGGGTGCGCCTGGCTTGCTCTTCTCCCCATAAGAAACAGTGACCTACACTTCCCTGAAGTAGGTGCCTTTACAAGCATTTGTCCCTCACTACAAGCCTTGAGTGGGTGTAGATTTATCCTCGTTTTATGGGTAAGGAGACTGAGGGACAGAGGTGAAACAAGCTGCCCCAGTCACACAGCCCTAAAGCTGGTAGAATCAGGATGCCCATCCAGGCTGCCGAGCACGTGCTCAGAGCCCTGCGGACCCCACTTCTGTCCCATGCACGCGGACGCTCCCTGCTCTCCCGCGATCTTCTACTTCTCTACATGTTTTCCTGCCAACCTGTAGGTGCAGACAGTGTGTGTGTCACGTGGGTGATTCCACACCCAGTGCCCAGCACAGAGCACCTCTTGGCCCCTCCTTGCACGCACTGGTGCATGACTCCAAGAAGCCAGAGGGAATCAGCGGTTTGCCTCCAGGCACAGAGAGGCTCTAGCGCCCAGTGTCTCCTGAATCCCAAAGCTTCCTTCTCTTCTGCCCCCAGGCCACGTTGCTAAATATATCCCGGGATGATCCCATTTACCATCTATAGCTAAAATGCCTCTTGACTGTTCTGCGCCAAGATTAGAAGTCCATGTCGATGATTATTTCTTCGGCTAAAAGCAAATTGATCAAGCCCCGCTCTCCCTGCAGACTAAAGAGGCTCTCAGTCTATTTGTAGCTCCGTCTGAGAGGCAAGCAGCGGCTTCTCTGAGTCAAGACTGCCTGTTGCTCTCGGCGCTGATGGAGTTCACACAGTGGGTCATGGCTGTGTTTAGGTTGGGCTTAGCAGATTCTGGGGTAGAGGTCAAGGGGAAAGTTTCTGTCTCCGCTTCTTAAAGCAGACCCAGGCTGCTGCAGCAATGACCATCCTCTACTCTCCAGGGACCACGTTGCAGGATTCCACTGGGTGTGGAGCTCACCTGAGCTAATCCATCAGGAAGCCCCTCCCGCCTTGGCCATCCTGAACTACTCACAGGAGCAAGGTTAAACTAAAAATGGTTCTTGAGAAAGGAACAGAAACACCATCAACTGTGCAGGACTCTGAAACAAAGTTATTGTTTCTGTCTTTTGGGGAAGTTAAGGAATGAGACTAGACACTTGGGTGGGAGAAAAATGCACAAGGAAGCAGAGAAAAAAGCTTTCCTTTAGCAGAAATTAAAAAGCTTTAGCAGAAATTAAAAAGAAAGACGACAACAAAAAGCGAGAGCCAGGGAGAAAGATAAATGTTTCAGTAGATATTTTTCTTACCTTTAAAAAAAATTTAACTTTGTTTTCCTTTGTGATCACAAGTTTCTTACCTCCACTGAGCTTCTGAGCTGAATAATAGAGTAGCCAGCCCAGCAGAGACACCCCATTGCTGGGTAGGAGGCTCCCAATACACAGGGAAGGGATTTTTCATTTCATACATCATTTAAAGCCTGCTGCAGTGATTTACCAATGTCAGGCCATCTTTGGAGCACAAAAAGAGAAGAAAGAGAAATATGCATGCTCCCGTTGTGTGTCCAGACTGGGATTCTAGGAGAGCTATCAGGGATAGGTGCTGGGATTTCTCCCTTGTCTAAACACTACAGAGAAGCTGAAGACTGCCCACCATTTAGGCAAAAATGGAGAGGAAGGTGGCTTTTGTCTTGTAGAGAAACTGTGCTTCCCTTTCCACTGACCTGGCCAGGCAGGATGCGGCTCCCTTCCCACAGCCTGTATTCTCGTTGTTCCCAAGTTCTTGCACTTAGAACCATCCTCCACCTCCATAAGAATCACTGCCTTGAAACTCCACCACTATCATGCCATTGCCCTGCTTAGAAAACTAAAACTGTTCTCCAAGCAAATCGGATCTCTTCTCACCAGGCATGACAGCCTTCAGGACCTGCATGCCTGGCTCTCTTCCCATTTACCCTGCACTCCCATGGGTTCCATGGGGCCAGGTGCCCCAAGATGCCTGCATGCTGTACACCTTTGCCATCAATTTCCATCTGTTCTCCCTCCTGGAAGACTCTCTTCCCTCCCATTTCTAAAACTCTCTCAAGGACCAATCTAATACCCACTTCATCCACCTCTCTTTCCATGACTAAGCCTGTCTGCTTAGTCACTTCTCCAAATTTCCATAGCACTTTGAGTCATCAATGACTCAAATCAGAACACAGATAATACCGATATTAGACAATGACAATGCATTTCATGGAGCAATTATTGGGTGCCATGCGGTTTCCACACACTGCCTCTTTCCACTCTCACAAACCCCATCAGGAGATGCTGTAAATATTTCCAGGTGACAAAAATGAAGGCTTAGCCGCTGCGAAATAATTATTTAAAGCTATATGGCTCAATGGTAAAGAATCCACCTGTCAGTGAAGGAGATGCAAGAGACATGGGTTAGGAAATGGCAACCCACTTCAGTATCCTTGTCTGGGAAATTCCATGGACAGAGGAGCCTGGCGGGATACCATCTATGGAGTCTCAAAGAGTCGGACAAGGCTTAGTAACTCTAAAACAATAACATTAAGTTAGGAGGTAAGTTGGCCAGAATCTGAATCCAGATTTTCTGCCTCCTTTTTTATTTTGTGAGTCTTTAACCACTCCTTTGACAGCCTCTCGGTCCAGTATTACTTCTGAGGTAATTGATTTTTAGGTTTTAGTTTAGTTCTGTAATAAAACTGTGCACTCCCTAAGGAGGTTGCTCATGCCTGATATACCTGTATCCCCTACAACTCCTAACCTCACAGTCAGATAAGCAAGGCACATTCAGTATAAACTTGATCACTGACTGGCAAGAGAGCTTCCAGATCTGGAAAGATCTCCTTTTCTCATTTTGGAAAAGTGGTCAAGGCAGACTGAGGGGTGCAAGTGGAAGAGTGCAGGTGGAGGGGTGCAGGTGGAAGGAGGCAGGTGGAGGGGTGCAGGTGGAGGGGTGCAGGTGGAAGGGCGCAGGTAGAGGGGTGCAGGTGGAGGGGTGCAGGTGGAAGGGCGCAGGTGAAAGGGCACAGGTGGAGGGGTGCAGGTAGAGGGGTGCAGGTGGAGGGGTACAGGTGGAAGGGCGCAGGTAGAGGGGTGCAGGTGGAGGGGTGCAGGTGGAAGGGCACAGGTGGAAGGGCGCAGGTGAAAGGGCACAGGTGGAGGGGTGCAGGTGGAAGGGCGCAGGTAGAGGGGTGCAGGTGGAGGGGTGCAGGTGGAAGGGCGCAGGTGAAAGGGCGCAGGTAGAGGGGTGCAGGTGGAAGGGTGCAGGTGGAAGGGCGCAGGTGGAAGGGCGCAGGTGAAAGGGCACAGGTGGAGGGGTGCAGGTGGAAGGGTGCAGGTGGAGGGGTGCAGGTGGAAGGGTGCAGGTGGAAGGGCACAGCCAGTTTTCTTTAGAGAAGTCTGATATGGGCCCAGTTCAAGATAATCAAGCAGATGTCTATTAAACATACACGATGGCAGGCCGGGCATGTGAGGGACAGGAGGGAATCTGAAACCTTCTTCTTGTCATGAAAGAGGAAAGCTGAGCCTGAAAAGATGCAACTAGAGAGCCAGGCAAGGCAGCCTTCGCCAGGGGCTTTGTTCCTGCTTGGCTGTGTGGTACAGGGCATGGGAAAGGTGGATTAAAAATCTCTGCAGATCAGCATGAGTCCTTAGTGAGGCTGGAGAGAGCTTCAGGAAAGGGGGGCCAGTAGGGTTTGAGGATGGGGAAGGGGGCCTAGGTGGAGTGAGCAGGGATGAGGCACCGTCGTGAGAAAGACTCATCCTGACCCTTTACCTCTGCTCTTTAGTGACTGAAGGAGGGTTGTGGTTTGCTTAGACTTCATCGCTATTCATGACGTCTGCTAAGCTAAGGCACTTGCTCAGTCTTGCTTATGGGCTAGTCATGGGATAAAGTATGACCAAGTCTACGAGTGTGGTGCAGAAGTGGAGGTCCTATATACGTGGCATCTGGTCATTATTTGTCATTGTCTTTGACGTGGCTGGTGCACTGCCCTACCATCTCAGCAGCACTCAACTCTACATGCAGAGGCTGTTTGTGGAGGGACCCTGGACTTGAGGGAGTCTGTCCAGCAGATCAAGGCAGAAGCAGTTCTCAGCCAGTGACAGATGGGGGCAGGGGGACAAGGGCCCCGCCTGCTTCCTTGCCCCTGGGCTCGGCTGCTTCTGAGCCTGTTCTGTGCAGCCTGAGTTCCGGCTGCCCCGCAGTGACTTCGACATAATGAGCTGCTTGCTGGCTGCCGTCCCTTCCCTGGCTTCCTCCCCGCCTCCTACAGTGTTTTCAGGGATCACATCCCAAATGAACTGCTTGCATTCGAATCGCATCTATTTCTGGGAGAACCCAAAGTAGGGGCTTTGGGGTCTTCATTAATTGTAGAGGTATGCATAGTTGCTAATAGATCAGTTCCCCCAATTGTCCACGTGGGTTCTGCTCAAGGGTAATAAACCAGGTCGGCCATTCACAACGTCTCAACCCTGGGCTCTGGTGTCGCACACGTTCGCACGAGGCTGACAGCATCCTTCTCATGGTATGCGCATCCGGGGGTTTGGTTTATCAGCTCCCTACCTCATCCCACTCAAACTAGGATTGGAAGTCCTTACAGCAGAGGTTATGCCACATTGAGTCTTTACTGTAAATCCCTCTTACAGAGTGGGTGTTCGATGAATGGTCTTTAAATTGGATTGTGTTCACAGAAAAAAATACCCCTTTGTTCAAAAGCAAGCTAATCCCTATGCCTTTCTTTGGCTTCTAAAGTGATAAAAGTTCAGTTCCCGAAGCCACGGTGTTCACAAGTTTCTTGTAACGGGTCCATCATTTTATTTATCCTGTTGTGCCCACCCTGAGCGGCCTTTCCAGATGGGATCATGGATACCCTTTTCTTCATCAGCTTCAGATGCCCCTAAACAGTCTTCTCTTCTGTGAAGCTCATCTGATCCACGTGTCAATGAACACTCTTTGTAACTGGTGCCTGAGAACACCGTGATTAACGAGGAGGAGTGAGTGCCGGCGAGTGTGCAGTCCAGGAGATCTCTGTCCTGGGGCAGGGCTCCTGTCCACAGTCCAAGGCTGTGTCCTCTCTGCCCTGGCCTCCCCTTTTCCCTGGCAGCATGGTCCACTCTGCATGCCCTCCTGGAGATGCCAGCTACCTGTACCATGCACTCGACAGTGGATCCATTAGATAGTTGGTTACTGGACATAATTATCAAAGGCGGCAATGGAACCAGCCTGGCTTTCGGGGGCCGAGGCCGGTTGGAGGTCCCATCCAGCCAAGTGGATCGTCACTCAGAGATGGCTCACCAACCACCACTGGGTCAGAGCCAAAGTGCTAAACCAAAGCTGGACTTCCCTCGCTGAGGCGTCTGTCCCTGCCCCTGAGATGCAAGTCTCCTAGAAGGCAGATCCTTCACGTAAAATCCGACAGACCTGGTGAGAGGCAAACATCTCAGTAGAACGCAACTTCCTGGCTGGCCCATGCCAATTCCCCTCGCCCACTGTGGGCCCTCCTGGCTCCACCACACACACCCTCATCATGCCAGGCTTGGCAGGTCCCAGACAGGACAAACAGATGCTTCCTTAGCCTCTCTTCCAAGTCCACTCATTGCAAAGGCTGTAGCCAGGAAGTCCAGGAGGCCTGGGGTGCATCCACCCTCTGCACCTGCCAGACAAGAGAGCAGAGAGCAGGGGAGCCGGGGTGTGCCCTGCATGTCTGTGCTCAGTAGAGGCCTTGGGGCTCTGCTCACCATACAGAGAGCAAAGGACGGCTTGGAGCAGGGTGCTGCGTGGGCCACAGGATACACACGGTGACAACTGGAACGGGTGTTCTCTGCACTCGGCAGTGGGAGTTTTTCCCAGCCTCAGAGAAAGATTGGACCCAAACAGCTCTACTTGACCACAGGGGCATGGGGCACATTTCTCCAGACAATCAGCTCTGCTGATGACCTGGAATCTGGCCTGGCTTGGGGTCTGGAGCCAGGAGCAGGCATCAAGAGCAGCCGCAGAACCCCCTTTGATAAAGCCAACAGATGATGCCTAAAGCAGGCCAAATAGGCTCTTCAGAAGCAATCTCCATCCCTCAAACAGCTGTGCCCTCTGGTCAGGGTCTGCTGAACACACGGTCTTCTGCTGTGATGCCCAAATTAGGGTCGTGTGTCCTTGTGAAGGAAGAGGAAGCACAGAGAGGTGAGGAAGGACCTCTAGGTCTGAGTGGGATGGGAGCACTCAGGGCCACCTGTGAGCTCAAAAGAAATCACGGGAGAGGTCCGTGGTGCGAGCGGTACTAAAGCTGGGCTGCATAGCGCATTCCATGCTGCGTTATGCTGTGTGACTTTGGGTAAGTCACCTACCCTCTCTGCACCTTCAGCAATGCCAGATACAGATACACCTTACAGGGCCTGGGAAACTATGAAACAGAAGGCTTCCGATGAAACCTTTTTTCCCAAGGGAAGAATGAGGCTTCTGAATAAAGCTGTTGTCATTCTCCTGGCCTCTCATCAGAAGAGCTGTTACCTTGTAGACCCGCCATGAGAGAATCTAGATAATCAGAGGGGAAAGGGGTCTTCTGGTCGCTTGTACCAGCCTCTCCCTGGAAGTAGAAATCTCTGCTTCAGGGTTTACTTCAGTGCATCTGTGATAAAGTGCTTGTCTCCCTCAGTTCAGCCGTGTATAGGGGGAGCTCTCGGAAGACACGAAAGGAGTTCTTAGAAAAAAAAGAAGGGAGATCCGAGCCCAGAGAAGACAGAGAGTCTGTTGCACCTGCAACCAAAGTCAGCTCAGCCCCCATTCAGCACACGTCATCCAGGGCCCATGCACGATGCAATGCTGGGGACACAGGTGAACAAAACCCTATCCCGTGCCTGCCTTCACAGAGCTTGAGCCCCTAGGATGCCCTGCCATCAGGAGTGGAGGAGGGACCATTGTCCAACCGGTTCAGGACATCCCCCAATCTGACTGGGCTACCCGAACAGACCTCAGTGCTCCCACCTGGCACTGATGCAGACAGCAGATACAGCAAAGGTGCAGCGGCCCCTGGAAGGACCTCAGGCTGCGATACCTATGAAACAGGTGCATGAAGCCTCTAGCTTTCCTTTCTGCTTCCAGCCTAACCCAGCCCAGCCTTGCATCACATTCTCCACGAGTAAGGGCACTATCCCGCTCTGTACAGCCACAGTAGGCAGAAATGAGAAACAAAGAAGATACTGACCAGCCCTCTGCATCCCTGGTGTGCCCTATAGAACCCAATGACAGCTGTGGTCATTTGAAAGGCAGCCTAACTCCCAGAGCAGGCCTGGGGGGCACCCAGGGCATGGGCAGAGTTCACCCCTGAAACTGAGTTATTAGATCAGCTGTATCTCTGGCCACCAATCCTGAAGGGCACTGGCCACGCGTCATCACCTGGATGGAAAACTAAAGCAACCACTCCATCGTGGTTACACATTCCAGCATGTAAAGGAGCACATTCCTCCAGAATCCACAACAGACACGTCTTTGTTCAGCCCAAGAACTTTGATAGAAATAGTAGCTTTTTTGGACGGCTCTGTCAAAAGTGTAATATATCATAGAATAGCGGATACAAGTTCAAAAGTACATATAATAATATAATTAAGATAGCTTGACAAGAATGTATTTTAAAAGTATAAAATACCTGCAGGTGTAATAGCTTCATAAAGTCTGTCAGATTTACTTCTGCTGTGAAGAAATTTAAAATGTTTTACTTTAATGCGATGCAAATGAAGTCTGAAGTATGCATATAACACAGTCCTTACAAAATAGGTAGAAGGAAAAGAATAAAAGTCAGATGCAGGCCAAACAAGACATTCAACTTTGCAGGTGACTGGGTAATAGATCAAGCAAACAGATCAGCAAGCGATGCTGGGCTGTTTGGAGAAAACACCCATTTCACATTTCCCTCCCTTGCTGGCTATGGGAAAGTAGGTGTTTTTATTCAAAAATTAATGATTCCCTCTGTACATTTTTCTTCTGGCTCAAAAGGTTCAAGCATAATTCTTGTTTAAAGCAAAAGCAATTTTTATATAATTACTGGCCCCTGGAAAATTATTTTTCATCACTCTAAAAGCTAAGGAGAGGAGTGACTCACACCCAGCATAAAGGCCTTTGGGACGTGTCCACGGACTCAGGCACCAGCCAGCTCCCGGACAGGAGGAATCCTAGCACTGTCTGGCCCAACTCGGCTACTTGTGTGCTAGATGGATGCTTTTGCAAGCAAAGAAGCAGTAACTGCTTACCCAGTATTAAAGCAGAGGTACCTGACCTCTAGGCTGTGGACAGGTACCTCCTGTCAGGGCAGAGGCAGCATCAGATTAAAAATAAAGCGCAAATAAATGGGCTTCCCTGGTGGCTCAGTGGTAAAGAACCCGCCTGCCAATGCACCAGACATGGGTTCGATCCCTAGGTCAGGAAGATCCCCTGGAGGAGGCAAAGGCAACCCACTCCAGTATTCTTGCCTGAGAAACCCCCTGGACAGAGGAACCTGGCAGGCTGCAGTCCACGGGGTTGCAAAGAGTCAGACAGGACTTAGCAACCGAGCATGCACAATGCATGTAATGTGTTTGAATCATCCGGAAACCATCCCCCCCAGTTGATGGAAAAACTGTCTTCCACAAAACCAGTCCCAGGTGCCGAAAAGGTTGGGGACCACGGTAAGGATGCCATGATAGGAAATTAGAAGGTTAATCCAATTAGCAAGGCCACAGATTGGGACACCCAGGTCATCTCTCACACTCTCTCCTCCCCAAAAATTTCTCCTAAGGAATCCCATCTCTGCAGCCTGGTGGTCTGCACCATCAGAATTAACCCAATAATGTCCACAGTTTCGCATCTCACTGTGCTGGGTATTCTTCAGGTGTCAAGGTAATACAAAGTACCTGCCCCAACCATGACTCAAACGCAACATTCTGGCCTTGGTGTCATCATTGTTTTCTTATTCCCAGGTGGCATCAGACAGATCGGACTTGGGGATGAAGTAGCTACACAGTCTTCAAGAACCCTCCTAACCTCCGAGGGTCTAGGTCATGATTTACAGTGGGGTCAATGGTCCTTTCCTTTGCAATACAACAGGATATCCTGTATCTCACATCTCCAGCTGTGAGGAGGGGTAGGTGCTTGCCAAAGCAAAAAAAAAAGAAAAAAAGCAGTCAGGGAAGGCACTCAATAAACGGCGTCATCTTTTATCCAAGGTAAAAATTACATGCTTGAATCACAAAGCAGCGTCGTTTAAAAACCAACATCCCAGTGTCTCTGCCGCTGATGACTGCACCCGAAAGAATTTTCAAAGTAAATGTACTTTTTGCCATTATCATGCTCATTTGCATTCTGCTCCATTTGGGTTCTGAAATTCGCCTAGACACTTTATTTTCAGGGTAGGTTTGCATGATGGCAGACAAACAGTTTGGGAAGGAATTAGCCATATGGGCCTGGGCATTATATTCTTAATGTGAGAATTGGGTCAACCCTACAAAATGTTTGCTCACATACTTCCACGGGCACGTTCCTTCTTCGAGAGGGGGCATTTTCAGAATTCAGCTTCCCGTTTGGCTCTGCGTGGACTCATAGCTGGTACCTCCAGAGGCTCATGAAATATTAAATGCATAGCAACCTCAGAGAACACAGAGCTCAGCCTCCTCATTTTGTAGCAGAGACGGGGAGGTCCAGAGACATCAAGTGACCTGGAAAGGTCACACAGCTCACGGGTCAGTCTGCGTCACACTCTCCCGTGACGTGACTGACCCTGACCCGGCGGAGGTCTGTGTCTGCCCTTCTTGTTTCCTGCATCCTAGGAACACTCTTCACACTGGCCTCTAGGGCAGTGTACCCAACCTTCTTGGCACTAGTGACCAGTTTCAGGGAAGACAAATTTTTGCAAGAATGGTGGAAGGGATGTTTTGGAGATGATTCAAGTGCATTACATTTACTGGGCACATTATTTCTATTATTATTTCATCAGCTCCACCTCAGATCACCAGGCATTAGATCCTGGAGGTTGGGCATGCATGATCTAAGGGACACCATTGCAATGTGTGGCCCTATTCTATACTTTCCCAGCCCTCTGTGAATTCAGAATTTTTGATTTTACATCCACCTGTCAATCAATCTAGCCTCAACCCATCAACTGATACATTCTTCTGCACACCTCCAGGTATGACCCTGAACCTTTTTTCTCTCTGCCCTTCAGAACCAGAGGCAAAGTGACAAAAGTACAGACAAGATCCCCAGAAATCACGATTCTGCCCTCGTGACTATCAGAAAACATAATACTCGAAATGGCACTGCCAGCGGTGTCACAAGTGAAGGATAACAATACCCACAACAGACCTTTTAAGGGCAACCCATTATTTTTGTAATTTGTTTAAACAAAACCAAGTGACTCTTTAAACTCTAATTCACATCTTAGAAATCCAATGCTGCTATCTCTTGTTTCTCTCTCTGGAGCCATGGCAATAATTTTAATGCCAGTAGAAGGCATTAGACATTAGAGGTGAGCAAGGCACAGGGCTCTGGCTTTTATCAGATAATTAAGATGCTACCAAAGTCAAACCTTTATCAACATTAGACTAAAAATAAGCTTTTTTCCATCCAAGGCGTTTCTACAGAGCATTCAGAGTGACAGTGCCCTGGATAAGGGTTTGCTTTTAAAATTGGTTCATTGTTTTTCAACTTTTATTGGCAATCCATTCTCATTACGCTCTATGCATTTGTCTTCATCGAATGTACTTCACAATTATAATATCAAAGGGTCTGTATCTACATAATAAAAATGATCTATGGAATAGTACAGGGAAAACAGAGTAAAAGCATGATCATTAATGAGATGAAGACTTTGAGAGAAAACATGGCATCTCATGGGAGGACATGTCCGTATATTATAAGATGTTAGAAAGCAGGCAAAGGCTTGGAGGTGAAAGTGAAATTAAATCCCTGCTTCCCTGGAGACAGCAAGCACAGCATGGCCAGGCTTGACTTTGGTGATGGGAGGGGTGCACCAGGTGACCTCGTGTTGGAAATAGTCACTTCAAAGTCTAGCCCTCTATCCTTCAGAACTTTCTAGCCTGAATACCATTGGCTAACCTGACCACAGAGACCAGGCTGGGGTCTTTTCTGTCCAGAATCAGCATTAGAAGTTCTCTCTCCTGACCAAGAGTTGCTGCTGCTTGCCTGCAGAAAGGCACCTGCTGGGTACAGGCTTACTAGAATCAATTTCTTAGGCTAAAGGCACTGTCTAGAGATGCAAGTCCCACATCTTTTTGGTACCAGGGCCAGTTTCATAGAAGACAATTTTTCCACGGACTGAGGTGGTGGTGGGGGGGACGGCAATAGTTTCAGGGTGATTCAAGCTCATTACATTTATTGTGCACTTTATTTCTATTATTATTACATCAGCTCCACTTCAGATCATCAGGCATTAGAGTCTGCCGGAGGTTGGGGAGCCCTAGTCCAGAGAAGAGAAAGGCTTGGAGAATGGGTGTCTGTGTGGTACAGAGAAGCTTGGGATCATCTGGATAGTTGGATCGCCTATCACACTCAGGGAAAAATAAGCACATAGCTGATCAGTTTGCACAGACTCCATCATGCTGCTTATTACTGCACCTATGCCATCTATCATAGGGCTTGGTCGTAGTACACACTCAGTAAGTAGTTTTTAATGAATGGGAAAAAAGAATGACTTTATCATTAAGCCAAACTATTTCATAATTGATAACCCTTACAAGAGATGACAGAACACTTTAATACAGACTATCCCTGAAATGATGAAAAGAGTTGTATTAATGAGGATGAAGGAGAAGAACAGACAAGAAAGGGGCGAGAACCTCCTTGAGTTTGCATAAATATAAAAATTGGTTGTGGCACTTGGCCAAGGCAAGGCTGGGGACCCCTTGCCAGGCGGATAGGAGGCTTGGCAGATGTTCGAACGGGAAGGGGGAGGCTGAGCAGCTGTCCAGCGCTTTAAGAGACCACAGATAGAGAAAAAGCGCTGTATACTTCTTAGCTGATAGGAAGCAGTGTGGACCCACTGGGGGCAAGAGTTTTTTTTTTTTTTTTTCTGGAATGGCCAGCCAAGAGCTGAATGATACCTGGAACTGGGCTCAGATATGAAAGCTGGATTTCATATATACATACACAGCCCTCCATATCTGCAGATTCTGCATCCATGGAGTCAACCAACCACAGACGGAAAATGCTAAAAAAGAAAAAAAATTCTAGAAAGTCCCAATAAAGCAAAACTTGAATTTGGTATTATAAATAATCTGAAGATGATTTTAAAGTATATGGGAGGATGTGTGCACATTATATGCAAATACCGCTGCTGCTGTTTAGTGGCTAAGTCATGTCTAACTCTTTGTGACTCCATGGGCTTTAGACCACTAGGCTCCTCTGTCCATGGGATTTCCCAGGCAAGAATACTGGAGTGGGTTGCCACTTCCTTCTCCAGAGGATCTTTCCAACCCAGGGATAGAATCTGTGCCTCCTGAATTGCAGGTGGATTCTTCACCACTGAGTCACCAGGGAAGCCTGTTTGCAAATACCCTCACTGTTTTATAGAAGGGATTTGAGCATCCATGGAGTTTGGTATCTCCAGAGGGTTCTGGAGCCAATCCCCTGTTGACACCAAGGATGAATGTAATTTCCAAATCTTCCTGTGGCCTCTGTACATTCGAGCCCAAGAGAGTCTGAATGGAAAGGCTCTGGTCTGTAAACAGGCCGGGAAAGTAAATTATTTGATCTGTAAAAACCCAACCAGTTTTAGTTAGGATCTGTGATCCTACAGTGGAAAGCATTGCTCTGCTTCACTGGTGAGTAAGTGGTGGGTGAAGCGGTGGGTGAAGCATAGACTCCCTAGACATACCAACGCACATGGGGTCTACCGCAGGAAAACAAAGTCAATTATACTGCGAGCTAAAACAATTCCAGCATCAACTGATTTAGAGGAGAGCACTTCTGACTTGATTTATTTGGAAAGGCATCTCCACTTATCAACTTGATTTGGCCAGAAGAACTCATGAATGTGCCAGTGATGCTGGGAAAGATTGAGGCCAAGAGGAGATGGGGGAGACAGAGGATGAGAAGGTTGGATGGCATCACCAACTCAATGGACATGAGTTTGAGCAAACTCAGGGAGATAGTGATGGACAGAGAAGCCTGGTGTGCTGCAGTTCATGAGGCTGCAAAGAGTCAGACATGACTTAGCAACTGAACAACAACTTTGAATAGGGAGTGAGTGGTCACACTGTAACAATATCTCTGGGCTCAAGATGGCCCACAGAAACACAGCAGAGATGGAAACGCCAAAACATAAAGGCAGTGACATACAGCAGTATGTGATTCTCACCATTCACATTTTTTATGCATGAAAAGGCAGAACATTAATATAACAGGTGCTAAACAGTTGCAATGTCAGGGCTAGATTTCTCCTTAGAGATATAACCCAAGTTGCTTATTTCACAGATGACTCAAAGAGGCAAGATAACTCATCCAGAGTCTTAGAGTTGAGATGAAAACCTGGATACCCTTGACTCCTAACTCAGGGCTGTGGCACTCCCACACATGACCTAGCACTCATAGGGAGAGAGAGAGGCATGTATGTGGATGAGAGATAGATGGATAGATACATATTCTCTCGGTAGTGTTCGTTTTTAGACACAATTATTCTATCTTCAGATTCAATATCCCATAGGTACATCAAAAACTCCCTGAAGGACATTTAAACTTTACTGCAGAGTTAGAAACTGTAGAGAATTAAAAGTCCCCTGTAGCTATTAAAATAGTGTGTCTCGGGAAGAGCTGTGTTACGGGTGACTAATGGAGTTTCACCACCTCCCACCCCCATTATACACAGATGCTGATATAGATATATATGCTGCTGATTTCTTAAGCAAGGTGTCCAGTATTTTTATTCCTGGGGAGGGAGCAATTGCTAACTGTTTTTTTTTTCCCCAAAAACTGCATTAAAACTTTCTTTTGTAAGAAAAATGAGAGAAAAAATCAATAAAGCATGAAAGGACATGAAAAATGCATTTTAACCCATATATTTTTTTTCTAACAGTGTAATTTTTTAAAGCTCTCTGAAAAAAAAAAAGTCAATGTGATTCTCAAGGAAAAATGCAACACACACAACCCTGAATTCAGGAGCAAAGGCACACACACACGCGCACACACACACACACACACACAAACAGCCCTCCAAGAATAATGAAGATCTAAAGATCTGACCTAGTAGTTTGAGGCAAGGATGAAAAATGGAATAAGCCTTGCCCACCGTGGGACTGGCAGGTCAAAGGGTGTGTTAAATGTGATGGGGAACAAATTCTGTTTTTGGATAGTTCAGCATATAACCATATTAAAGCTGTTAAGTCTCCCAACTCAGTGAAATTACTCTCCGGGGACCAAGTGTTCCCCTGTGGACCTCACTGCACCTCTTTTTTTCTCCCATAAAGAGTAAAACAGCACAGTAAAGAAGGCAAGACATCCTTTTCAGGTCTCAGGTGAAAAGTAAAGGGGAAAAAGACTGAGGGTTAAATGCAATGTTGAAGATGATGTCTCTTAATCAGCGTATCTTTCTTTCTTGCAGCTAAGCAATCTTTGTCAATTACAGGGCATTACTCTGCAGGCCAACTGGCAATTACAATGGCATCTTTCTTCTCATCAGTGACAGCCAAAGGAGAGAGTATTCTGAGTCCGGCTAAATGTAAAGTGGGAAAGTGGAGCTCATTTCAGAGGTAATGTAGAGGGAACCTATAACCAGGATGCAGATGCTCCATGCAGCTGTTATGCAAAGAAGCCCCTGCTCAAAGAGCTGACGTGTTTATTTAGACTGGTGCTAAAGCCGAGTTAATGCCAATTTCCAGAGAGGATTAATATACACTAATGTGGAATTATTGAACTGTTATACACATCTGGAAATGCGTGTTTTTAACTGTTTCTTTTCTGTGGCTGCCAGCTGCACTGGAGAAGCAGCTGATACAGTTGCAGTTGCTTTTAAGACCCAGTTGAATAGATGTCATGCTGTTGGGATGACTATAGGCCCTTCTGATCAAGACCATGGCCCTCAACCGCTTCTGATCCTTTCACTGCTCCTCTTCATCTTTGTCTGAATGCCAGTTTCCCACCTTCCTTTTCAAGATCAGGCTGCAATCTTTTCCATTTCTTCCCAGCTCGCTCACTGTTAAACCTCTTACCATGCGGCCGTGAGTGATCCCAAAAAGGATAACAGCCAGAGAATCAAAAGCCTTTGGATTTCACCTAGAATTTTGTGGTTCATTCATTTAACGTCGGTACAGCAGGAGACCCCGGTTACATTCCCGGGTCAGGAAGTTCTCCTGGAGAAGGAATAGGCTACCCAATCCAGTATTCTTGGGTTTCCTTGGTGGCTGAGATGATAAAGAATCTCTGCCTGCAATGCGGGAGACCTGGGTTTGAGCCCTGGGTTTAGAAGATCCTCTGGAGGAGGGCATCCCACTCCAGTATTCTTGCCTGGAGAATCCCATGAATAGAGGAGCCTGGCAGCTACAGTCCACGGGGTTGCAAAAAGTCAGACACGATTGTGCAACTAAGCACAGCACAGCACAGGACCAGGTGGGTCATCCAAGAGAATAATCCCTTGGCAAAGAGACCACTTAGATTCATGATAAAGGTCATGTCAATGACTCAACTGATCTCATGACCCAGAAGTATCTCTCTCCAGAGACCTACACCAGCATGTCCCTTACTGAGTGGCTGACCCGTCTCAGAAAAGAGCATTGCCCCCACTCCCCATCTCAGTTGTTCAAGGAGGAAGCTGCAGTGTTTATCAGGAAGCATCATGCCCAAGGAGACCCCTCAAGCAGGAAGCTAAAGGTCATCCAGCCCACCCTCTCCTCTTTGTCCCTTCTCTGCACCTATCCTTTCTTGAACGCAGGCTAATCTAGACCTCCACATGATCACTGAGCATCCTAGAAAAGTTTTACCTATTTGATCTTGGCTGCAGCTGTAAGGATTTGCCTCTCAATAATTACAAAGCACATGCCAATCAAAGTGCCCTACCCGTATCAGCCATAAATGCAATTTACCTTTTGAGATTCTGTTGGAGGCTTTTGACAACTATGTGGTTCAACCCATCCCTTCCCCCTCCCACCTTTTGCTCCCTGAATTTCCAGCCGTTCAGACAGATCCCACTGAGTGAACATCAGTCAAACTGTCCCTTCGTCTCCAGTTTCCAAGTACCCTGCAATCATTTGTGCTTTCCTCCAGAACATACCTCTTTCAGCGCCACATCAGAAGAGCTCTTTAAACGCTAACAAGAACCAATATTTTAGATTCTACTGCTCGGCGCTTCAGCTCAAGTCACTTTATTGTAAAATTAGATGTCATTGTGAAAAGCATGGATATAAATATAAGAGCAAAAGGCCCTTTTCTTAATGCAGAAACCAAGGTAACAATATCCTATTTTTTCCTTGTCATCAAAAAGTTCTTTCTTTTGATAGCTCAGCCAATATAATGTGTTGCATATTTACACTTGGCATTAAATAACTATTATGCAAAAGCACTCCACAGTAATATCTAAGTGTATTTATGGAAAGCTAAATTATATTGCCAAGTTTATTTTAGACCAAGGAAGCCCCTGGGAAGGGATCTTGTGTATTTTAAAGAGTAAATGTAAACTATTAAATAGAGAGAGCCTTTGTGGAATGTAACACATTCTACCTAGGTAAATCACAGAGCAATTACACAGTAAACTTTTCTTTGATGAAGCACTGAAGTGATGACATGTAATTACTTTTCCAACGCTGCACCGTGTGTTTATCAAAATGTTAATGCAAGCATAATAACAGGCTGTATGTTTGCGCCGAGAATGTCAGAGCCATCCAGCTGTCAATCACATCTGAAAATAAAATCGCAAATAGGCAGGCAGCTTGAGAGCAGGAGTGATAGCCGATACTCACTCAGCTGACAAGTCCTTTGCTCCTCCACCAATCAGAGTGTCAGCGTAATGCACCTAATGGGAGTGTATCTTTGATTAGCCGGAATGGGTCCAAGTGGCATAAATGGCTGAACTCCGTGTGCGGCTGCCTCTCGCTTCTCATGTTCTGCTAATGGGGCCGCACTCAGGTGCCAGCCGATCCCATTACTTTTCTCCGAGCTCTTCCAGATCAGTGCCCTTGTCAAAGAGCTGCAGAGCCCATGAACAGGCTGGCATGACGCACCCCCAATTCAGACCTGGCTTCCTGGCCAAGGAGCCTGGTTCTCAACCAACCCTACTGTGCTTTCCTCAGTCATGGTCCCTGAGACAGAAAGTCCTAGGCTAGGACCTGTCTCAGCAGTTGGCTCAGCTGGTTTTCCTTAAAGCTCTTAATGCACTTTAAAAAAAAAAAAAAAAAAGTGCCTGGTTTTGAAAAACAAGTGTCAAATATCTGGGAAGGGATGGAAGAACTAAAAGTAGGGTGAGCTAAGTAAGCAGTGCTCGGAGCATGGAGGAGCCCCCCAGGAACTTTCCTAGGGTGCAAGGGTGGGTGGGGGCAGGTGCTAAATCGGCCCCTGATAAGGTCATATTCCGAAACATTTCTTTGTACTCTGGAACATCTGGGAAATGAGCACTCTAGTCCTGGAAACTTCGTGCTCGCCCTGACGCATGTCCTCTTGACATTCTCTGAGAACACTATTCACTGAAGGATCCTTTCAAATGTATCTAAAAATTGCCAGCCACTTGTTAAAGTAGGAGCAGGTGCACGCATCACCTTTGTCTCCTTGAGATCAGGAACTGCAGGCCTCTGGCTCAGTAGGGGGCATTTTTGAATTTCATCCTGCTAAAGCAATGTGGGGCGGTCTGGTGGGCATAAATCTAACCCCACAGTTACAGCATCGCTCACTTCCCTGGTCAGCTGAATTCAGCACACAAATCATACCTGTGTATTTGCATTTTGCTGTTACAAAATGCTGGGCCAGCTTGTCCACCCTGCCCTTCGTGTGTGTGTGATTGTAACCAGGGGAAAGAGACACTGAAGGATGCAGGCAGAAACGAAGGCCCTAAACTCTCTGCTTGCCAGCAATCTCTTTTTTACTGCTTACATTTCTTTAATTTTTTTTTTATATTGGAGGATAATTGCTTTACAATACGGTGTTGGATTCTGCCATACCTCAACAATAATCAGCTATAGGTATACATATGTCCCCTCCCTCTTGAAGCTCCCTCCCACCTCCCACCCCATCCCACCCCTCTAGGTTGTCACAGAGCCCCGGTTTGAGCTCCCTGCATCATACAGCGCATTTCTATGGTAAAATTTCTCTATTTTATATATGGTATTATGCGTGTTTCCATGCTGCTTTCTCAATTCATCCCGCCTACTCCTTCCCTCACTATGTCCACAAGTCTCTTCTCTATGTCTGTGTCTCCATTGTTGCCCTGCAAATAGGCTCGCCTGTACCATCTTTCTAGATTGCATATATATGTGTTGATAAACAATATTTGTTCTTAGTTCCATTATTTTTCATGCTTTCTGGTGATGCCAACACATGTTGCAATGACAAGAGCCATCCTGGACGTTCCTGGCTGCCTCCAGTGCAGTGAATAGCTGATTCTGTACCCACTTCCGTGACTCCCTGAGTGATGGAAAATTTCTTATCACATGCCTGGATTAATGGATGCATTTTGAGTGGCAGGTTTCCAGTGTTACAGAAACTTTAAAAGTCACTCAAACAAAGAAATTTATGGAGACCCTAGGTTCAGGGACCATGGCTGCAGAGCCCCTCACCCCTCTGCATATGATCTGTTGGGAGTTGGATGATTATGCAGGAGAGGCAGGAAGTGGGAATTTAGAGAGACCTGGAAGGTCTGCCCACTGAGCCCCATCTACTAACACCCCAACTCAGCATATATGGCTCCCCACTAGAGCAAGTGTCATTTTAGTTAAAAGTAATACATCTTCTCTTGTTTAAGCCAAAGTTCTTAGGGTTTGTTACTTTACTTTGTTTTTTTCTTCCAAACAGGGACTGAGTCAGATACTGAGTCTGGGGCCTTACTTCTCGGCAGTTGGGGAGGAGACAAGAGAAACATCAAGTGTTGGAAAGAGTCATAGAGAAGCCTGCAGTAGTTAAGGGGAAAACGAGGCAATGTGGAAAGGCAACCCAGGTCACCAGGGTGGTGAGAGGTCTCTCCAAACAGCACAGCATGTAAAGCCCTTGGAGATCTGTTCCCATCAAGTGCTTCCCCTGTCACTTCCTGCCACCTCCCTCCCCTGCAGCTCCGCCTCCCCGTTTTCTATGCACACACGACTCTGCACTGGTTCCTAAGTGCCTGGCCACCATCACGATCCCCATGATGCTATTATGCTGGCACCTTGGCATGGCCTTTACTCATCTCCACCGCTGGAAAAAAAGCTAACACTTCAAGCTTCGTGAAGGGTATTTTTGTGGCAAAGAATTCATTGCTGTCCCCTTAGCACACACATACACCTCTTTGAGCATTCACTTCCCTACAAAGTTTTCTTAATACCATATCACACTATGGAAATCTCATGGGTAAGCATGAGGACCCAAACTCAGGTTTGGAATTCCAGAGCCGAACACAAGTTGGCTTATGGATTTGTAAAGGGTGCCTTGAAATGATATTGATTGAATTTATGATCCAATATTAGAAAGCAGATGGGCTTCCCGAGTGGCTCAGTGGTACAGAACCCTCCTGCAATGCAGGAGACGCAGGAAATGTGGGCTCAACCCCTGGGTAGGGAAGAAGGCAATGGCAACCCATTGCCATTGCCTGGCAGGAGGGCAATGGCAACCCACTCCAGTATCCTTGCCTGGAGAATCCCATGGAGAGAAGAACCTTGCAGGCTAAAGTCCACAGGGGATCAAAGAGCTGGACACGACTGAAGCAGCTGAGCACACATATTAGAAAGCACGATGGGTAAAAGAAGGGCCATTATATATTTATTCAGAGTCAAAACTAGAACTGAATGGAGAAGATGGAGGCTTTGAAGCAGTACAAAGAACTTTCTGATCACTAGAGCTGGTTCAGTTTGGAAGTCTCTTGAAGCTGTGAGCTCCCTCCCTCTGCAAATATGAAAGAGGAGGATGTGTACTCTCCCTGGGAGATGGCGCATATGACCTCAGTGACCCTTATGACACATGTTGACCTTAAGATCCTGTGAAGTATCTGGTGTGTATAGATGAACAAATAATTGCTCAGGTCTACTAGTTTAAAAACACTCTCTCTCAAATCATTGAAACATGTATATTACCATATGTAAAATAGATCACCAGGCCAAGTTCAATGCATGAAACAGGGCACTCAAAGCCGGTGCTCTGGGACAACCCTGAGGGATGGGGTGGGGAGGGAGGTGGCAGGGGGGTTCAGGATGGGGACACATGTACACCCATGGCTGATTGCTGTCAATGTATGGCAAAACCCACTACAATATTGTAAAAGTAATTAGCCTCTAATTAAAATAATTAATTTTAAAAATTCTCAAAAAACAAATACTGTATATTAACCCATATATATGGAATCTGAAAAAGTTAGCATACATGATCTTATTTACAAAGCAGAAATGAGACACAGACACTGAGAACAAACATACAGATTCCAAGGGTGAAAGGCAGGGATGGGATGAATTGGGGTGCTGGGATGGACATATATCCTCTGTTGATATTATGGATTAAAAAGATAACTATTGGCAACCTGGACTTCCCTGGCGGCTCAGTGGTATAAAGAATCCACCTGCCAGCGCAGGAGACTTGGGTTCAATCCCTGGGTTGAGAAGATTCCTTGGAGAAGGAAATGGCAACCCACTCCAGTATTCTTGCCTGGAAAATGCCATGGACAGAGGAGCCTGGTGGGCTACAGTCCATGGGGTCTCAGAGAGTCGGACATGACTGAGCGACCAAACAAATAAAGAACCTGCTGTGGAGCACAGGAAACTCTACTCAATGCTCTGCGGTAACCTAAATGGGGATGAAATCCAAAAAAGGGGGAATGGGAATACATATGGCTGATTCACTTTGCTGTACAGTAGAAACCAGCATAACATTGTAAAGCAACTAAACTCCAATAATTTTTTTTTTTCAAAAGTTCTCTAGTAGTGCTCGGTTCTCAGCATATATAAGACTCCCTCGTAAAGCTTGTTAAAATCCTGGGCTCCACTCCCAGAAATCCTGTTCAGTAATGTGGAGGCGGTCACTGGGAATTTGCATTTTAAACAATCTCTGTGGATGATTTTGTTGGAAGTAGTTCTGGACTGGGCTTTCCAGGTGGCGCCAGTGGTAAAGAATCAGCCTGCCAATGCAGGAGACATAAGAGACAGGGGCTCTATCCCTGGATCGGGAAGATCCTCTGGAGGAGGGCATCCCACCCACTGGTGAATCTTGCCTGCTGAATCCCACAGACAGAGGAGCCTGGCGGGCTACAGTCCATGGGGTCACAAAGAGTCAGATATAACTGGAGAGACTTTGCATGCACGCACACATGCACGCACACAGCTCTAGACTATTATTGGAGAAACACTGGTTTAGAAAGTGTCAATCAATACACCAGAGACCACGTTACTGGACACATCTCTCTCTTTTTCTTTTCTTTTTAAATGTTTATTTGGCTACACCAGATCTTAGTTGCAGCATGTGAACCCTCAGTTGGAGCATGTGGGATCTAGTTCCCTGGCCAGGGATCAAATCCAACCCCCTGAATTAGGAGTATGGAGTCTGACTTACCAGGGAAGTTCCAACAAGTCTCTCTTTATATCGTCACGAAGACAACCCAAGCTTAAGGGATCTCCTAGTACATGAGTGTGAGAAGTTTACAATGTGGGCTCCAAGTCCAAGCACAGAGGCACATGAAAGTCTCCAAAGCCAGGCTGTCAGGATGCAGGGAGGATGTGTTCAGAGGGCCCTGGGGAAGGCTGGGCAGGTAGGAGATAGACGCGTGGACAAGACTGCTACAGCTCTCCCACCTCCAAGGACAGCTCAGTGCTCTGGGAGGGAAAGTAACAAATGATCCAGCACGCAAGGATCACGATTCTCATTGGATCTCATTGATT
Source organism: Cephalophus harveyi (assembly GCA_006410635.1). Lineage (NCBI taxonomy): Eukaryota > Metazoa > Chordata > Mammalia > Artiodactyla > Bovidae > Cephalophus > Cephalophus harveyi. The sequence goes on from SJYT01022848.1 coordinate 116,955, forward strand.
CTCATTCCTGATCTCAAGGATCAGGAATCTCATTGATTGATCAGCTAGATGACAGATTTTGAGGCCTGTCCTTAGAGAAGTGAGACAAGGAGGTTTGTCAAGGTTGTGGGGGAGCTCAAAAGCAATGATGTCACCTGTCCTCAGAGGGTAATGAAGTGGAAAAGCTTCAGCTACAAAAGCACAACAAGCAGATTTTAACATACATGGGGCAGTCAGAAGGAGACACACAGCCGGTGGCTGCTTGGCAGTGAGATTTCTCCAAATCAGACAGTCCACATTCTGTGTGGTTTAACAGCACCCAGAGTTGATAATTTAACCCAACCCTCTGTGAATAAATGTCAGGTGAAGGGGCAAAAGGTTAAGAGGCTAGTATATTGTTTTCACATAGAAACCCTTCTCTGGACTTAGTGTCAATATAGAAATCCTCCATCCAGATAGGTAGTAGTAGAAACCCCATCTGAATGGAGGATTTCTATATTGACACTAAGTCCAGAGAAAGGTTTCTATGTGAAAACAATATACTAGAGGAAATGGCAACCCACTGCAGTGTTCTTGCCTGGAGAATCCCAGGGATGGGGGAGCCTGGTGGGCTGCCATCTCTGGGGTCGCACAGAGTCGGACACGACTGAAGCGACTTAGCAGCAGCAGCAGCAGAAATAGGGTTATTTCCAAGGCTGTTAAAGCTTTGAAGATGGGAAAGGAATCTGATGTTAAGAGATGACTATGGGTACTGTATCCTTCTATCTTGGACAAGCGTCCCTTCATTTTGACACTTTATCAGTGAGAGAGATGCCAAATGCAGAGGTGTGTCAAGTCTGAGAAGATCCACGTTCAAGGTTACCTGGATCCCTGAAGACGGTGGGAAACATAAGGAGCCTCCGTGTGGCGGTACCTTCTGCAGTACCCACGCAGCATTCATTCTCAGAATAGCCTCCCAGAGAAAGGATGGAAGCATGAAAAAAATAGCGTTTCCCAAACGGATATTCTTAGAAATGTTCAGAAAGGTTCTTATCAAATGCATTGAATTTCCTAGAAAGGACAGCATAATGGGACTTCCCTGGTGGCCCAGTGGTTGAGAATCCAGCTTGCAATTCAGGGGTTGTGGGTTCAATCCCTAGTCGGGGAACTAAGATCCCTCATGTACCATAACCAGAGAGTCCAGGCACCACAATGAAAGACCTCGTGTGATGCAATGAAGATCCCGTGTGCCATAATCGAAACCTGACACAGCCAAACAGATTATAAATAAACGAATATTTTTAAAAAGAGGAAAGACGGTGTAAGGACAGATCAGGCTAGAATCTCAGAAGTCCTTCGATCTTATTTGGTTTGTGTGAATGTCAACGATCTCATTTATCATTACCATCATCGCCAACACCGATACTGTTAGCATCATCACACGTTCTGATCCCAACGGAGGAAAAAGCCAGAAATAGTGAATCTGCCTTATTATTTTCTTGCAGGTAATTCTTTCATAGTAACAGGGAGTCCCTTCGTTGCTGAATTAAGACTGTATCAATTAGCTGGAGCACAGAGCAGAGGGCAGTGAGCTGGCTCATCTCACAGTGGGTGCCTTGGGCACGCCCTGTTGGGCTCAACCTAGTGTATCTGGGACTTTAAAAAATAGGTTCCACTTTTCCATTTGGCAACAAATATTTTATCTTAAAAATTACAAGGCTCACAGGGTAAGTATGATTTCGCCCGTTTGAATCCACTGATTACAGGTTATTGAAGCTAATCAGTAAAAATGAGGAATGGGATTAAGAAATAGTTTATTCCCTTCCCATGTGCAGTCTGCTTGGCACCTGAGTTCTGGGTTCTGTTCTGTCTCAGCCTGTGCTCTCCTCTAGCTTGGGGCCTGACTCTTACACCTTCTCCTCTACGCTGTCCTTTGACATCTTTTGTCCCTGTCCTGCTCTTCCTTGTCCTAAGGAAGATGCTAAGTGGTTCTGACCTGTTCCTAGCACAGATAAGTGGTGCATCATAGATGCAGAAGATACAGAAATGTGGTCCAGGCGCAGCTGTGAAACACCCAGATCCCAGCATGCCTCTCTCCCTGACATCAATATCCTCATTGGTATCCATTCTAAACTTCCCTGTCTTCCCTTCAAAGTACTCCACGTACCGCTTCATCTGCATTGCCTCAGCCCTGGCTTGATCAACTACACATTGCCAACGAAACGGTCTTATTCACCAGGTAAGAAGTGGGTCTCATTTTTCTCTCTAAAGACAAACTTTTTCCTTACACTTAAAGGTCTTCTGCCTGAAAACACAGCCATGTTTCAGCACAAAGTTCCAAAACAGGTGTTGGCTAATTCAGTAATTAGTATGCACATCTAACTCCATGCAGCCTCCGTTGATCTCTCAATTATAGTTAGTGGGTCCTCTGAAGTTTGTGGTAGTTAATTAGAGCATTATTGAACAGTTGGGCTCGAGAGCTGAGCTCTGCCATCAGCCTCCAGCCTGGTCCCAAGCACTGAATGCTGGGGCCGGGCCTCGACTGGGGAAGCGCCAGTCTGCAGGGTGACCCGACGCCAGGAGGGCTTTTACTGTCTTTTGAATAACAGCTGGAGGGAGGCTTCTTTTATGAGTGCAGAATAATGGCCACATTCTTTATTCTGTCCCACCCTTGACAGGAAAATTCACATTCCAGTGGTGATCTGTTTCAAAAATGTCTCCTCGGGGGGGAAAAAGATACCTTCAACGTTCAAAAAAGAGGATAATGGCTCCAGGTGGGCTCTGGAAAGTCAAAACCTAAGGTGAACACAAGAGTTAGAGATCTTTCTCCCTGCCCCTCTTCTGCTGCTTTGCCGTGACTAGGCTCCCGGAAGACCTCAGGAGGGGCAGAGAGAGACAGTGGCCAGGAGCGTGTAGGGACCCGGGGAAGGTGAACAGGGCACAAATTACAGATTGTGATTTGGAAACGGTGGCCTCTGAATAATGGAGGTATCATGTCATCTGAAACATCTGAGTCTGACTTTCCAAAACTCCTGATTGCCCGGGTTCTGTTCTGAATGCAGTCCATGAATATTAGAGCAAGCATGCCCTCATCACTCTAAGACAGAAAGACAAGCATGTCTTCGCCGATGGAAGGGCGGGAGGTGCTCGGGGGATTGGAGGCTAAGGAGGACGGAGCATTACTGATTGTGGTCACAGTCAGTGTGTTTCCAGGGAGGATTCTCTTCTCTGTTCAAATTTAGCTTCCATGCTGTTCTTCCAAATTCATGAAGTCAAAAGGGTCACCACTCTTTTCTTGACAAGCAGTGAGGTGTATTATTCTGCAACCCACCCATCACTGTAGGAACGGAATGGGAGAGGCAGGATCTGGGCTGGTCCACTGAGTCGGTATTCATCTCTCTCCACCTCTCTTCCCCAACACCCCCTACCACTCCCAGGCTTCTCCCAACCTGGTCAGGAATGTAAAGGCAATGGAAAGACACACACATCTCAAAAGTTTGAAATGAACTTTATACCTTGGAGGTATTGGGGGTCTGGGTCCAGAGCCCTGCAATGAAGTGAACATCAAAATAGAGCCAGTCACACAATTTTTTGGCTTCCCAGTTCATAATATATCATAGTATATTAAGTGTGCAATAGCATTTTGTTTAAAAAACTTACATAATTTAATTTAAAAATTTGCTTAGTCGCTGCTGCTGCTGCTAAGTCACTACAGTCATGTCCGACTCTGTGAGATCTCATAGACAGCAGCCCACCAGGCTCCGCTGTCCCTGGGATTCTCCAGGCAAAATCACTGGAGTGGGTTGCCATTTCCTTCTCCAATGCATGAAAGTGAAAAGTGAAAGTGAAGTCACTGAGTTGTGTCCAACTCTCAGCGACCCCATGGACTGCAGCCCACCAGGCTCCTCCATCCATGGGATTTCCCAGGCAAGAGTACTGGAGTGGGGTGCCATTGCCTTCTCCATTTAGTTGCTAAGTCATGTCTAATTCTTTTGTGACCCCATGGACTGTAGCCTGCCAGGCTCTGTCCATGGGATTTCTCAGACAAGAATACTAGAGTGGGTTGCCATTTCCCTCTCCAGGGGATTTTCCCAATCCAGGGAGAGGCAGGCAGATTCTCTACCACTGAGCCACCAGGGAAGCCCAATTAAAAAATGCTTTCTTGCTTAAAATGCTGACCATCATCTGAGTCCTCAGTGATTCATCATCCTTTTCTTGGTAGATGGTTTGACGTATCTCGAGAATTAGCAAAATGTGACACAGAGGCATGAAGTGAGCAAATGCTGGGGGGAAATGGTGTTGGCAGAGTGGCTTGATGCAGGGTTGCCACAACAAACCTTCAACCTGTAAAAAATGCAGTATCTGCAAAACGCAACAAATCAAGGTGTGCCTGTGCTGGAGATGAAATGGGTACAGTGGAAAGGAAGCTGCATTTGCCAGGATCTGATCTCCACTCGGCCACTGTGTGAGCTTATTATGTAGGTCACATAACTTCTCGCCAACACATCTGAAAAGTGGAAATTGGCATAACGTGGCCTTCAGAATCAGTTAAGCAGAGGTGAGGTTATCAACCATCTCCCTGGGAAGGGCGTGAGTAGAGACAGTATGGGAAGTGATGTCAGAAGGCAGAGAGCTGGTTCTTCTCTCCACTCTGTTCAGTGAGGGATCCTTAGGTGAGTCTTCACTGATATGGATGTCAATTCCTCTAGCCACAAACAGGAAACATAGCAGGATCCATCCAATACATCCCACAGAACCAAGGTGAAGACTAAATGTGATAATTATGTGAAAATACTGTGAGGGCTGCAAAGGGTGGCATAAACAAATGTTTAGTGCAGGCTGGAGTGAGGCGGATGAGTGATCAAGTGGGCTGCACTGATTGCCAGGAAGCTAGGGAGAAAACTCAGAGTTTGTGACGCTCATCTACACAACAGCCTCAGGGGCCGACATCAGACAATTTACAAATTCAGAGCTCTCCTGGGCTTGCAAGAGCCTTTAAAGTGAGGGAGCCTCCCCACCTCAGTTCCACTTTGCTGTGTTGTGAACGTAAAGAGCTCTTGCCAGATTCTCACCAGGCTCTCTATGCATCAATTCCTATACTAGGGAACAGCGTAGGAGAGCTCATCAAAGGTTCTAGGAATTTCATCTTGGTCACCACTTCCCCCTCCATCAAGCATCCTTTATAAAGGCCAAGCCGGGAAGCAGGTACCAGATGTCTTTACATCCTATCCATCTGAAGCTAGGATGTGGTCGAAAGCTCTCCTGATGCCCTTCCAGGCTAAGATGTGCTACTTCAGAATTCTATAAGCCCCTCTCAGAAATTCAGTGAATAGACAATAATCAGACTCTGTGATGGAGAAGGCAATGGCACCCCGCTCCAGTACTCTTGCCTGGAAAATCCCATGGATGGAGGAGCCTGGTGGGCTGCAGTCCATGGGGTCGCTAAGAGTCAGACATGACTGAGCGACTTCACTTTCACTTTTCACTTTCATGCATTGGAGAAGGAGGTGGCAACCCACTCCAGGGTTCTTGCCTGGAGAATCCCAGGGATGGTGGAGCCTGGTGGGCTGCCGTCTATGGGACTGCACAGAGTCGGACACGACTGAAGCGACTTAGCAGCAGCAGACTCTGTGATGCAAATGGAGGTCTGTTGTTCAGTTGTTAAGTCATGTCTGACTCTTTTTGACCCCATGGGCTATAGCCTGCCAGGCTCCTCTCTCCATGGGATTCTCCGGGCAAGAACACTGGAGTGGGTAGCCATTTCCTTCTGCAGGGAATCTTCCCCACCCAGGGGTTGAACCCACATCCCCTGCCTTGGCAGGTGGATTCTTTACCAGGGAGTCACCAGGGAAAGCCCCAGTGGAGGTTTACTAAGCATTACACACTGGAGGTCCATCATTTCAATTAAGAAAGACTGCATGCTGACTACGTGCTAGGTTCTGGGACAGCAGCACTGATTCCCTTTACCTCTCCAGGGACTGAGGTTGAGGAAGTCCAATTTGTGAGGTTATCAGTACAAATACACCTGGATTGTTGTGTTCTCATGCTGATGTTCATAATGCCTTATGGGGTAGGCAGAGAAGACCTTAGCATCCCCCTTTAAAGATGAGTAAACCACCATCTGCAGAGGTTAAAGTCACATGCTTAGTAAATACTGGAGTCAAGACTGTTCCACACACACTAAGGGGTCTGTGTCTATTGTAACAGGTTTATTGAGGTAACGTCAGCATGCAATAAACTGTACATATATAAAGTGTCCATTTGATCAGTTCTGATTTGTGGTCACCTGTGAAGTCACCACTACAATCAAGAGAAAGAACACTGCCGTCGCTCTCTGTAATCTCTCCTTTTTGCCTGCCTCCACCCTTCAAGGAATTACGTGATCTGTTCTCTGTATCTAAAAATGAGTTGGCTTTTTCTAGTACTTTATATAAATGGAATCACATACTAAGAACTCTTTCTTGCTGGGCTCCTTTCACTTAGCATAACTATTTTGAGATTCATCTAACGTTGCCGCATGTATCACTAGCTTGCTTCTCTCCACTGCCAAGGTGTATTCCACTGTGTGGACCCACCACACTTGGTCTTGATTTTATGTCCAAACAAATGTTTTAATGGCTTCTCTCAGAAAAAGGGGAAAAAAAAGGGAAAATAAGGGCAATTCCCTCTACCTCTGCTCCAACTGTGGATGATAACAATTCACGTCTGTTCCTCACATATCTCCTGATTAAATGGTCACACGTATCAGAGATGCACAGACCACAGCATCAGGAAGCATCACTGAGAGGAGGTCTTATTGAGACCTGTGCATCAAGACGACAGTTTCTTTGCTTGCAGACAAGGAGAACTCACAGAGGCATAAACAATGGAGAACTTTGGAAAAAATTATGAGAGCAATTTAGCAGTGGATAATTAGATATCTTTTGCAGGGTGTTTGGGAAATTAAATTAGCTTTTTTTTTTTTCAATGAAGGTTTGGGGGAACACTTCATAAAAAATATTTCTGTGACTGATTATTTTTCTAATATTCTCTGCCTCTCTTTCTTGCACATTCAGGGAAGTGGCACTTTTTGCCCTTAGCGGTGGCAGCCAATCATAGCCTATAATTGCATTCACTGCATAAATTGTCAGTGTCATGAATAATAAAATTAGTTTAAATAAACCCCCAGCCACAATCACAAATAACTATCTGGTAGAGGATCCTCTGTCCTTTCATTCTAGGGGAAAGGGTCAGTGTAATCTCTGTAGTTAAATTCTCAAATTAAAATGAAGATATAATTATTAGAGAGAGAGGGCTGGCAACGGAGGGGGATGTTCTGTGATGCTCAGCAGCTTCACAAGAGATCTGGCCTCCCGCCTGGACCCTCAGGGGGCCTGGTACCTATGCTGGACCGCCATGGCTAGCAGTGATGGCCCAGAAAGGGTTTGCACTGCCCCGGGGGCCTCAGCTTTCCTATAGGAGGGTCTAGAGGGAGAGGTTTCAGACCCAAGGCTGATCAGTTCTTCACTCTCTTGCTGTGTCCTAATGAAATGTCTCCACATATTACCTGGTGGCCCCAAGCTACTTTTGAAAACTACCCCCACTGGTCTGGCACTCTGATCATCCAAAAATGCTGGCCAGTTTTTAAGGGAATCTCTTGAAGAACTCTCCTATTGAATATCGATCAACTCCTTAAGCTTCCTACTCCTTGACTGTGCATAAAGGTGTTTTGAGAGTTTTGCAAGTCCCAGCTCAGTTTCTTTTTTTCTAAACTTTTTATTTTGTATTGGGGTACAGTTGATTGACAATGTTGTGATAGCTTCAGGTGGACAGTGAAGGGACTTAGCCACATACATATGCATGCTAAGTCACTTTGTGACCCCATGGCCTCTAGTCTGCCAGGCTTCTTTGTCATGGGATTCTCCAGGCAAGAACACTGGAGTGGGTTGCAATGCCTTCCTCCAGAGGATCTTCTTGACCCAGGGACTGAAACTACATCTCCTGCATTAACAGACAGGTTCTTGACCTGCTTGGGAAGCCTAGCCATCCATACACATTCTCCCCGAAACTTCCTCCCCATCCAGGCTGCCACCTGACATTGAGCAGGGTCCCCTGTGCTCTAAGTAGGTCCTTGTTGACTATCCATTTTAGCTATCCAGCCACGCTTCAGTCTGACAGTATGACTCATAACCTCAAAAACCTTTGGAGACTATATTTAGACATCTGAGTGGACTCCATCAGCTCCTCTCTTTCTTTACATACCCTTTGCAAAAGCTCTGCCCTCTCTAGATGTTTCGGAAGCTGCTAGAGTGAGCGAGACAGGAGCCGGCAATCCCACTCTTAAACTCAGACCGCCTCAGGCCCACAGCATCCTCAAGCTGGAAGGCTGCCCCATCACTGTCCACGCAGGGGCCTGCCTGTGCCCTGGATTCTCCCATCACCCTCCTGTCTACTCTCCTCAGCATGGCTTCTGTTTATATCACATGATTTTTCCAAACGCAGTCCTTTTCACGCTGACCCCAGCCCCCCTAACTGAGCCAGTTGTCGGGGTGAGTCTCACGCCTTCTGCCCCCCACTCCCCTTATCCCACTCCTGAGCCCACTCTACTGACTTTATGTAATGAGGTTTATTGTTTGTGCTTAGCAGTTTTCAAAGCCCCATCACCCTCTTTGAGTTCGCCCTCAGATCTTCAGCTTGCCAAAGAGGTGGGCTTTTGAAGCTCCCTTCATTAATTCAGTACCTAGCTTCTGCATTTAATGGCACACGGGTTTGAAGTGTACATAAGCCACAGTGGAAACATCTGAGAAGCGTCCCAAGATACCGCAAATTATAAAGGCTGATTAGGAAATAGCATGGTGCTCTATCTTCTCCTGCCTTAGAACTTGATTCCTTATATCAAAAAGATTCCAGGATATCAAAATATCACTGTCTGACTCTGATAATGACTTCCCAGAGTTTCAGACATTGGTGGAATAGAGATTTAATTTTAATTATCAGCAGCTCTGTTTTTTTTTTTTTTTTTTCAACAGTGCCTGGAAAGGACAGGGGAGCTGGGAAGAAGGATGATGAGGAGAAGGAGGCAGGTAACATAGCTATGAAACCCTGCTGCCTTCCACAGGTCTCACCACCCCTGGATGGAGGGGTTCCTGGGCTGCAGATGTAGGCGCTTCTCTGCTGCTAGTCTGTCTTGCTGGCACTAATGCTGGCAGGCGGCAAATGCCAGGAGTTGATCCCTGAGAAGCCACGTGGGCTAACAATCAATGCAAACGCGCAGATGTCGGAAACCACACGGAAGCAATTGAGTTTCCAAATCCAGCCTTGACCAGCTGGGTTATAACCTGCTGATGCTAGAGCCACGGCAGGGGTGGAGGTGATGCTGGGGCAGCTGCAGGGGTGGGTGGTAGCCAACCCTCTCCCCCACTTCAGTGAGGTCCCTGTTATCCCTGAAAGAGGAGCATGATCCTTGGAAAATATGGCTTATGGAAAGGAATCTTATCTAAGACCACCTAAGAGTGTCTGAGAAATTGAGGCTGGGTTTGACATTCTTTAGGGAGTCACCTGTTATATCCAAAGTCCTCACCACCCCTGGGAGCCGCTGAAGCTCTTCACTGTCCTCCCACACCGACCCGGAGACAGACTTTGACCCGGAGGCCTGGATGCTGGTCCTGACCCTACCAGCATCAGACACAGCCCGAGGGAAATCACAGAGCCTCTCTTGTCTTCAATGGCCTTGGTGATTTCCAACCATTTTTCTTTTTTTTTAAGTAGTGGAAGCATTTTCTTCTTCAAACGAAATCTGACATGCATGCTCACTATTTACAATAGCTGAGAGGGGCTTCCCTGGTGGTACGAGGTCCCTGCTGGCTCTGTGTCTCTTGGGCCCCCTCCTACCAGCCACCCCAGCAGAGGCTGAGGGACCTCAGGGCACCCCAGCGCTCCTCAGAACCTACCAGAAAAATAAAGCACTAAACTATCCTCACAAGTGCTTCTGGCTGTAACATTTATGACTTGATTTTAATCTGTACCATTTAGGATGCACTCAGGAGGGGCCCTGAGAGAGGCACACGGCAGACTTTTTTCCTTGGAAAATCAGCCATCACTTATCCTTAAGGAGGAAAAAAGATGCCAATGCTGAGAAAATGATTTCCCTTTTCACAACCTTATTATGAATGCTGAGCATAGCTGGAGGCAAGGCAAGGCTGTGTGTGTGTGTGTGTTAGTGTATAAGTGCATGTGAGTGTATGTATAAGTATGTGCATGTAAGTGTGTATATGAGTGCATAAATGTGTCTGTATAAGTGTATGTATGTATATGTGTGTGTATAATTGTAAAAGTATGTATAAGTGTGTGTATAATTACGTGTATGTGTGTGTGTGTCTGTATGTATGTATATAAGCATGTATATAAGTGTATGTATAAGTGTGTGTGGATCACAACAAACTGTGGAAAATTCTTTAAGAGATGGGAATACTAGACCACCTTACCTACCTCCTGAGAAATCTGTATGCAGGTCAAGAGGCAACAGTTAGAACTGGACATGGAACAACAGACTGGTTCCAAATCAGGAAAGGAGTACATCAAGGCTGTATATTGTCACCTTGCTTATTTAACTTCTATGCAGAATACATCATGCAAAATGCCAGGCTGGATGAAGCACAAGCCAGAATCAAGATTGCTGGGAGAAATATCAATAACCTCAGATACGCAGAATGGCACCACCCTTATGGCAGAGTGTGAAGAGGAACTAAAGAGCCTCTTGATGAAAGTGAAAGAGGAGAGTGAAAAAGTTGGCTTAAAGCTCAACATTCAGAAAACTAAGATCATGGCACTGATCCCATCACTTCATGGCAAATAGATGAGGGAACAATGGAAACAGTGCCAGACTTCATTTTTGGGGGTTCCAAAATTACTGCAGATGGTGATGGCAGACATGAAATTAAAAGATGCTTGCTCCTTGGAAGAAAAGCTATGACCAATGTAGACAGCGAATTGAAAAGCAGAGACATTACTTTGCTGACAAAGGTCCGTCTAGTTTAAGCTACGGTTTTTCCAGTAGTCATGTATGGATATGAGAGTTGGACTATAAAGAATGCTGAGCGCTGGAGAATTGATGCTTTTGAACTGTGGTGTTGGAGAAGACTCTTGAGAGTCCCTTGGACTGCAAGGAGATCAAACCAGTCAATCTAAAGGAAATCAGTCCTGAATATTCATTGGAAGGACTGATGCTGAAGCTGAAACTCCAATACTTTGGCCACCTGATGTGAAGAACTGACTCATTTGAAAAGACCCTGATGCTGGGAAAGATTGAGGGCAGGAGGAGAAGGGGACAACAGGGGATGAGATGGCTGGATGGCATCACCAACAATGGACATGAGTTTGAGCAAGCTCTGGGAGTTGGTGATGAACAGGGAAGCCTGATGTGCCGCAGTCCATGGGGCCGCAAAGAGTCGGACACGACTGAGAGACTGAAGTGTGTGTGTGTATACGTGGTATGGCTCTGTGTGTGTGTGTGTATACGTGGTATGGATGTGTGTGTGTGTGTGTGTATGTGGTATGGATGTGTGTGTGTGCGTGTGTGTGTACATGGTATGGATGTGTGTGTGTGTGTGTACGTGGTATGGATGTGTGTGTATACGTGATATGGATGTGTGTGTGTGTGTGTATGTGGTATGGATGTGTGTGTGTGCGTGTGTTTATGTACGTGGTATGGATGTGTGTGTGTGTATACGTGGTATGGATGTGTGTGTGTGTGTGTGTATACGTGGTATGGATGTGTGTGTGTGTGTGTGTACGTGGTATGGCTGTGTGTGTGGTGTGGGTGGGCAGGTGTGGTTGACAATTCAACCCTTTCTGCTCTTATAGTTATGTCTGCAGCAACAGGGCAGAGGCTGCAGCCAGATCTCAGCTTTGTGCCCCTGGCACTGCAGGTACGTTGACCCCAGGATGGCCAAGGGGCTGAGAATCCCTTCATATCCCATGAGAGTGGAGGGAACCCATCAGGTCTCCCGTGTGAACTGGAGAGACTCAAGTCAAGCTTGTCTGGGGGACAAATCCATCTGTGGACACACGTGCGCAGCCTGACACCCCAGCCCGGGGTCCGGGCTGGGCCACTGCTGAGTGTTCTAACCACCTGTCCAGACACACTTTCACCATCTCCCTCCCCGCACGGCTGTTTCCATGTAGGGGAGGAATTTTGGAGCTGCAGTAATTTTCCTCTATTGTCTGGCACCCCTGCTTTTACATCAGAGAACTATAGGAGGAGAACAGTATTCTCCCAGGCAGATTTCAGCATTTAGGGGACAAATAAACCCACTCACAGCCCAGGCTTCCCCACTTCCCTTACACCACTCACAACAATTCAGATAAACACCTTTTCAAATGACGCTTCTCCTGTAATTTCACTTCCTTTAAAAACAGTGATGGGGTTATGTCTGCTGCCCTGAAACGTCTATCATGCATTTATTTTATCCAGCTCAGTGCTAGGCAGCAATTAGCAAAGGGAACACTAATTAGGTTTTACAATGTAATATGTGTCCCCCTAAACTTAAGTCATAGCATTTTAAGCTCCTAACGATTGCAAGGTCACTCCTCTTTTCTTCATAATAGCAAGGATGCTAATAAGTGCATTTGGTATGCATGGGGATGCCTTTGTTTTCTCTTGGGGCTTATTAGCATTTATTGGGGACACTTTTCTTAATTTGTTGCTGAACTCATGCCCTAAATAGAACCAGTGAACCAGTGAACTGAAAGGCTAAAATTTTAGACTCTAGAGGAATAGATCCTCTCTATAGCCTGGCTATCTGGGTTACTATGAGAAAGTCAACTTGTTTCCCCACCTGATTTCCAAGCTTCACATCCCTCTATGTCCAGTCGTCTCAGCCAGCCAACCATCTCCCACCTGCAAATGTATTTCAACTTGTCCCTTCCTGCCAAGACAAATGTTATATTACTGAACTATGTATGTTATAAATGCCTTAACATTCCGAGTTTCAGGTTTTGATCCTGTTGCCAGGATACTCTGGGTGCAGGTACTGTTTCTAGAATCAGTTTCTATTTCTTAGACTGGAAGCTCTCAGGAGGCGGAATGCAAACCCATGAGATAGTCTCTGGGCAGACTGAGCCCAGAGTCGCACATAACTCAGTGCTCTGTGTGGGCTCTGGGCGCTGCTGCAGAGAATGAGGTGGTGGACATGTCGATGCTGAGCTTCCAGCAGCCTCAGCAGAATTCTCCCCAGCGCAGCTGCAGGAAGACATGACAAAACGTATTTCCGGGGCTGACATGCCCAATCATCACGTCGAGGGCGACCTCAGAGGATGACGTGATTCTGAGAGACACTGATGGGAATCAGCCTTCCTGTCTTCCTTCTAACAGAGTGAAAGGAAGGGATGAATGGAGGTTTACATATGCAAACTAGAGAAAGCTAGAGTTATCTTAATTTATTTCTTTGTTTGATCAGTATTTATCCTTGTGTAGGGATGTAGTGGGGAACAAAATAGGCCAAGTGTGTTTTGTGCCTCTCGAGTCTATCTTTCAGTGTGAGGAGATCATGTTAGTGGGAGTTGCTCAGTCGTGTTCGACTCTTTGCAACCTCATAGACTATAGTTTATGAGGCTCCTCTGTCCATGGGATTCTCCAGGCAAGAATACTGGAGTGGATTGCCATTGCCTTCTCCAGGGGATCTTGCCGACCCAGGGATCAAACCCAGGGCTCCTGCATTGCAGGCGGATTCTTTACCTTCTGAGCCATCAGGGAAGCTCATAGAGTGAGCTGCTAATTCCCCAATGTGTTCTTCATTTTTAATCACGTTAATTAAAATAAAGAGTTATGAGGTGTCATCAAAGAAGATGGCCCGATCTACTCACTGGGTGTAGGGAGTTCTTTGAGGAAAGGATATTTCAGCTGGACTCTGACAGATGAGTAGAAGTTATGAGATAAATGGGGCAGAGACAGAGAGCAGCACGCATGACGGTCCCAGGGCAGAAAGTGGCAAAGAGCCAACTGAGGCTGTCTGCTCAGGCTGGGTGTGCAGTGGGGAGCTCTCTGCAGAACTTCATTTTTATCCTTGGCCAAGGATAGAATATACTGGGCCATTTTATCCTCGGCACCTTTAAAGCAGAAAGTGACATGATCACTCACCAGCCCTGCCCTCCAATATTTTCTTGAGCAGCAATCAGATGAGCTCTTGAGCCATCCAGGCACCAAGAGTGGGAGTTACAGAATCCTTCATAACATGCTCCATCTTCTCTGGGAATCTACAGAGTGCAGGACTCCAAAGCTGTCTGTGAGGATCGAGAGATTAGCATGCACACACACACACAGAGCTTTGAATGAGAATCAACAGATGAGCATGGCAATATCTGAGCTTCGAAGGAAGTAACTCCCAGGAACAGAGATTCCCAGCTACTGCAGCTTGTGATCATTCCTGGTGTTTCCATGATAGCTGCCTCCCGACAAGAAGCATCCTTCTGTGGGAAGAAGAAAAAGAAAAGCTTCCGCGGTGGCTCATATGGTAAAGAATCTGCCTACAGTGCAGCAGACCCAGGTTCGATCCCTGGGTCGGGAAGGTCCCCTGGAGAAGGGAATGGCTACCCATTCCAGTATTCTTGCCTGGAGAATTCCATGGATAGAGGAGCTTGGTGGGCTACAGTCAAAGAGTCAGACACGACTGAGCGACCAGCACTAACAAGGAGCATCTTTCTGGTGGGAGGAAGAAGAAAAAGACAAGCAGAGCAGGCTTGAGAGAACAGGTGGGAGGAAGGAAAGACCATCCAAAAAGCTTCTGAGAAGCGCTCAGAATCTTCCTGCTCTCCCTTTAAGGGACCTGAATGTCAGATCCTGCAAGAGCAAGATGAGCCCCGGGTCTCAGACAGAGTGAGGATCTGAGTCATGCCTCTCCTGGCTACTGAAAGCCCTTGTGAATAAAGCGCCAGCCCTTCACCTCTGGAGCAGGTTGGGGTCGGACCTTCATCCCACCCCTGCCCTGAACCTCCCTTTCACGGCTGTCCTGAGCCGGAGACAGGACTCATTCTGTCAGGAGCCTCAGTGACCACACGACCCAGCTGCCCCCACTGGCAGACGCCTCAGACCCCTGGCGATAAACACTACTTTGTCACACACACTTAAAAATGACATCAAGAGAAGAAACTGCAGTGGGTTGTGTCACCAGAGCACATGGAACATTCTCATAGCCAGATAATGCGGAAATAAAGTGCGTTTGTAATAGACAACAAAAGGATTATCCCCCATTCATTTCAAAGCACCCTTCATTCCACTGAGGGATTACATTTCTCTTTACTTATCTTGCAAATTTTTTTTTCCCTTTTTCCTCATTCTTGTTTTCTCTGAAGAGCACACGCATGGCTTATGGCAAATATAAAATGTAGCTGGGTCTTTTAAAGGCAAGGCCTCTGTTCATCACAGAGACGTCCTGTTCATCACAGAGACGTCCTGTACATCCAGGACACCATGGAAGCTCTAATCCACTGCCAGGTGGCTGGATGACTCAATAACGAACACACAGCATCCCAGGCATCGCTGTCTCTTTGCTCATCGCAAGGGGGAAAAGGAGCCCTGAGAGAGGGCAGCATCTCAGAGCAGAGCTGAGCCGGTCATACGGCCTCTCTGAGTTCTTCCAACACTGGACTTTGAGCCCCTGAGGCAGGCTTCGTGGCTTTCCTCTGAACATCCTCCAGGTACCCATGGCTCTTGAAGAACCACTGACTGGCATGCTTTTTTTTGGTCTCTCTGTGCAGCATGTGGGAATCCTAGTTTCCGGACCAGACGGAACCCATGCCCCCTGCATTGGAAGCGTGAAGTCTTAACCACTGGACTGCCAGGGAAGTCTTGGGGACAGGCATGTTTTTTAAAGACTTCTGCTCTTTACTTGGAATGGAGTAAACTTCAAAACCTATGAAGCAGGCAGAGTAAGGGGCATTCCCAGTGGATGGAACAATGGCACCGGTGTCTGAGAAAACTGTGGAATGTGCATGGAGTGTGGGGCCCACTGGTGGCTTCAGTGCCCCACCATCCAGGGTGTGGGAACTGTGTGGACTGGCCAGGAATGTAACGCCGTCCAGAGCTCTGACTCTGCTCCGACCCCCGGGGGAGCGGCAATGTGATCCGTGATCTCTGCTGCTGCTGCTAAATCGCTTCAGTCGTGTCCGACTCTGTGTGACCCCATAGACGACAGCCCATCAGGCTCCCCCTGTCCCTGGGATTCTCCAGGCAAGAACACTGCAGTGGGTTGCCATTTCCTTCTCCAATGCATGAAAGGGAAAAGTGTAAGTGAAGTTGCTCAGTCGTGTCTGACTCTTAGCGACCCCATGGACTGCAGCCCACCAGGCTCCTCTGGCACCTGAGAATTCACTCTCACCATAGGGTTCATCTCTGGGACTCTCTGCCTCCCTAGTTGCTACCCCAGCACACTATCCTGGGCTCCCGTTTCCTTCCCGCATTTAGTCCAGAGCTCTGCCCAGGGGCGGGCTTCCCTGGTGGCTCAGTGGTGAAGAATCTGCTTGCCAATGCAGGAGACCTGGGTTCAATCCCTGGGTTGGGAAGATCCCTTGGAGGAGGAAATGGCACCCACTCCAGTATTCTTGCCTGGAGAATCCCATGGACAGAGGAGCCTGGTGGGCTACAGTCCATGGGGTTGCAAAGAGTTGGACGTGACTGAGTGACTAAATAACAACTGCCGAGGGGTATTTGCATAAACATCGCCGTGGCTTCTGTTTGCTTCTGGCTCTGTTCATTTGCTCCTCTAGGATTGTGCAGTCACGAGACCCCAGGAAGAGGTCAGGGAAGGGGCTGCAGTGGGTAATCGTCCCTGAGAGCCTTTTTTGTGCTGAACTGCCCACTCCTGGAAGCATGCTGTGTCTTGGCCTCTTTCTTCCCAGCTCCTGCTCTTCCCTGCAACTTCTCAACATAAGAAAAGCTTCTCACAAACATGCACTGCAAACACCTCCATAACTAAAGCCATCCCTTCAGGCCACCGACCAGAGGAGACTGCCCACTCCTGGAAGCATGCTGTGTCTTGGCCTCTTTCTTCCCAGCTCCTGCTCTTCCCTGCAACTTCTCAACATAAGAAAAGCTTCTCACAAACATGCACTGCAAACACCTCCATAACTAAAGCCATCCCTTCAGGCCACCGACCAGAGGAGCACAGGTGACCCCACTGGGAGGAGCAGCAATTTGGCCCCAGACCCACCAGGCTGAGGATGGAGCCTGACGGCTATTCTTCCCAGGCGGACGGGAAACTCCAAAATGAAAAGATCCGTCTTGGAATGAGGCCAGCTCTGGATCACACAGCTCAGGGAGACCTCCCTTGAAGGTGTTCAAGGCCTCGTGGAAAGTCAAACCTTATTTTAGAAAACTAAACAAATGAATGTGCAGTTCAACTGGATGCCAGCATGGTCTGTCACAAGTATCAGATCTCTTGCCTTTCACCTGTCAAACTCCTAACTAACCCCACCTCACTGCCAATGGGAGGGAGAGTGAACCCCTGCCTCCACGGAGTCAAATTCACAGCCTCCCCCCGTCAGTGTATAACAGGACCATCAGGATATTTTTATTTCTCCTCTCTCTGTGTTGCACAATGCCACATCAAAAATACATTTGCAGTGAAGCTTATTTTCTGAAGATGGATAATTTGGTTAAATCTCTTCCACTTTGATTTCATCTCCAGTTTCAGATGAGCAGCAGTACAACATGCAGCAGCAAAAGCCCATTTTATTCTCATGAAAAAGAATTTAATGACCCTCTGATATAAAATTGATCCTCTGATAAGATGGCACTTTGGGCTACTTTGACAGAAACATTAAACTAAGTGAGTCTGCACATATCCACTGATGTATGGCAGCTCGAGTTGCAGCTGGGATTAGGGAGGGCGTGTAACTTTGCCTCTGCTGGGGAAGGGGGAGTAGACGCCTGGGTTGTCCAAGCCCATGAAACACCATCGAGTCACTGAATTCCTGCAGCACCAGGGCGGTCATCACAAGGACCACAGCTCGCGCGGGCTGGGGAGTTTGAAGAGCTGCCCTGCAGACTCAGGCATTCTGTTTCTGGCAATCTCAGATTGTTTGCCCTGGTTCTGTTCTCAGATGCTAAGCCCTCCTCTCTCGTGGAAATTTGAAAGTAAAGATTTAGCATCAAAGTCATCAGTAAGGAGAATACATGAAAGTAACAATGAAATACTGCTTTGTATCAATTAGGAAGCAAGAATTAGAAAAGTGGAGAATACCAAGGTTAGTGGACATGCAGATGGGGAATGGAACCCCCAAAACTAGTGGTAGAATATAAACTGGTCAATTATTTTAGAATACATCTGGCAGTATTTAATAAAATTATACACCCTAAGGCCCAGACATTTGGTCTGGGGGTATGAATGCCAGAATTCTAAAGCAGGCTCATGGGTGCAGGGAATGGAATTAGAAGCAACCCGAAGGTCCATCAAGGGCTTCCCTGGTGGCTCAGATGGTAAAGACTGTCTGCAATGTAGGAGACCCGGGTTCGATCCCTGGTTTGGGAAAATCCCTTGAACAAGGGCATGGCAACCCACTCCAGTATTCTTGCCTGGAGAATCCCATGGACAGAGGAGCCTGACAGGCTACAGCCCATAGAGTCACAAAGAGTCGGACATGACGGAGCGACTCACACTTCATTTTTCAAAGATCCATCAAAAGGGAATGGATAAGTGAAACTTTGCAAATGCATCAGTTAGAGAGAAAAACTGGGTAAATATTAACAATATGAACAGTTCTTAAATGTAGAGTTGGATGGAAGAAGAAACAGAATTATATGTGTGGTACAATGTCATTTAGGTAAATTAACACCACTCACATAGAAAATGCTGCTATTTACATACATATTAAAAGACATGTATCAAACATAGAATAGTTACCTAGGGGTAGAGAAGGGAAACAGGAGTGAGGACCAGGGATAATGGTAAAATAATATAGAAAAGCGCATTCTTCTTAGAAGGGTGACAATGACCGTTAGGTGAGAAATATAACCAGCCAACATTTCTTCAGCTTATATTCAATTAAAAAAATTAGCTTGCTAACTTAGAGCATGGGTAGAGAATGTAAATTCCAACATAGACACTGATTCTGATGATGACAACCCAGGCTCCCTTTTCCAGTGGTCCACTGAACCTACTTATCTTGTACAATCAGTAAGGATGCTGTTAGACAAGGGGATTCGAAAGCAGGTGGATATTCTGGGTTTCCTGTGACTAGAGGCAGTTAAGGCTAACAGAAGGCAGAAGGTCAATTAGACTCAGTTACAAAGTAACGGACCCATAAGAATGGAATGTCCTCCTCTCTTGTAAAATGGAGATGGTCTATGTATAAGACTCCGATTTGCGAGGTGCATTGACTTTTTGACTTGGGTATAATGGTCATTTGGAGAGGTTGATCAAAACAAGATCTGGTCTGAATTCTTTACAGCCTTTCACTCTGGAGATGTGAAGATAGCTAAGAAGAAGTAATGGAGGTCATCAAAGTCGTTTGCACTTATAAAATGTGACCCGGCAAACCATTAAACACAAAATCTCTGATAATAGCAGTTAAAAAAAAAAAAAAAAAAAAAAGTGGCATGTACCCTAACTGACAAAGGAAAGGAAAGGAAGGAGCTGAAAGTTGGATGTGAACTCTGATAAGCTCCCTGCTGCTCGAATTATAACTGTGCCTACTTTTCTCCTTCCACCTAAGCAATCTGTAAGTAACTAGTGGAAGATAAATGTTCTTCAAAGCTGGAGAACCTCTGGACCTCTGGAAAGCTATGCCATGCTCACCAACTGGCATGTCTGCCCAGGTGAATCCTAGGGATGAAGTTTTGGAAGCAGTTGTAGTGAAAGGTGGTTGTTGTTTAGTTGCTAAGTCACGTCCGCCTCTCTGGGACCCCACTGGGCTCCTCGGTCCATGGAATTTTCCAGGCAGGAATACTGGATTGGGTTGCCATTTCTTTCTTCAGGGATCTTCCTGACCCAGGGATCAAACCCAGGTCTCCTGTACTTGCAGGCAGATTCTTTACCGCTGAATCACCAGGGTAGCTCCATACTGAAATGTGCCATCAAACAAAAGAACTGACTAGGGAGGCTCATGATGCCTAAAGCTGGCAAAAGAGCTGTTCCTGAAGTTCTGTAACGTTTGAACACATCATTTAGTTCAAAAGCGATTCCCAAACCTGGCCCAAAATGTGTCATGGGGGCCGAGTGGTTGAGCTTTACACATTAGAATAGGAAAAAAAAAAAAAAAAACCACACATCAACAACAACAGTAGAGGCCCAGGAAGAAATCCTAGACCTGTAGCATCTTCTTACACTCCTTCCTGGAGCTCACATCTCCTCTACAAATCCCAAACTGCCCTTCAATGAAGCAAATTTGCTTGGAGGGAGGGAAGCCGCAATGAGCCTATTAATTGCTTGGTGGTTGGTGTTTTGTAAAAGGAGGAGTCAGTTGATAGATCATTTTCTCTGCTCTTCAAACAAGTGTTGTATGCAGTGGAGACACACTGAGGTTGTCAAGGAGCTGCACTCAACTGTGTCTATTCTCAGGTGTGAAAACACACAGCTCTGTTGTATCTAGTTTATACCAAGTACATAGTTTAACACCAGAATATTAATCTCTCAGTCACCGATCACTTACACTCTTCAAACCACAGACCCCTTCATCACCCATGATCAAGGAGAAAGTGGATTCCATTGGGGCTCAGAACTAGTTAGAGGTTTCCTTGACTCCAGAGTTCTTGTACTCAAGAAACGCAGAGAAGCATAGGAATAGAAATGACAAAAAAAGAAATACTGCAAGTCTATTGATGGCAACCCAATAGGAAAGCATATTCCTTTGCCAATAACACACACCCACTCCCTTTCCTCTGTTAAGGGTTAAGGAAAAAAGTAATTAAACAATGATTTCCTTATAAAAAAAAAAAAAAAAACCACACATCAACAACAACAGTAGAGGCCCAGGAAGAAATCCTAGACCTGTAGCATCTTCTTACACTCCTTCCTGGAGCTCACATCTCCTCTACAAATCCCAAACTGCCCTTCAATGAAGCAAATTTGCTTGGAGGGAGGGAAGCCGCAATGAGCCTATTAATTGCTTGGTGGTTGGTGTTTTGTAAAAGGAGGAGTCAGTTGATAGATCATTTTCTCTGCTCTTCAAACAAGTGTTGTATGCAGTGGAGACACACTGAGGTTGTCAAGGAGCTGCACTCAACTGTGTCTATTCTCAGGTGTGAAAACACACAGCTCTGTTGTATCTAGTTTATACCAAGTACATAGTTTAACACCAGAATATTAATCTCTCAGTCACCGATCACTTACACTCTTCAAACCACAGACCCCTTCATCACCCATGATCAAGGAGAAAGTGGATTCCATTGGGGTTCAGAACTAGTTAGAGGTTTCCTTGACTCCAGAGTTCTTGTACTCAAGAAACGCAGAGAAGCATAGGAATAGAAATGACAAAAAAAGAAATACTGCAAGTCTATTGATGGCAACCCAATAGGAAAGCATATTCCTTTGCCAATAACACACACCCACTCCCTTTCCTCTGTTAAGGGTTAAGGAAAAAAGTAATTAAACAATGATTTCCTTATAAGTGCTGGACTTCTGAGGCCTGTTTTCTCTGTTGGAAAAAAAAAAAATAGATTTAAGATAATGGTCCTATTCTCCCCAGAATAAATTAAGCTCAGAGATAAAGAATTCCATTACTAGTGCCTTTCAGCAAAGCCCAGGCATCCTTTAAAGTCAAACTTTAAAGTATAATGTGCCGTGATCTTGTTGAAATCTTTCCTGTAATGATATTTAAGTGATGGGCAAGGGTATCAATGGTTCAGGCAAAGTATTGATTGTGTATCTTCAGGGCTGTTGAGCTCTTCTAGAGTATTCTGTTGGAAGGAATGCACTGCACTTATTTAAAGACATTTTCAAAATAGTTGCAAGTGAAGTCAAGTAGCTGCTTTTTCTTGGAAACTATAAAAGAAAGAGGGCCAGTTAGGACTGAAGGAGAGAGAAGAAAGGGACCTGGAGGAGACTCAGGTAGAAATCAATGCAAAGACCAAAATATGGAACCAACAGCTAGGTCCTGGGACATCAGCTCAAATCAATCCATGGTACCTGCTTCAAGTTACAGATTCTTTTTAATGTTCAATTCTCATCATTTTTCTTTTCTGTGGGAAAATAATGACAAAGAAGTCATCTTCATCCTTGTGGCAAGAAGCTGTCCACTTTCCCTTGGGGAGCAGGGGGCTTCTAATCCATGGTACCTGCTTCAAGTTACAGATTCTTTTTAATGTTCAATTCTCATCATTTTTCTTTTCTGTGGGAAAAAAATGACAAAGAAGTCATCTTCATCCTTGTGGCAAGAAGCTGTCCACTTTCCCTTGGGGAGCAGGGGGCTTCTTGAAGAGGAGACAGCTAGCTGCAAGTCTGAAAAATCTGCACAGTCTCAGTAAATTCAGCCGCATTCTCTTGGGAAGGAAATGTGGAGAGCCACAAGGCACTCAGGGCCAAGTCCATCAGCAGTGAAATAGGACATTGGCTGGAGAGAGAACGGGTGACTGCTTGGAACAGTTATGAACCTGGGGGGAACCTTGGCTGTGTCCGACTCTTGCAACCACATGGACTGTAGCCCGCCAGAATCCTCTGTCCATGGGATTTCCCAGGCAGGAATACTGGAGTGGGTTGCCAATCTCCTTCTCCAGGGATGTTCCTAACCCAAGGATTGAACCCAGGTCTCCTGCATTGCAGGTGGATTCTTTACCAACTAAGCCACAAGGGAAACCCATAGGGAATCTCTCCTAGGGCTAAAGGCCCTTGATACCCTAAGTGATCATCTGAATCATGGCCCTATTTAGGTTACAACTTGGATGTCCAGAGTCATCATATACAATGCTAACAATCTGATGACTAGCCCCAAGCATAGATTTGTGATTCTGACTCATCTCCCCTACATGACTGTAAGCTTCAATTTTTTTTAATTGGAGTATAATTGCCTTACAGTGTTGTGTTAATCTCTTCTATAAACTTGTTGAGGGTGAAGACTGAAAAAGTTCTTTCCTCACCTGATAGTCTCAATAAAATACATGCATCTTGAGGGTGTCCAGGGCAAACTCTTTCAATAATTGGTTGTCCTCCTTGAAGCAAAGAAACAACCAATGAATTTGCCTGGCACTGAGGCCATCATGGAGTTCACAGCTGCAGAGACCTCAGCTGGCTGCCAAGTGGCTCTCGAGACACTCCTCACTGCAATGTGATATCTTTCAAGAGCATTTGAGCAGAGCGTCTGAAGCCCCATTCTTTTCTTCCACAGGACAGTGAATAAAAACAGCCCCAGTGCCCAGCACTCTGGTGTCCGCCAAGCACATCCTGACTCTTGAGTATCAGCCTTCAGTGAGAAACACTCCCCAAGCCTCGGTCTGATGGCATTGCCGCTGTGGAGCATGGAGTGTGCACAGGGCTTTGTGGGCCCAGCACTCGGGTCCGCTGAGCACATACTGGCTCTTGGGTATCAGCCTTCAGCGAGAAACACTCACCAAGCCTCGGTCTGATGGCGTTGCCACTGTGGAGCATGGAGTGTGCACAGGGCTTTGTGGTGGTTGTGTTAGTCACTCTGTCATGTCTGACTCTTTGCAACCCCATGGATTATAGCCCACCAGGCTCCACTGTCCATGGAATTCTCCAGGCAAGAATACTGGAGTGAATAGCCATTCCTTTCTCCAGAGGATATTCCCAACCCAGGGATCTAACCCAGGTCTCCTGCATTGCAGGCAGTTTCTATACCGTCTGAGCCATTTCAGTTCAGTTTGGTTCAGTCACTCAGTCGTGTCTGACTCTTTGTGACCCCATGAATCGCAGCACGCCAGGCCTCCCTGTTCATCACCAACTCCCGCAGTTCACTCAGACGCATGTCCATCGAGTCAGTGATGCCATCCAGCCATCTCATCCTCTGTCGTCCCCTTCTCCTCCTGCCCCCAATCCCTCCCAGCATCAGAGTCTTTTCCAATGAGTCAACTCTTCGCATGAGGTGGCCAAAGTATTTGGGACCACCTAAAGTTGCCACTTACCCTGCTCAGACGGTAAAAGTGTCTGCCTACAAAGCGGGAGACCCAGGTTCAATCCCTGGGTCAGGAAGATCCTCTGGAGAAGGAAATGGCAACCCACTCCATTATTCTTGCCTGGAAAATCCCATGGATGGAGGAGCCTGGCAGGCTACAATCTGTGGGGTGGCAAAGAGTCAGACATGACTGAGCAACTTCACAACCAAAGTTGCCACAGTTGACCCTGGCAAGGAAACACCCACTGGATGGAGGGTTCTACATAACCGACAGAAGAGAATCAGTTCGGGCCAGAAGGAATGTACTTTTGCATCTTTATTACAGAGTAAGAGTTTCCTTCCCATTGCTTAAAATTTCTGGCTTACTCTCAGTTTGATTCCTTGGGTCAAATTAATCATTTGAAATATGTGTATGCACTTACCTATCATGTATGTATGTAATACACATTTGCTCCTGACTCTGAAGTGTATATTTCACATGAAATTAGTTTAAAGCTTTACAAAAGGGAATTGGAAAGAGTGTACTCATAACTATACTGCCTTAATGCAGCAGATTTGTTTAACACACATTATTTGGTACTTGCTATGTATCAGGCAAGGTGCTAATTCCTGTGGGTACAGAAGTGAAAGGCACGCTCCTTTCCCTGGAGTCCACAGTCTATGAGCGGATGAGCGAGATAACCGACAACTAAAATGCGGTGTGTTAGGAAGTGGACAGATGCCAGGCAAGCACAGGGCACGGCTCTTCCAATACCCGGTACAGGATAAGCTAGTTCTCACGCGGCTATCATCATGGAAGAGATGCAATTTTGTGTCTGATTTCCCTCCTACCTATGTCTTCATCACATTTCCTTCTTGGGCTATGTACATGTGCCTGCCCTCTCTCAGGCAGCTTTTCTTTAAATAAACAGAAATCTGGTTACCAAAATGTTACCACCCCACATCTCTGCCTATATTTATTTCATTACTTCATCCGAATAATTTTTTTTTTAAACAGGAAGCTCAGGATTTTCCGACCTTGTGAAATAAGCAAAAAATACTCTCATCACTCAGCCAGCGACATATTGTACCTCCGCCTGTTGTTTTCTAGCTTGTCTAATTAGTCCAGAAAGAATAGCTATGGTGAGCATCCTCATATCAGCAAATATGCTTTTGATTTAAGAAATTATTATAGGAGAATGCTGGAAGCCTTGTAGTCATCTTTGCTATATTTAGAGAAAAATAATGTCTCTCTGCAATTACCATTTGGCATGAGCTTTAGGCATTCACGGTTTTTCTCTTTTTACTTTTTATTTAATACACTTTTTTCCCTTCTTTTTTTTTTTTCTGGGTTAAACATGCAGGAACCATAGTTGCACAATTATTAAGAAGAGGCCACTTAAATCCCACCTTCTGAAGATACAGTGTCTGTGGCAGTGTTTAATTAGAGATTAAAATTGAGGAACTGAATAATTGGTGTTGCTAATGAATTTGAAAACTCAGCAACTCAAGGGGAGCTGAGCATTTTTCTGGCTTTGCTTTTCTTTCCTGAACCCTTTCTCTTTTTGTTTCTTTTCTTTTAAAAAAATTAATTAATTTATTTTAATCAGAGGATAATTACTTTACAATATTGTGGTGGTTCTTGCCATACATTGACATGAATCAGTCCCGGGTACACATGCGTTCCCCCTATCCTGTCTTGAACCCTTTTTCATTTCCCCCATCATCACATTTCTGGCCTGAGTGCTGAGTTTATTACTACTCATAACCCTGGCCTAAGTGGAAACCAAAAAAAAGCTGCAGCCTCTTTGCTGAGGTCCCAGAGCCATTCAGCCTGTTGGATTTATGGCATGTTCAGCAGCTGTGATTGCAGGAGGCTGGCAGTGATGAAAATGAGATATATTGGGCCACCAACACTTTCTGTAATCACCTTAATAGGTCAGTATAACAATGGCTGCTGTCAGATGGAGAAATAAGAAGATGGTCTTAAATCAAAGCAATTTCCAAATATCACGAGTCCTCCTGCCACTTTCTCTAGGGAGCCTGGCTTATTTGGGGACCTTGCTTGGGAGGCTCACATCAGTTTCGCGTGCCCAACAATGAACACAGTCCCTTGGTTCACCCTGGAACAGAATCAACACTCCCCAAGGTGACCCTCCAATAGACCTTCTCAGGTAGGCAGCGTATTTCAAGCCTGACCTGGAGGTAATTCTTTAGCAGAGATTTCCTGCATTGAAAAGGTGGCTGGATTATGAGACCCTGAAGGTCCTTTGCAACTTGAAAATGCTATGATTTTATGAAAGCGGCCTAGAACAAATTGCTTGGCTCTAAGAGGACCATCCCCTTGGAAATCTCTTTTTCATAGAAAGTCAAAGCTTTTAGGACTATTTTTTTTATCAGTTGGATGCTGTACTTCAGTTGATACATTTCAAGCTTCATTTGGTGCAAAATCTAGGTGGTTTAAATCAACATTCAAGGTAAACATCTGTATTTTTATGGTCAAAGGCCCCCACACTTATGATTACTTGCTCTTTTGCTGTTGCTGGTTAAATTGTGCCCTGATATTTACTGCATTTCTGATGCCAATCAGACTGATTACTCTAGGGATATTACAGTTGATACAAGAGACTCCATCTGAAGCAACATCAACAGAACAGGCTTTTGGTCACAAAATCTTTTATGAATAAGAGGTCATTCCTAATAACATTTCTTTAAAATTTCTTAGCCATGCTTCTTAGCATAGCTACTTGATGGCTTTCCACTGATGACTCCAAATATATGTTTTTGACAGCAGGGAAAGAAGTCATCTGTTTTATAAGACTGTTCCTACTTGGGTCAAGAAAACCTGACCCCTGCTACTGCTGAGCACGCCCATAGCTCTGAGGGGGAAGGTGGTCAAGGTGGGGGGAAGTTTGCATAATTCCGTATTTAATCTTGCTCTGTTTTTATTCCACATTCACTCCATGTTTGTAATATTCTCTTTATGTTTGTCAGCATGGAAGCCATCCTTCTGAGACATTAAGACCCCAGAGAATAAAAACTGTGGAAATTTTCTTTGAAGGTATGTAAGATGGTGCCAAGAACCATGAAGTAGCTAAAAAATAATTAACTCAAGATGATGATGGTGATGATGCAGAAACAGGAGGTAACATGAAAACTCATCTTCAGATACGTATTTGTGGCAATGCTTCAGAGGAGAACCTGAGGGAGTCTGGGTCATTCCCTGGTTTGGCACAAAGGGCAGTATCATGCCAACTGTCCACTCTGTCTCATTCCTGGATGGATGGCTCTAGGACCATACTGCTCAATCTGTACAGGGTGAGCTAAGCATGGTTCAGAGGCGTCTATCTCTTTTTTTTTAAAGTCAACTTTATTTTGGAGTATAGCTGACTAACAGTGTTGTCATAGTTCAGCTGGACAGCAAAGGGACTCAGCCATGCATATACATGTATCCATTCTCCCCCAAACTCCCCCCCATCCAGGTTGCCACATACAGAGGGTTCCATCCTTGAGGGCAGGACTTGCCATGCCCAGGTGGGGTGTGGGGCAGGGATGGTTAATATTTTACAGTGAAGGAGAGGCTCACAGAGGGGTCTGCTAGCTGCTGGTATGAACCAGATACACAGGCTTCCTTTGAGATGAGTGGAAATCCTCTTAACTTTTACTCACCTTGCTTTCTCATTTGCAAAATGGCTTTGTGGGGGTAAAGAGCCTTACAGAATTTCAATTCATCAATTCACTAGGTAGGCACTTACATCATGTCCATTCTTCTTGGGATTGCAAGCCGAGGAGCCCATAGGAAGGGATAAAGTATTAGTTGCCCAGTCATGTCCGACTTTTTGTGACCCCATGGACTGTAGCCTGCCAGGTTCCTTTGTCCAAGGAATTTTCCAGGCAAGAATACTGGAGTGGGTTGACATTTCCTTCTCCAGGGCAATCTTCCTGACCCACGGATCAAACCCGGGTCTCCTGCATTGCAGGCAGGTTCTTTGCTATCTGAGCCACCAGGGAAGACCCAGTTCCCTGCCCAGGGGTCAGAGAGTGAGGAGAGAATGTCTTCTTTTTAGGCCTTGCTGGACCTGTCCCACTTGTGACCAGCAAACACATTACCAGTCTCAGCCTGCGTACTGGATGGGTGTGAGATTCCGTTGCTGAAAGGTACCACCACTGTCTAACCTGTCCGGCTGTGAACCTTTATCAAAACACCGGAGCAGTGCGTGAAACGGAGCTATGCCCACCTCCGCGGCCTGACAATACAGAGCCCTACCTGCCACGGTCACTCCAGGCTGGGTGACTGGGGAACAGTTTCAAAGGGATGTGACTCCCCAAAGGGCTCCAGGGTTCTCCTATCCACACCCAGCAGTACAAAAATTCCGGTGCAGCAGAGTGGGGAAGTCTGTTGGAGATGAAACAGCTGACAGGCAGGGCGATCCTGTTTGGGGTTTGTATACAAAGTTGTCAGTTCAGATTTCCATTTCATCTGCTAAACCAGGAGCTTTGTAGAAGTAAATGCCAGGCGGGCTTCAAGGCTGTGGGGTGTGCAGAGCCCCAGGCTGCGATCACACTGCCGGCCCCATCCTGCCTCCTCTCTGGGTCCTCTCATTACAGACACTGGTCCTCTTTCTCCCCTAACCCTCTGATTCCTTTGAAGATTTTTGACGGGCCACCTTCTGCCCGCTGACCACTCAAGAGGCGAGCAGTTCAAAGATGCAGCTCCTCGTCTCTGAAATCGAAGTTATCCTGCCTGGAGAGACTGCAGAAGCCTTTTTGTTGGTGGCGTAGATTTTGTTAAAGGGAAGCCTTCAAAAGTAGGGAGGCTGGGAAAGAACTGGAATTCTTAGTCTCTTATCAATAGAGGGAAACTGGGCTCAGAAAAGGGACGTGTGAACAGCAAGATGACTCTTAAAGAGACAGGCCTCCCAGATGGCGAGGACCTTACAAATGATTTCCTTGCTGCCTCGGCCCAACAACTTGTTTTCCTTCCAGCAGATAAGTGAATGAAACAGTGTTTTTGCTTCAAATCTCATTTCCTTTCACTTTTTTTTAGCATGTATTGGAACATTATATTCACTGATAATCAGGAATAATTTTAAAAGCAGGCAATGTGAACTGCACACATTATAAAACAAGGTAGATCCTCCTGAAAGTTTACAATCCTTTTAGACCCTGAAAGTGTTATTCGCTCAGTCATGTCCAACTCTTTGTGACCCCATAGACTATAGCCTCTCTGTCCATGGGATTCTCCAGGCAAGAATACTGAAGTGGGTTGCCATTCCCTTCTCTAGGGGATCTTCCTAGGGATCGAATTCAGGTCTTCCATATTGCAGGCAGATTCTTTACCATCTGAGCCACCAGGGAAGCCCTTTTAGACCCTAGAGCTCTCCTATATGGCCCCACGTATGAGGCTGCATCTGGCTTCTTTCTGGGATGTCTGTCTTGTCATGAGTTGTCTTGTTCTTTTGGGGGGCCATAAAGAGAAGTCAGAGTGGTTTGGCTGAAGCCCAATTTTCTGCTTCGGAGTTATTCCATTCCATGGAAGAAAGGCACAATGAAAGGTTCATCATTTGGACATTCAAAGCAAAGAAGGAAGCCAATCTATGAAGGAAGCCATGGTGCCCTTATTTTTTCAAATGAGGGCACCTCTCTGATTTGGGTCCAACAACCGACATGGGGCCCAGCACACGGTCAACAAACCCATCAGTACCAGATGTCACTATTACGGTTGCTGTTGGACTTGAATTCCTACTGGAGATTTGGTCAGAGTGCAGAGCAGTGTCTTCCAGTTGGGGATGCCCTTGCTCTCTTTCCCCAGATGCCCTATTACTCAGACACATGACTGATCTGTATGCTTGCACATCTGGCTTTGAAGACTGGGCCATCTCCTGAGGGGGGTGGATCTGCATCTGATCAAATCATTATCTGATCAAATATAGTTATGATTATATTCACCAAAGACTACCATACTCTCCTCCACACTTTGGGACAGCTGCAATAGAGAGGAAGTAGAAATGGAAGATCATTGCCAATGGCACAGAACACGTGAACCAAGAAAGAGACAGCCTGCAGATTTGAGGCCAGGTAAGACACTTTTTGGTGGAAGGACAGGTTGTAAAGCTAAGAGAATTTCAGTAACAAAATTAAGCAAGGAAAATAAGTCTTGGATTGGAGCTCTTTGAGGGCTTCTAGCACTTGTTCAAACAGTGTTCTGAGTACCATCTGTGGCAAGGCTCAGAGTTGACCCCTGGAGCTGCAAAGATGAATGCTTCTTTCTTTCAGTTTAATGGAATGATGGGCTGAAGTTGTAAACAGAAAATTAGTCTAAAGTGACAGAGATGAAGACAAAGCTGGCAGGGTCTGGCTTCTGTTCTCCTCCAGCCTCGCCTCTTCCTGCTTTCCTTCCCACTCATTTTCTGCACTTTCTCCACCTGGTCCAGACCCTTCCCTTGCGAAGGTTCTCTTGCCTGGGGTTCTCATCCTCTGGGTACCTGCACGGCTCGTCCCGTCACTGTCTTCAGATCTTAATTCATGTGTCGCCTTTTCAACAGAACCTCCCTTGACTACTTGACGTGAAATTACCCTACCATCCACAAGACCCCCAAACCTCTCCCTGCTTTCTCTTCCTTTGTAGCACTTCTCCCCTGGAGAAGGAAAAGGCAACCCACTCCAGTATCCTTGCCTGGATATCCTATGGACAGAGGAGCCTGGTGGGTTACAGTCCATGGGGTCGCAAAGAGTCAGATACAATTTAGCTACCAAACAACAACAACAATGAAGATACAGGGAACTATGACCTTGAAGGATGGAAGACCTAATCTGTATCTTCTGGGTGGCAGGGGAATTGCGGGGGGGGGGGGGGGTGTCCTTAGAAAAATGGCAGGCAGGTGGAGCTCTGTAGTAGAAACGAGCAGTGGTAGGGCAGGGAGGAGGTCAGGATGGAGAGGGAGGATTAGTAGGGGTTGTGGTACTAAAGAGGGGGGGAGGGGAAGGGGGGGGGGGGGGGGGGTGTCCTTAGAAAAATGGCAGGCAGGTGGAGCTCTGTAGTAGAAACGAGCAGTGGTAGGGCAGGGAGGAGGTCAGGATGGAGAGGGAGGATTAGTAGGGGTTGTGGTACTAAAGCCCAGATCCCATCAGTGGGCTTTTTCCGTCACAGGTATACAGATGTGGGATTGAGTGTGCACCTCTTCTCTAGCCTGATATTTCCTCCAAGCAAGAACTCTTTGTAGTCATGAAGGACTCTTTGTAGGTACAGAAAACACCAGCTACAGTTAGCAGTGCACCCGGGGTGTCTGCAGGCTGAAGGTAGAAACTGCATCTTCAGTGGCTGCTAAGCGCTAGCTCCCAGGGTGTGATTTCACTGACAAGATGGTGATGTAAGTTCAGACACCCCCCGCCCCCCCAGGCACAGACACCAACCCTTGGGGTAATGTACAACTGCAAATGGGCTCTGTTGACTGAGGTCATGATGGTCCCCGTCTCCCAGAGGAGTGGGGGGATGTGCTTTGGTCTCCAAAAACCCAGGGGAGGCAGCACCCTGACCCCACAGATGACCTTTTGCCTCTATTGTCTCAGCATCAGTGGGAATGGCTGTGCAGGGGTCTGCAGCATCGCCACTGTAAAACACTTGCTTAAAATATGTATTAATCCCTGGGCGGGTGTTAGGCGAGATTCAGATATATGGTCTGTGATATGGGTAGGATATATTTTTTTATTGCAATAATAAGTTTCTCAAGTCCTAATGGACCTTGCATTAACTGAAGATGACAGAGAGAGAGGGATGGAAAGCCGGCAATTTGTTAAGGTTGTGGAGCGGCAGTTCCAGGGGTTGTAAAAGATAAAACATTTCAGAGTCATTAAAATCACCCTAAATTGTCTACCTGAGCTCAAAGCAACAAACCTAACTCAGCCCCGAGTCTATCACCAGATAGCCTTTTCTTTATGGTGTGTCTGCATCTTGGAACTGACATATGGTTCAATCTTGCACTCCCAGAAGCAGTCAGGCTTTGAAAAGTCCTCTGTGGAGGTGGGCTTTTCCTGCTCAGGAAGGGAAAGGGGGCAGCTGTTTGATGGACACAGAGCCCCAGGTATAAAGGCCCCCATTTAAAAGAAGAAGAGATCAACCAAGGAGTACTTTGGAGAGAAGGGGTGACTGGGGGATTGTAAGGCCTTTTTGGAGTTGCTGGCTGGCAAGGAGAGAAGTCTTCAAATCCTTGATCAGGTCTGGATGACAAGGAACATAACCAGGAGTTGAGACGCCTACACAGACTTGTGGTCATTTTCATGATAAATCTTTCTACCCACTCATTCCTTACTAAGGAGAAAGCCTAGGCCCCTGTTGAGGAATTTCCATAAATTAAGCCATACTCCTTCATGGATCACAGCCTTGTGGTGGCAAAGGGGCTTGTGTAACTCAGTGAAGCTATGATCCACGCAGGGTACAGCTACCCAAGATGACGGACAGATCATAGTGAAGGGTTCTGACAAAAACGGGCTCCACTGGAGGAGGGAATGGCAACCCACTTCAGTATTCTTGCCTCAAAAACCCCATGAACAGTATGAAGAGGCAAAAAGATATGACACTGGAAGATGAGCCCCCTCGGGTTAGAAGGTGTCCAGTGTGCTACTGGGGAAGAGCAGAGGGCAAAGGAAGTTAAGTCCAATGCTATCAAGAACAATATGGCATAGGAACCTGGACATGAATTTGAGCAGACTCAGGGAGATAGTGGAGGACAGAGGAACCTGGTGTGCTGCAGTCCATGGGGTTGCAAAGTGGCAGACATGACTTAGGGACTGAACAACAGCAGCAAAACCCATTCAAGTCTTAGAACAAGCCCGTGTGATAAATATAACGTCTCCATTTTGTGGATGATGAAATTGGGCAAGCTTTTCAGCCTCTCCAAGAAGCAACATCATGCACCTGAAAAGGCAACTGGGTTTGGCTTAAGCCCCAAAGAGCCAATCTCCACATTGGCCACAACACACCCCTCTTCCCAGCAAACAGTGTATGTACAGTGCTGATGGAATGCAGGAAGTGTTCAACACTTCCGGTCCCACTCAGCTGGTAGCGGCGGCTCCTCTGATGGAGTGTCCTTGCTATCAGATGGTGTCATTAGCAAAAGGAGTCCAGGAGGGGCTTGCACTGGACCCTTGGGTTTGGCAGTGAGCAAGACAGAAAGATATGTGTTCCAATAGCCAGGAAGAAGGAAAGCTGAGCTTTACAATTCCCTCTACAATTGTCCTGGGCCGCCAACATCCCTCTTCCTGTATTTTATCCTCTTCGGAGGCCAGGGGTGGGGGCTACTGTGATCAGAAGGAGGTGGGGGGAGGGGAGGGGAGGGGAAGCAATGAGAGCAGGAAGTTCGAAGGGATGACAGAGCTCAGGGTACAGGTGATGACAACGATGACCCACCCTTCCTCTCCAAGTAGGAGCCCCAAGCCGGGAAGGAGGCCCCAGAGGAAAGGCAGTCCTTGTGCTGAGCGGCTGTTCAGAAGGTGGCACTTTTATCACCCTCAGAAAACAGTTTCTCATCCCGGATCAAACACTGACATTTGTCTACTTAAAAACCAATGGCGATTTTGCAGACAGAGGGACACGGCCAGTGCATCTGCTGGTGAAGCTTCCATATGGCCCAATCTGATGAGGGTTCTGGTGCAGGGACCAGCGGGGCATTCTAGCAGTAAGGCTGCCCAGCCATTAAATTACCTCTGCGCCCTGCTGGCCACCAACAGCCAGAGAAGGGAAGGCTCAGGCCAGATTTCTGTTGGCCCCACTCCTTCCTGCCCCAAGAGGAAGGATTTGACATGCGCACAAGCCCCCAAGAAGTGGTGGGGGTGGGAGGTGCGGGTGGTGGGGCAGACAGATTATGAAGGAATGTCCTCTTCTGCCCCAGTGGAAATGAACTGAGATCATCCTGTCGTTTTTGAGATTGCACCCAAGTACTGCATTTTGGACTATTTTGTTGACTCTGAGGGCTACTCCATTTCTTCTAAGGGACTCCTGCTCATGGTAGAAGATGCAATGGTCACCTGAATTAAATTCGCCCATTCCCATCCTTTATAATTCACCGATTCTTAAAATGGCTTGGCTCACACTTGCCATCTCCTGCTCGACCATGTCCAATTTACCTTGATTCATGGACCGAACAACCCAGGTTCCTATGCAGTGTTGCTCTTTACAGCATTGAGCTTTACTTTCACCACCAGACACATCATTCTTTCTGGAACTCTCTCTCCACTCTTCCCCAGGAGCATATCAGACACTTGGACACTACATACTGGCCCCAGGGGATGGTGAG
The DNA here is from genome assembly GCA_006410635.1 of Cephalophus harveyi. NCBI lineage: Eukaryota > Metazoa > Chordata > Mammalia > Artiodactyla > Bovidae > Cephalophus > Cephalophus harveyi. The sequence goes on from SJYT01022848.1 coordinate 151,220, forward strand.
ATGACTCAGTAGAGACCAGGAAAGAAGCCCTGGAGAGCTGCTTCCAGCCCCAGGCACCCAGAGAGTAGTCCCAATCATTCAGAGCCCTGGTGGGAGCAGGGTGGGGTCTAGAACCCTAGATGAAGTGAGTCAGAACTCCAGAAAACCAGGTCTCCTTTCAGAAAGGCAGGATCGGACAAAAGCACAGCCATCAGTAGCGCGGCTGCTTTCCCCGGAGATGTGCTGGCAATCCACACCTCAAGCAATTAGTGCAGCCAGCGGGGCTCTCAGCAGGTAAAGGTGAGGCCCACAGGTACCTACAGCCAGGCTTCCCTCCCCGCCTCTCCCTCTCTTCGCCTCTCTGGACCCTGTCTGTCACTGTCTGAGCTATTCACTTCTCTCACACTGATCACCCCTTGCCATCTCACATTCCTCCAGCGAGGATGTGTGAAGATTGTGGCACTTTCACTATCCCCAGAGCTGGGCATCTCTCACACAGGTGTCAGCCAGGAGGACATCTCTCTCTCTCTCTCTCTCTCTCTCTCACACACACACACACACACACACACACACACACACACAATAGGCAACCTGCCACAAGCTGCAAGATAGAAATAACCCAGCCTGTCTGTTAGTCTGGAATAAGAGACTGATGAGCAGAAGAAGGGCCAGGCACTTCCCCTTCCTCCTGGAGCCCACACTGTGTAGCTGGGAGGTTTCTGCCCCTGCCATTCATTTTGCTTCCAGGGTCTTTGTTTCGACTCTGAGGCACCGTGGAGCATCCCCGCTATGGCAGCCTAATTACCAGTCATCTCTCTTCATTCCCACGGGTGTGGCAGGTGAAGCATAGCCAAGAAAGATGTGACGTGACAACAGAACCTAGTGATGAACTTCTCTCCTTGTCACGACTACCAGCGCCGTTTCATCATGATGACATGCTAGGGGGTGCTGAGTCGTGACACATGGGGTGTGCCAATCAGTCAAAGCAGGCGCGAGAAGCAACCCTTAGGGGACCACCAGCTGGCTGGAAAAGACTCTCAGCCAAGCAAACATAGTTAACAGGAGTGGCTGGCAGGCAGGTGAAATTTAGAATGCACCTCTGGCCATAACTGTCCAATGAGATTCAAATGTGGATACCACACACGGCACAGGAGCTGGGCAGACTGAGCTCATCTCACCCATCTTCCAGTATCCTTTCTCCATGAGCTATCTGGATCAATAATGACTGCAAGTGACCCCAGACTGTCCAGTTATGGCTGGGAAACACAGTGTACTCTCTAAGAGCCATTCCATTTCTCCTTCATTGAATAACGGTAATGCTCAATAGGGAAACGATCAGTTCCCTGGGTGAGCCTGGTGGGTCTGAGGGCTGTCCAATTCCCTGACAAGTCACCAGTTCAGAACCGGGCTAGTAGCCCCTCTTTGGACCAACAAGATGCAAGGAAGGACTGCTGAGAGGTGTTTGGAAACTCATCTCACTCTTTCGAGAGTGATGGAAAGCCCACACTCTCTCTTCCTGGATGTAAAGCCTGAATCATGTTGCCAAGGCTGATGCTGGCAGCTACCTTATGGTTGGGAAGGAGGCCTGCTTGGGAAAAAGCCAATCCGTGAAAAAAGGGACTAAGACAAAGATGGAAAAATAGATCGAGAGCGTTCGATAGTGCTCAACACTGCATTTCTGGTTACGTGAGCCAAGTTTTTTATGACTTCAGACCACTGGAGTCAGTTTCTGTTAATGAAGCCCAAAGAATACTTCTGTAAGAAAAAGTACCTCCTTCCAAGTCTGCCTGGGAAGAGACCACCACTGAGGCACTGATGGAGGAAACAGGAAGTGGCCAGGCAGAGCAGGGGGTGCGTGGGTCCTCAGGGCTGCAAAGCTAGGAGGGGGTCCCTGTGATTGATGTCTACGTGCATGCATTAGAGGGGGCTCGTTACCAGGCAACACATCCATCCACACTCACGAAGAGGAGGTCAGCTCCCCCCATCTCGCGTACACTCCATCAGCAGCATTGTGGCAGGCTGCATTCTGTTCCCCATTGTTTGGTCCCCTTCTCCCTTTGCCATGTGACCTATAGTGCTTCCTCAAGGCGGAGCTTCCTTCTTCATCCCTTCATCAGCCTTGCACAGGCCTTTGCTTTACAACCTGTTTTAGCTGATGGAATATGAAAGAACGTGAGTTATGCCATGTGTGGGCAGATGCTTTGACCCTAGGTGTCTCATCTTGCTTGGCCAATTTCTTCCCTCTGTCATGAGAAAGGAATGTCTCAGAGAGATGCTACTCTTTTACCCAAGGCCCTAAAATGCAGTTGCATGGAGTAGAGACACATCCAACCCATAGTCCCCTGTGACGATACTGGAGGTGCTGCTGTTAGTTGATCAGTTGTATCCGACTCTTTGGGACCCCATGGACCCCCACCAGGCTCCTCTGTCCATGGGATTCTCCAGGCAAGAATACTGGCATGAGTAGCCATTCCCTTTTCCAGGGTGTTTTCCTGACCCAAGGATTGAACCCAGGTCTCCTCACTGCAGGCAGAATCTTTACCATCTGAGCCACTCGGGAAGCCCTTGCAATGATACTAAGAGGTCAGTATTTCTTGTTGTAGGGTGCTGAGACTCAGGAGCTGTTTGTTACAGCAGTCAAGCTAATGCAGGTATATATCAAGTGCCACTATATTCTTAGGACTCTGCAGGGTGATTTGGAAGACACAGAATTATGAGGCCTGGTTTCTGTTCTCAGAGAGTTTACAAACACAATAAACTCCAAAAGAATTACCGAGAGTACACATTCAGGCATACATTATACACAGAGAATGTGGGGGCCGCCAGAATTCAGAGGGAAGGAGACCAGGGATGAATACACTTGCTGGGACAGTCTTCAAGAATGCGGAAGACCTGGAGAGCAGTGGGTGGGGTTCACAGTGGGTAGGTGTCACAGTGGGCAGGCCTAGGCAGCGGAAGACCAGCCAAGCCCCTTGTCAGCTGGCCTCAGTGAAAGGAGAGGCATTGTTAGTGTCTGGATAGCACACACCACTTCACTTTTTCTTCTGCCCGCCGGAGGCAAAGATGCTGAGACTTCCACTTTCACGTCTGAAGGAAAATATCTCAGTGTACAAATTATCACTTTACAATTAATTATGCAGAGCAAGCAATACACCTGAGACCTCAATATTATGACAGCTTGGAAATTTACTGTTTTCGAACTTAGGATGCAACAATTCTTGCCAACTGTAGGTTGAAAAGTAGAAGATGATTAGATGATTACCTTTTGATCTTGTCTATCCATGACACTTGTGGGTCAGTGTAAACACCACAAGCAACTCAGCATATGACAACCCAACATCTCACCGCACCCCCCATCCCTAGCCCCTCCCTGCTTCCCATAGGACTCTGACCTTAAAAACCAACATTCTTTAATTAGGCTTTTCCCTCCCATTCTGCCTTTGGGGAGAAGGGACTGTTATGAGAAAAGATATGATCGCACCATATTGGAGTTCACCAGGCATCTCAAATGGTTTGGGTTTGATAAAAAAAAAAAAAAAAAAAAAGCAGATTTCATTGCTGAAATCTTCCCTCCAGAATTTGTAAGCACCATGTGGATATCAAGGGGAATTTCATCAGTATGTTTCTGATTCCTTTACACTTAAATCATTAAAAGATTTTTGAGGGTTTTGAAGTCCAAAAACTCTCCCGAGCTACTCTTTTCCCCCCAGCATATTTTTCATTTCTTTTCATAAAATTTAGGAAATTGAATTTTAGCTTTGGATTGAAGAGAAAGGAAAAAAGCAGCTGCTTGTCAATGATAGTGGCTAAGGATTAAAATCCTCCTGAAAATTGGTCCTGGGGTCCAACTATCTGATGATCATTTATTTATTCTCACTGGGCCCGTATCTCAGATGGTAGTGCATGCATGCTCCATCACTTCAGTTGTGTTCGACTTTTTACAACCCCACGAACTGTAGCCCGCCAGGCTCCTCTGTCCATTGAATTTTCTAGGCAAGAATGCTGGAGTGGGTAGCCATTTCCTTCTCCAGGAGATCTTCCTGACCCAGGAATTAAACCCATATCTCTTATGTCTCTTGCACTGGCAGCCAGGCTCTTTACCACTAGTGCCACCTGGGAAGTCCCTCAGATGGTAGTAAAAGTGAAAGTCTCTGTCATGTCCAAAGCTTTGCGACCCATGGACTATATAGCCCAAGGAATTCTCCAGGCCAGAATACTGGAATGGGTAGCCTTTCCCTTCTCCAGGAGATCTTTTCAACCCAGGGATTGAACCACACTCTCCCGCATTGCAGGTGGATTCTTTTATCAGTTGCGCCACAAGGGAAGCCCAAGAATACTGGAGTGAGTAGTCTATCCCTTCTCCAGGGGATCTTTCTGACCCAGGAATGGAACCGGGGTCTCTTGCATTGCAGGTGGATAACTTTACCAAGTGAGCTACCAATTATGATTCTGGAAAAGAGCTCAGGGAATAGAGACTTTGCTTTACTCTTTGTAGTATCCAGATTTGTTCAAGAAAAGCCAGGAGGGCTGGCTCAGATGGAGAGAGCAGAAGTGAAATATCATAATCTGGATGAGGCCTGAGTACCATTCAGCCAAGTCTCTGCCGTGGTGAGGGAAGACCCAGCTTGACAGTTTCTAAATCTCTTCTTATGTTCTGTCCTAGTAGCTAATATTGCCTTAGCTGCATTGTAGTCAACTTTTTCTTTGTTATGCTTGACATAACCTGATCTTCCTCTTAGGTAAAAGCATTTCCCATTTTCCCAATCCCTTGAGAGATCTGAACCTAATCTTGAAATGAATCATACAACTGCTTGTAAATATCAAACAGTATCACAAAGAATCCAGTATGGAGTGTAGACTCCATGACAGCAAAGACCTTATCTACTTTCTTCCTGTCGTATCCTCCAGACCCTGAGCATATAGATGAGGAAAAATACTTGAATGAATGAATAAAACTCTAATCATGTGAAAAATACATTCAACTTGTTCACAGCACTTCTACACCTACTGATTAATTGTAACCTACTGCTATTCCAAATGAGTAACATAAATAAAGCCATTCTTTGCTGCTGTGGTTCAGTCGCTCTGTCGTGTCTGACTCTTTGCGACCCCGTGAACTGCAGCATGTCAGGCTTCCCTGTCCTTCACCATCTCCCAGAGTTTGCTCAAACTCATGTCCATTACGTCAGTGATGCCATCCAACCATCTCATCCTCTGCCGCCCCTTTCTCCTCCTGCCCTCAGTCTTCTCCAGCATCAGTTTTTTCCACTGAGTCAGCTCTTCACATCAGGTGACCAAAGTACTGGAGATTCAGCTTCAGCATCAGTCTTTTCAAAGAATCGGGGTTGGCTTCCTTTAGGATGGACTGGTTTGATCTCCTTGATGTCCAAGGGACTCTCAAGAGTCTTCTCCAGCACCATAGTTTAAAAGCGTCAGTAGTTTGGCCCTCAGCCTTCTTTATGATCCAATTCTCACATCCATACATGACTATTGGAAAAATCATAGCTTTGACTAGACGGACATTTGTTGGCAAAGTGCTGTCTCTGCTCTGTAATATGCTGACTAGGTTTGCCATAGCTTTCCTTCCAAGGAGCAAGTGTCCTTTCATTCTATGGGTACAGTCACTCTCCTTAGTTTACTTATAAGGTAGCTGAATTCCAGATAGGGTATGAGTAATTTAAGATCTTACAGCTGGTCAATGGGAAACTGGAGTAGATTTCAGGTCACCTGACCCTCAGCAGGAGCTATTTTTCTCACGTAGATCAGTGTTTCCCAAGGCTTAGCATGCCTCGAGATCACATGGAGAATTTATCAAAACACACAGTTCTGAGGTCCACCCCCACAGTGTCAATTCAGTAGGTCCAAGAAGACCACCAGAATCTGCATTTCTAATCAGTTCCCAAGTGATGCTGACCCTGCTGGTTCTGGGACCACACTGAGAACCATTCATTAGGATCATATCTAAAGAAGAGGAAAGCAAAGTGCATGAGATAGGCTATTCTGAACATCCTCTGGCTGTATGATTAGTTTATCACGTTCAACTAACCAGGGTACTAACAGAAAGCCAGCCTGTGAAGTTTCAATGAAGACTTTATCCCTCTTCATTAAAAAGTTAAACAACAAAGTTACTGATACACACCATGGCATGGGGCATCCCAACTTAGGAATAGTCCACCTAGAAAGAATGTTAGGTGGAATTTTACCAAGGAAGAGTCTAGGTCTTGAATAGAAATTTTGGAATTGGAAAGAACATTAGTAACCACTTGGTCCCATCTGCTCATTTTTACAAATGAAAAAAAAGAAAGTGAAGGTTTAGACAGGTGACAAGGCCTGGCCCAACATCCTGGCTTCTCCTTATATCTGATGCCTAAGCTTCAAGCCAATTCAAAGGGAAGCATGGCTTCCCCCAGCCTGCTTCTCCTGCAGGGATAGTCAGTCACTTTACAACAGTTTTTACTTTATATACATACATTTAGTGGGTAATGAGTGATGATGAATTGGGACAATCCAATTTCCAGTATGAGATTTTTGGTGGCTGCCATGATTTCTGGTGGCAACAGATAATCATTTTTCTGCCTTCCACTAATCTCCTAAGCATAGGGATGTATGTCAGAGTTGGGGTGAGGTTTCTGGAACAAGATGATAGAAGCCCTGGGTAGTGGCGGGGGGTGGGGGTGGGGGCAGAATCTGCTTCTCCCTGCCATCCAGCTGTGTCTCCAGTAGTTGCCAAACTCACTGGATGTGTGATGACACAGCTTGTGGGGTCAAGGGGCAGAATCTGGACCTGTGACTCCTCTCTTCAAGTTGGTCTTCATAAGACTCCACACTGATCTCCGGCACGTGCATTACGCATCTCAGAAATACAAGGTTACACGTGATGATATATGAGCTTCTCAGGGGGATGACAGGGACCTGAGGCAGAGCAGTTGAAGGACACACGACTTGAGTGAGATGGATGATGCTGAAGCAGAAGAGGTGTTTGTCATTCATTTGCTTATAAGGCTGTTCCCTCTCCCCAGTGTGTGTCCAGCTGAGCCTCAAAATCATTGCTGGATGCCGAGGGCATGTAGTGAATTTCAAGTAAGCAAATAAACATGATTTAGGAGGAGAAGAGGAGAATTTGCCACACCACGAAACTTCCCTCTTTATTTATTTTGACAATTTGGTGTCTAATATTTATGACAGTGCTTTAGACTATCCAAGTAGTTTTAGTGTAAGGAGTGAAGATTTTGTAAACTGTATTGCTTATTCTCTGACAGGGTGATGAACAAGCTTACAGGTTAGAGGGCAATCATGAGATTTTTAGCTGCTAAAACTAGTTAAGGGAGAGTCCTTTGGACTGCAAGGAGATCAGACCAGTCAATCAGGAAATTAACCCTGAATATTCATTGGAAGGACTGATGCTGAAGCTGAAGCTCCAATACTTTGGTTACCTGATGGGAAGAGTTGACTCATTGGAAAAGACCCTGAAGCTGGGAAAGATTGAGGGCAAAAGAAGAACGGGATGACAGAGGAGGAGATGGTTGGATGGCATCACCGATTCAATGGACATGAGTCTGAGCAAACTCTGGCATGCTCAAAAGTACACGGGGTTGGAAAGAGTTGGATACAATTTAGCTACTAAAAATTACACCAAAACTGGTTAAATTACTGCAGTTTGGCATAAATATTCGTCATCATCATCACTAATAACTCATAACATATGTTAGGTATACTTACACAAAGAAATAAAACAATACATTCCTGCCTCCCAGAGGTTTGTAAACTAAGATCGAGTTTGCAGATACATAGAAAGGGTACTTCCGTTCTTCATCCTGTGCCCATGGCAGACATTACTAATCAAGCATAGTGTTCTTTACCAGTATTTCTTCCTACACTGAACACCAGGCAGCCACACCAATGGATTGCAGTACATGTGTGTAATCTTGATTGATGTACATTAGTGAAGAATGCGGAGAAGGCAATGGCACCCCACTCCAGTACTCTTGCCTGGAAAATCCCATGGATGGAGGAGCCTGGAAGGCTGCAGTCCATGGGGTCGCTGAGGGTCAGGCACTGCTGAGCGACTTCACTTTCACTTTTCACTTTCCTGCATTGGAGAAGGAAATGGCAACCCACTCCAGTGTTCTTGCCTGGAGAATCCCAGGGATGGGGGAGCCTGGTGGGCTGCCCTCTGGGGTAGCACAGAGTTGGACACGACTGAAGTGACTTAACAGTGAAGAATGGGCAGCTGGACCAGCAAGACATTCCTATGACACTAGATGGGGGGGTATACAGACCCAAGGAAACACAATTTTTTTAACATCAACTTAGGTTTCCACACCTTTGAGTACTTAACAAACGTGTAATTTTTAACATTGAGGCATGGAAGCTCTGTGGGTTTCAATACATCTGATCCCTCAGCGTGGATGCTCTAGTGATGTGGGCGGGAGAGAGTTCATGGGAGGTGTAGCCATCAGGAGCAGTTTTGTCCCTAAGATAAGAGAACGCCGGCCCTCTGCTTAAACACTGATCACAGCCCCCCATGCCCTCCTCACTTCCTTTTGTAGTTCCAGTTGAGTAATTAAAATCACTTCTGTTAAACTAGTGTGGTTGGCTCAATAAGCCAAGGGCAAGTTTATGGATCTGGAGGATGGAAACTCCTTTAAACATCGGCAGTTCTAGCCACAGTGAGGAATAACAATTAGAATAATTGATAACCAGGTCCTTGATGTCAGGCCACTGCCCAAGGCCTCAACACGTGGGCGGTGAGCCTACTCCTCTGGCTGAAGGAGATAACAGAGCAGCGGTCTGGCTGTTCTGGGTGCTCAAGTTGCTGTGGCTGGGACATGCTTCAGTTCATCGAGGCCTAATGTGCAGAAGCTTTTTAAATTCCCACAGCCAGCCGTGCTCTGGAAAAGAAGCACTTTTCCTGAGAGGGGCTGAATCAGAATGCGTGGCTTTTGGGGTAGATGTGGAGAAGTTTTAGGGTGTAAGGTTCCAGGGAGGACTGGCAAGGAGCTGCTGGAGCAGGTGGAGTGTTGACCACATGGGACCAGCTCAGTTGGCATGGCAACAGCAAGTGCAGGTCATAGTTGTTGCTACCTAGGGATGCGATATCCGAGAAGGCGATGGCACCCCACTCCAGTACTCTCGCCTGGAAAATCCCATGGATGGAGGAGCCTGGTAGGCTGCAATCCATGGGGTCGTGACGAGTGAGACACGACTGAGCGACTTCACTTTCACTTTTCACTTTCATGCATTGGAGAAGGAAATGGCAACCCAGTCCAGTGTTCTTGCCTGGAGAATCCCAGGGACGGGGGAGCCTGGTGGGCTGCTGCCTATAGGGTCGCACAGAGTCGGACACGACTGAAGCGACTTAGCAGCAGCAACAGCAGGGATGCGCCATAAAGACTAGCTTGTCCTTCTGCCTTAATCAGGAAGAATATTACTGCTACCACTAACTGTCATTCACTGAACCATTACTACATGTCTGACAGGATGCTGTATTCATAACTCCGTCATTTATTTCATCATTTAATTAAATCATGCAGTCTTCATATCAGTCCCATAAAGCACTCGTCATTCTCTCTATCATACAGATGAAAGCTCCTTGAAGTCAAACAGACAATAAATGGCGAGGTTAGAAATCTGACCCCGAAACTCTTGCTCCTAACACTGATGCTTTATTGCCTTACACAGGCTCTCTCACTGCTGACTATACCTATGAGATGACTTTTTTTGGTCACTATAAGAAGCAAACCCAAGAGACCTGTTGATTAGACAGCCATAAGTGCACAGCGTCATAGTAAAGCTCTCAAATCACTGCTTCAAGGAATAAAAAGGCTGAGTGAGTGAGATCTCTCTAAATTGCAAAGACCCTCACTTCACCGTGGGACTTAAGCCACTGGATCGGGATTTGGGATTCCAGTTAATGAAGTCTTCCCATGAAGACTTGCTTTGTTCTTGTGGGGCAGTGCCATGGCCTGTTTTTTTTTTTTTTTCTGAAAGAATAAATTTAGATACTTTATTTCCTATCCATAGTTTCCTAATTTTCCTGATCTTTCTTGGCTATAGCTTAGAATGTCCTCTAAGATAGATATGTTCTTGGATATTATTGAAACCTCCCCTCAATGGCCTTTTTCTTTCTCCTTATCCTACAGACCCCTCATCTCCATTCTCTTCCCTAACCAGCTCACCCAATGCGTGAGACCCCATCATGTTACCCACTGTACTTACCCCTGTGCCCAATTCTGGGATGCTGAGAGTTTCTAGGCGAGGGACTTCTCTGGTGGTCCAGTGGCTAAGACTCTGTGCTCAGAATGCCCAGGTTCAATCCCTAGTCAGGGAATTGATCCTGCATGCTGCAACTAAGACCCAGCACAGCCAAATAAAATAAATCTTTTAAAAATGATTTTTAAAAGAGAGTTTCTAGACCAAATCACCACAACACCCCACTGGTTCCACTTGTAGTCAAATGGAGCTATATTTCTCAACTGACCCCATCTGAATGCATGACCTCCAGCCTCCACTGACCATCCCACCATCTGCAAGCCTCTGTGCTCCCATGATTGGGTCTGTCTCCCAGCCTCCACAAAGGCTGAATCCCATCTCCTCCATGCTTCCCCAAATTTACGACTACCTCCCTGGCTCCCTCGTGTAGCAGAGGAGCTCTCCTTACTCCGCGGACAAAATAGAAGTCAACAGAGAAGTGTTTTCTTAATGCCCCATTCATCTTGACTTTGTGCTCACCCTCTCCACATTTCCACTTAGGACTCAAGAAAAATGGCCACGACCCATACATGGCTTATCCCTCCATCTGTGCCGTGGGTCCCTTCCTCCCACTTCTAGGGAGCTTGTCCTGTCAGTTTTACCCTCTCCCCTTCTACAAACAGGATTAAGACATGTGCAAGGCTTTTCCATCCTAAAAACAGACAAAAAGCAGTAGGAACAGCACCTCTCTCTTTACCCTGGATTCCTCTGCAGCTACCTACCCACTTTCTCCGCTCTGTTTCCAAACTTCTTGCAACGGGTATGTGCATTCACTGGACCTGTTTCTTACACCCGTTCCTTCCTCACCTGGATGAATCCCCCCAGTTGGCTTTCCTGACCTTCTTGTGGCTCATCCCTTCTCCTCACTGCAGTGATCTTCTGCAACACAGATTAGGTCTCACCGTCCTGTTTACAACCTTCAGAGAGCTCTCTTCCAGCACCTACTGGAGCACCAGGCACTTAACAAGCCCTCCAAAAATAAGTGCTCAGTGGAAAAAAAAAAAAGATTGGGATCTAAAATAGAAAAGATCTCCAGGCATGTGGGAAGTCCAACGCCCATTAATTTTATGTCATTCTTATATTTGCTTATTTGCAATTAGAAACACATGTGGCTTCATACACCAGCCCTACGACTGTTCTTCAGCCTCTGTTTACTTCCTCTCAGAAACTGGCCCCAGAGTAACATTTACTTTAAGGCAGGGCCACTGGGGGATTTGGGAGAACAGAAAGATAAAGGGATAGCTTGGCTCCATTAGAATCCCTGTCTCTTCATGCAAATGTGGCTGCTCACTTGCATCTCCCAATGCATCTCACTTGCATCGGCTGCTCACCGCCAATGATGGTGGTGACACCAGATGCCCATCCCCAGCCCTGACACCCACCCCCGTTCCCCGACTCCTCCTGGTTAGTTTTCCTGCAGGTTGAGGAAGTTGTTATTAGCCCGATTCACTTTCCAATAGCATGGATATTCAATGTGACTGTGTGTGTTAGTGTGTGTCTGGTGTGTGTGTGTGTGTGCAGAGGAGCCAGGGAAGAAATAGCAAATACACCTGGGTGCTGTGTTCTTAGGGCAAAGGAAAAGGATGTCTGTGTTCTTGAAAGAGACTATTCTAGAGAGATCTCTGCTCCTCTTCCCAGCTCTCTCCTTCCACGAGAGAAAAGGGCAAGGGTTTACAGCGTCCTGGAAGCTCTTGGAAAGGTCTGGTCAGTGCCCCTGCCATCTCCCCCCCTGCCACACACCATCACAGTCCACTGGGGACTGGAAGGCTCTCCTGCCCTTTTCCTGGGCTGTCAGTGCCCTGGATTTAACGCGCATGACCACGTGTCCTGACAGGGGAGAGGCCTCCCTCCCACACATGTGAGGAGGCTGCCAGCCAGAGGCAGGCCAGACAGTGGCAGGTGCCTGGGAATGGGGAGGAATGGAGAAAAAAGCGGAAAAAGTCAGCAGCTGCCCCCAAACATGGGCCCGGAGTCACAGAGTCGCCTGAGGCAGAGTGGGGATTTAGAGGTTAGATGGAGGAGGCGGTCAGGCCCCAGCCAAGTTCAGCGGGAGGGCTGAGCTAGACAGCAGATGCCACCGCCTGGGAGCCCACCTGCCTGCCCTCTCCTCCTTGGCATCATGTCCTCCTGCTGTTAATGACTGCCTGTTCCCCAGCTCCACCCTCCGCAGCGCCCCAGACCACGGGCCTCCCGGAGTCGGAGTCACCACCGGAGAATCAGCATTGAAACCGCCTGTTCCCCTCTCACCGGCCCATCTCCCCTGCTGCTCCTTGGCTGTAGGTGGCGATGCCTCGGCGCCTCCCCACCAGGTGGGCACCGCACCTGCCTTCTCCTCCCCTTTGGCCCTGTACCTGCTCAGATGCTCACTCCTCCTCGTACCTGCAGTGGTCACAGAACAGGGCTCTCTGCCAGGCTGAGGTCACCCGGATCTCAGACATCCGTGTCCAGAGGCATCATCTGTCCTGCATGTGGTCACAGGGGGCTGAGGACGCTGTTTCTCCTACCCCTGTCCTTTCTTCGACCCCAACCTGGCATGCCCGTCCCCCGTCCTCCCACTCCTCATCCACATCTCACATCAGGCCCTGGGAACGGAGCAGACGAGACCCTGGGAGACAGCACTGAAGGCCCAGCCTGCCCGTCTGTCGTGAAGAGGAGGAGCCTGGCACACCTGGGCTTGAAATCTGGATCAACCGCCTACTAGTCGTGCCACCTCAGCTAAGCAATTCAGTGTAGTCTTCTGAAAGACGGGGAGACAAATAACTAGGAGGCTGTACAGTGAAAGTCGTACACAGAGCCCAGGCTCATCACTGAACCTAGTTGGGCTGATTTGAGTATTTTGTTGTCATTTGGTGCCCATGCGGCTCCCTGTGGGCTTCCCTGATGGATCAATGGTAAAGAACCTGCCTGCCACTGCAGGAGATGCAAGAGACACGGGTTCAGTCTCTGGGTGGGGAAGATCCCCTGGAGGAGGAAAAGGCAACCCACTCCAGTGTTCTTGCCTGGAGAATCCCAGGGATGGCGGAGCCTGGTGGGCAGAGGAGCCTGGCCGAGTACAGTCCATGGAGTTGCAAAAGAGTCAGACATGGCTTAGCGACTTAACAACAACAGACAGCAGCAGCAGCTCCTGTAGGGCCGCCCTGAAGTCCACCTCCCCAGGTTCTGTCCGGGGAGATCCACGGCTCTGTAGGAACAGCTGAGAGGCTCCCCGGGTACCGTGTCCTGTCAGGGGCTACTCCCCACTTAATTCCCCTCTCTGTATGCCCTCTTTGCCTCTGCAGAAGGCGCTCGACTCTTGCCATCACTGCTCTAGTGATTTGCTGCAAGAATTAGGCCTGGGATGTGACAGAAGCCACCTGGCACTGCCCTGAAAGGAACGGCAAAATCTCCAGTGAGAATTTCCTTTCCCTTTCTGTGGTTGGGATGCTGAGCACAGCCAAGCCTCGTGGAAACCTCTGATGTTTGGGTGGCTTCTGAATACTAAAGAGGATGGGGGAAAAAATGAAAGCTAGTGGAGAAAGAGGTCTCAGTCGGAAGTTTTTCTAATCGTTATGGATTTCCCCCTTTTAGTGGATTTGAGAGAGGGTGTCGGAAAAGGAAGGGAAAAAAAAATCAAACGCAGATTATTACCCTGAGCTGTTTTCCCCTTTCCTCCTGCACCATGACGGCGGCTCTCTGCCTGCCCCAGCTCTGTGCTCAAGGCTGAGGGACTGGGCAGCCAAAATATTGACCATTAAGCTGAGATTATAGTTTACTTGGATCCTGAAAGATGGAATCAATTAAAATGGAACTTTTCTCACAAAAGGTAAATTAGCTTCTGAGAAAAAAAATCTGAGAAGTGGGTCATACAAATTACTGAAAAGAAAGCTCCCTAATGCATGTTCCTACGTGGAACATGCACGCAGGTGCGCGTGCACACACACACACACAAACACACACACCGCATACTTGGGATACAGTGACTACTCAACAAATATTGGCTGGATTTATGACTGAATGTACACACAATCTTCCCAGGTGGCACTAGTGGTAAAGAACCCGCCTGCCCATGCAGGGGACATAAAAGACATAGGTTTGACCCCTGGGTCAGGAAGATTCCTTGGAGGAGGGAATGGCAAACTCCAGTGTTCTTGCCTGGAGAATCCCATGGACAGAGGACCCTGGTGGGCTACAGTCCATAGAGTCACAAAGAGTCGGACACAACTGAATCGACTTAGTACCCCAAGCAGGCACACACACTTATATATTCATAGGTACCGTTCAACTATACCCAGTATCCTGGATCTGTTCCTACTTAGCAATGCTAGGCATGAGCTCGATCATATCTGTGAGATCCCACCAGGCTCACATTTTTCTTTCTCTCTTTATCATTAATACAAATGCTATTTTAAACAATGAAAAATGAAAGCTCTTCTTTGACCACTCTCCGTTTGGACTACTTTTACAGGAAAATGCAGACATGACTTTTATTCCAGCCACCTAACAACGAGTAGAAAATAAACCATGATGTCAAGGTTTCCACACTCCCTGCCCCAGCCTGGCCCTCTGTCGCCTGAATCTCCAGCAATATTCACACAAGAGCCAAGCATAGGAGCTGCTTTTGTCATCCTCTGGTCCCTCCATGTGTCCTCAAATCTCAGAGTATCTATTCGTGGAATGAGTGACCCTGGAGAGAGAAGCTCCTTCAGAGGACACGGTCTGACCGGTGGACACCACCAGGACAGGGAGCAACAGGGGAGCGTGTGGCTGGGTGGCGAGGGCGTGTTCAGGAGGTCAGAGGAGCAGGGCGAGAGGGAGACTTTACGTGTAGAAGAATGGAGGTCAATGGCATCATCTGGAACACGACATTTTCTGACTTGCCCCCAAAATGCAGAGCAGAACCGACTATGATAAGAAGCAAACAAATGCAACAAAAACAACTAAAGGGAAGCCAATGAGACAGAACAAAGGCGCACCAGGCTGGTCCAAGCTGGAGAGACACACGACCCAGATTCGCACCCGGGGGGACCCAGAGCCCCACCAGGGAAGCAGGCTGCGGAGTGAGCCAGCCAGGCCCAGAAACCGAAAAAGCAGCCTGCCCGGAGTCCCCTTGGGTACGAAAGTTCCTGGAGAATCTATTCACGGCTTCCAATTTCCCCTCATCAGACTGCACATTTGCCTGAGAGCGATTCTGCACTAAACATAACTCAGCCCAGAAAAATGCCCCTCTGTGCCCTCTCTCCAGCCCTGAATTTCAGCCTGGCTTAAGCAATGTCCCACAGTGTCCACAGAGATAGGAACGGAGAGCTCATTATCA
>SJYT01022848.1:166934-243338 GCA_006410635.1 Cephalophus harveyi
CAGATCTGCAAAACCCTTGACATGTTACTGTGGTAACAGGAGCATCTCAGTAAGTTCATGAATGAACCCACTGTGTTCTCCAAAGCCATCTCTTCCCCATTCTTCACAAGGCTTGTATCTCACCCATGCCTCCTGAGCCCTGTGCACGATGCACTGGAACTGCGTTCCTCCCAAATGTCCCCACATCTGTGCTGCGTGCCCATCGCCTTTCTGCCCTCCCCTAGGGTTCAGCGGGGCAGGTCTCTCCCTACTTTTCCTCAGCTCTCCAGGGCTCCGTGGCAGGCGTTTTCTCTCGCTCCTTCAAAGTTCCTCCAAGCTTAAAAGCTGTCTCTGTGACGCATCCACTTTCTTGGTTGATGTCTTCTGCTCTTCCTGCCACGACTGCCTGGACTGGGGGCTGAAGGAGGATGCTAGGGATGAGGGGCGGGTGCAGGACGCTCTCCATTCCGATGTCTCCGCTGGGTCTGCCATCTTCCTTCATCATCTCCCTGCATTCAGCTCAGTTCTCCCAACCCATCTCACACCCAGTGCAGTTCCGGGTGACTTACTGAACTGCCTGTGGTATCCTGCCACTTCCATGCTTCAAACCCCACCCCCCCAACCCCCTTGCTCTTGGGGCTTCCCTGGTGGCTCAGATGGTAAAGAATCTGCCTGCAATGCAGGAGACCCAGGTTCAATCCCCGGGTCTGGAAGATCCACTGGAAAAGGGAATAGCAACCCACTCCAGTATTCTTGCCTGGAGAATCCCATGGACAGAGGAGCCTGGCAGGCTACAGTCCATGGGATCACAAAGAGTCGGATGCGACTGAGTGACTAACACTTTCACTTTCACACTTGCACTAGTTGCTCTCAGGATTGTGCCCCAGGTCCTTCATGCAGCTTCTTCATAGGCCCTTCATCATCTACAGACTGGGTATCACACTAGCCTCAAGGTTGATCACCCTCTTCCCCACACTCTTCCCAACTGCACTGAACACTTGGAACTCCCAGCCTACTCAGTCACTTCTCTCCAGGCTTCTGTTCACTTGGCCCCAACATCCCTCCCCTCCCCAGCTTTCATCTCACATAGAGCAAGCGTAGATCTCACCTGCGCAGAAACTTTTGGGGAGCTGAACACCCTTCATCTGAGCTCGCACAGCCCTCTGTGCTCAGGCCAGCACAGGACTCAAGTGCACCATCTGTGTCTGTTTACTCTCTGCCTGCCCCTCCAGCTCATCGATAAGCTCTTTGAGGGATGAGCCTGTTTCTTGGGCACTGTTCTGTCCCCAGCACCTACTGCAATGCCTGGCGCATGTTATGTGCTGCAATCAAGACTGGATAAATGAATGGACACACTGCGATCTATTACCCATCTCCTCCCTCCTGCCCCCATCTCCACCCTTTCCTCCATCTTTTGCTGTCAATCACTCCACAAGCATTTCCTGTTGGTTATAAAAAGAGAAGGGGATACAGAGGCGAACCTCCGTGTCTTCCTGGAGCCCAGGTGCCGTGAGATCTATGCTTGGGACAATCTTATGATACATTTCTTTTGGGGGGAGTCTATAGTGAACCCTCTAGGATGGGTGACTTTGTTTTATGTCCAAATCTGCTTTCTAGTAGCATTGTAAGAGTGAGGATCCTGAGTAGCCCAGGTTGTCTAAACAATTCAAAGGAGGAAAGGAAATAGTCATATACCTGCCCTCGTTCTTCCTTACAGCATCCTAGGGAAGGTCAGCAGTTTCCAGATTGGAGCAAGAGGCAGGAAATTGGAGCAAGAGGCAGGAAATGCGGAGTTGACCCCCTCATAGCAAAGAGAAAAGACAATGACCAGTGCTGCAGAGCCCGGGGGCAGGCTGATCCCACCGGAGTGCTGTGTTCTTACCTGGATGGGTGTGGCCAGGGCACCCCCGTCCCTAATGAAAGTATAAAGACTTTATCTCTACAGCTAGCTGGAGAAGGAAATTCATCATCACCCTCAGCAGACAGCAAGAAAAGAAGAAAAAGAATAAGAATGTAGCAAAGGGGCTTGATATTGATTTGAAAAGCCTTGCTGACAAGAAAATGATTTGAGTCCATTTCCATTTTGTGGCCGAAGCCTGTGGTGCTTGCTCTGCTTCTGTCTGACCTCCCAGAGCAGAGTTCATCAAGAAGCTCCCTGGCTGACACTCTAATCCTGATTTTCCAATAGCCTCTCACCTGTTTGTCTAGAATGGGGAAGGGCAGGTCTGTAAGGGGTGCAGTGTGGCTTCCTGGGTCTCATCTGGAAAGCAGTCAAGCAGGCCAGTTTGGGGGAGCGGGCAGGGCAGTCAAGCAGGCCAGTCCTATTTCAAGGCTGATTTAGAAGAATACATTTTAAAGTGCTGGTTGGCCTCACACAGATATGACCATGACTGTCAACATTCCTGTCCCGACGGGGGTTTTCAGCCAAGGCGTAATGCAATGCATCCAGCCTAGCCAACAGCAGCTCTTGCCTTGGGCAGATCCTGCCACGTCTGCTTCCCGCAGGTTCTTCCCACCAGGAACCTAGCATCTGCTGTGCGTGCCTTCTCTTTGCAGGGCCAGAATCCCAAGCAAGGGCAGCAGGCCTGTGTGTTTAATTCACTTGTAAGTGAACAGCTTCTGTGTGTTAGAAAAAAAAACAAAAACCATAACTTATGAATGTGTAATTGCTTGAGATTTCACCTCCTGGCCACACTCGCCTTCCTATGGAGTTATTAAAACCCACACAATATGGTCTAATCATTTATTAATAGTCAACATAAACAGATAACAGCTCACATAGCCATATAGCCATTGCGTGTTAAATAATGAGCGATTATTTAAAAGGCTCTTTCACTGGAGAGGAGGAAGCCTGGTTGCTATGGTTTGGAATTACTGCTGTAATGGCAGATAAATTCATGGACTCAAGACCTTCTGGACTGTTCACCTGGCTACCCTCAAGTCACTGTTTCCCTACCTTCATTTGGAAGGGGCAGGGTACCGCCCATTGCCCAGGGAAAAAGGACATCCAAATTAATGGGAAGGGAATAAACCATTTCCTCAGGGGACAAAGTAAAAAATACTGGCATGTGTTGTTCAATTTCTCTGAAAGAAGCTCAACAATAATGCATCTTCTGACTTGCTATCAAAGTCTCCATCACCAGGAGGTGGGAGGGAGGTTTAAGAGGGGGGGATATATGTATGTATGTGTGTGTGTATAAATATATACATCAGTTCAGTTCAGTGGCTCAGTCGTGTCCGACTCTTTGCGACCCCATGAGTCGCAGCACGCCAGGCCTCCCTGTCCATCACCAACTCCCGGAGTTCACTTAGACTCACGTCCATCGAGTCAGTGATGCCATCCAGCCATCTCATCCTCTGTCGTCCCCTTCTCCTCCTGCCCCCAATCCCTCCCAGCATCAGAGTCTTTTCCAATGAGTCAACTCTTCGCATGAGGTGGCCAAAGTACTGGAATATATATATATATATCTATATCTGACTCAGCCTTCTGCACAGCAAAAACGAACACAACATTGCAAAACAATTGAACGTCAGTAAAAAATTTTTTTAAAAAAAACAAAGTCTCCACCATCAAATTGGACATGGCTTTCTCATGACAGTTCCTTCATCCCAGTGTTCTGCAAAGTGAATAAGTGAGTCCAAACTCATTACACTCTAATGTACGACTCTGTTTCTTTCTGCCACCCCTGCTCCAATTGGCAGGCCTTCCCTCCCCAGAGTCATCATGCTGTCTTCCCTGGGGACCTCCTCTTTACTGCTTGAGTGTTCCGTAAAATTTCAAATTCAGTAACAGATACTAGGCAATCAGAAGAGAAGGCAGATGGAAGGAAAGCTGTCTTTATTTGAGGAAAATCTTACATATTAAAAATCCTAAGGGATCTACAACAAAAATGACTAGAGCTAATAAATGAATTCAGCAAAGTCACAGGATATAAAGTCAACACTAAGAAAACAATCCCATTTACAGTAACATAAAACACTAAACATTTAAGAATAAATTTAACAAAAGTGAAAATTCATATACTGCCAACTAAAAAACATTGTTGAGAAAAATTAAAGAAGTCTCAAGTAGATGAAATATTCCATGTTCATGGATATAAATACTAAAATATGTTAGATGGTAATTCTTCCCAAATTATCTATTTCACACAATTTCTATCACAATCACAACAGTATTTTTTTAATTGACCCAATACCAAGATTTATATAGAAATGGAAAGAACCCAGAATAGCCCAAATAATTTTGAAAAAGAATTAAATTGAATTACTTACATTTTCTGATTTGAAAACATGCTATAAAGCTACAGTAGGGACTTCCGTGGTGGCTAAGAGGGTAAAGAATCTGCCTGCAACACAGAGAAGCAGGTTTGATCCCCAGATCAGGAAGATTACATAAGGAAGAAAATGGCTACTCACTTCAGTATTCTTGCCTGGAGAATTACATGGACAGAGGAGTCTGGTGGGCTACAGTCACAAAGAGACATGGGTCACAAAGAGACACAACTAAGCAACTAACGCTTTCACTTTCATAAAGCTACACTAACCCCCACAATCTGATGTTGACATAGAGATAGACTTGTGGATCAATGGAATAGAAGTGAGAGTCTGAAACTAAATCCTTACATTTATGGTCAATTGATTTTTTAAAAAGATGCCAAAGCAATTCCACGGCCTTTTCAACAAAAGGTGCCGGAACAGTTGAATAGTCACATGCAAAAATGTGAAAATGACACCCATGCCTCACACCACCTAAACAAATTTACCCCAAATTCATACAGATACCTTTAAAAGCTAAACCTGTAAAAACTTTTACAAGGAAACGGTTGAAACCCATTGAGACCTTTGTTTAGGCAGAGTTTTTCAATACACAACAAAAGAATGATCCATAAAGAAAGACATTAAGAATTGGACTTCATAAATATTTAAAACTTTTGTACTTTAAAAGACACCATTAAGAAATTTAAAATATAAGCCACATACTAGGAGAAAATTTTGTGAATCAGATGCTAATAAAAAATGTATATCCAGAACATATTAAGAACTCTTTTGAAAGCTCAATGATGAGAAAGCAGACAACTCAGTTTAAACAGGCAAAATCAGACAAGTCAGAGACTAGGAGACAATATCTGCAAAAGACATATTTGATAAAGGACTAATGTATAAAATATATAAAGAATTCTTAAAACTCAACAATAAGAAAATGAATAACCAGGTTAAAAAAAAAAGTGGGCAAAAAACCTGATCAGACACCCCACCCAAGCAGATACATACATAAAGAGCAAGCATGTTTGTCAAAACCCCGGAAATGAACAACATCAAGAGTGAGCCCTGATGTAACCCATAGACTTTGGGTGATGATGGATCCATGGAAATTCATGGATTGTAACAAATGTTCCATTCTGGTAAAATGTGGAAAACAGTTTGGCAGCTTCTTAGGATGTTAAACATAAAATTATTGCATGACTCAGCAAATCCACCCATAGATAGCTATTGAAGAGAAATATATACGACCACAAAAAGACATGCACGCAAATGTTCATAGTAGTATATTCATAACTGCAAAAAGTGGAGGGCAATTCAAGGTTCATTAACTCTATAGCCATACAATGAAATACAGTTTTAAAATAAAATGAACTAACTTCTGTTTTTAACTTTTTATTTTATATTGGAGTATAGCCAGTTTACAATGTTATGATAGTTTCAGGTGGACAGCAAAGGGGCTCAGCCATACATGTACATGAATCCATTCTCCCCCAAACCCCCTCCGATTCAGGCTGCTACATAACATTGAGCAGTTCCATGTGCTCTACAGTAGGTCCTGGTTAGTCATCCGTCTTAAACACAGCAGAGTGTACGTGTCCATCCCAAACTCGCTAACTATCCCTTCCCCCCATCCTTCCCCGTTGGCAACCATTAAAAAAAAAAAAATGAACTAACTTCTGATGCTTGCTACAGCATGGATGAACTTCAACAACATGCTCAGTGAAAGAAGATCCAAATGATCACATATTGTAAAATTCTACTGACACGAAATGCCCAGACAAGGCAAATCCAGAGATAGAAAATAGCTCAGTAATTGCCCAGAGCAGGGAGGGCTGACTGTGGGTGACGGCAGCTCAGGGAACTGCCTGAAACTGGGCACGAGGGGCCTTTCCTAGAGAGATAGACTTATTCTAAAATGGATGGTAGCAATAGTCCCACAATTGTGTACATTTACTAAAAATCACTGAACTGTACATTTAGTGAATTTACCATATATAAACTAAACCTCAATAAAGCTGTTAAAA
The DNA here is from genome assembly GCA_006410635.1 of Cephalophus harveyi. Taxonomy (NCBI): domain Eukaryota; kingdom Metazoa; phylum Chordata; class Mammalia; order Artiodactyla; family Bovidae; genus Cephalophus; species Cephalophus harveyi. Next base: position 173,201 of record SJYT01022848.1, read on the forward strand.
ATAGCAGATGCTTATTAAGGATGTCATGGGGGCCCATGAATGGGAGGGCACACATTAAGGAGACTACCTGTGATTAATTTCACATCACGTCATTACTGATGAATGAGTCTTTCAGGAATACCTCCTGCTGGTACCAGAAATTCACTGTATTTATCTAAGATATAGTCTCATAGTTGGATCAAGCAAAGACAACTGAAGCCACCCAGTTCAAAGTTCAATTCAAATATCATCTTGCTGGCAGAATGAAATAGGATATCCCCCAGCTTGGTCAGAAAGAGGGTATGACCTGTCGGCTAGTCCTAAAACAACCATTGCCTTCCGGATGCCTTTCATATATCTCTGTGTGGGTTAAAAGGCCTGAACAATAGAGTTCTCACTGACCAGTTGACTGGCCTCTGCTTTGTGCAAGGGCTGGGGTGAGGATAATCATTTTCTTTGGTAAAGCACCTACAAAATGCTTTAACACACACCATCTCATCTATTAACTCAGCAACCCTACCGTGAGATGTGGCCAACACTGTCAGCTGGCTGGTCTGACCCATCCCTGTTGTGGGATGTGGGCATCATGTGAGCGTCAGTTTTCTGGGTGGGCCGAAGGGAAAACTTTCGCTTTTCTGACACCAAGAAGCAGATCTTCCATGCCTTCCTCTTCCCCCTTCTCCACATTGTATTGGGTCCATGAAGGACAGAGTCAGTAGAAAAGGGCAAGAGAACCGTGAGCATTGCCAAGATGCTGCTCCTAAAGAGGTCAAACTGCTGGACCAACTCTAGCATCATGTCCTTGGCAGGCCTGTTAAGTGAGATCAGTGAATCTCTACTTGTTCAAACCATTGTGGCTGGCTTTTCTGTTTGCTGTCGCCAAACCTACTGCTATCTCTTAAAGCAGAAATTACTAGCCATACTTCACAGATGCCAAAACTACAGTTTTGCAGAACTATGCAATTCATTCAAGCTCAAACTGGCAGCAAGTGGAAGAAGAGTGACTTGTACCCAGATTCCTGAATCTACTGGTCTAAGAGTAATAACAGCGACAAAGACAAAACCCACCTACTGAGCACTGATGAGGCACCAGGCCTCTGACTCCAGGTTGTTGTCATCATTTAGCTGCTAAATCATATCAGACTCTTCTGCAACCCCATAAACTGTAGCCCGCCAGGCTCCTCTGTCCATGGGATTTCCCAGGCAAGAATACTGGAGTGGGTTGTCATTTCCTTCTCCAGGGGATCCTCCCAACCCAGGGATCAAACCCATGTCTCCTGCATTGACAGGTGGACTCTACCACTAAGCCACCTGAGAGCCCTTTTCTGTAATTCTTATGATTCTGCAAACCAGGTATCATTAGATCCACTTTACAGATGAGCACACTGAGGCTAAGAAAAGTAAACTGCTCAAGGTCATGGAGCTAGTAAGTGGCAGTGCTAGGATCCTCAACTGGCATGTGTCTTGCCCACTATGAGGGAAACTGAAAGGCATAAAGCACATGCCCTAGGATAAAGGAACCAGCTGCTCAATGTTACCACTGATTAAAAACATCATCTACTTGAAAATGGGTCTGGATGATCCCTAGTGGGATTCAGGTTAGCTAGCAAAACTCACAGTGCTTGAGTGTGTGCTGAATAAAATGTTCACATTTTAAACAGAAAAATACTCTATTGTTTTTATATTGTTTACAACCACTTTTGTATCTTATCCTCCAACTTTTTCAGGACACTCACACTGATTACAGGATGTAGGGGACAGTAAAGGAGTTTTCCGTGGGAGATGTGAGGTTCTGATTCTTTCTAGTGTGTTAGTCGCTCAGTCGTGATGACTCGTTGTGACCCCATGGATTATAGCCTTCCAGCCTCTTCTGTCCATGGAATTCTCCAGGCAAGAATACTGGAGTGGGTTTCCATTTGCTTCTCTAGGGGATCTTCCTGACACAGGGATTGAACTGGGGTCTTCTGCAATGCCGACACTTTTTTTTTTTTTTTAACCATCTGAGCCATCAGGGAAGCCCCCAGGGGTAAAGATTAAAACATCACTTTTCAGGACCACCAGGTATAAAAACAGCTCTTGGAGCCTAGAATGAGCCAGAGGAGAAAGAATCCCCTTGGAGGGTGAAGCCCAGCCCTGGTGCCTGCCTGGCTTCAGTGAGAGAAGCTCTCCGCCAGCACCAGGCACACACCACAAGCATCACCGCGATGGGCATCAGTGCTCTTCCAGGTGAAGACGGGTAACCTGTAGCATCCTCGAGCTGACGTGGGGCCTGATGTGCATGTTGGCAACCTTGACTCCCTCCTACCACTTTTCATGAAACTTTCCTAAGTCTCTCCAAATTAACGATTGGCGACGGAGAAGGGTTGTTCATTAGAGGGCGAAGACTCTACCCGACGTTATAGTAGGTAGAGGTAGTCTGGATTTACCCATCTAGTGGGAAATCCTCGAATTAATTGAAAAGAAAGACCCGAGGACGGAGGAGTTGTTACTGACTTATTAACTAAGTGAGTTTGTTCCCTGTCGGTCTTAACTACTGAAAAGTTCCCTAGAGTCTTCGGACCCGGTCCCTCTTCTGTCCGGTTAAGTTGTGGAACCCTTCCCGACCCTGCCACGATGACTTTCCGATGGAGTGAATTGTCCGAAGGTGACCGGCGGGTCCACCACGATCACCATCTCTTAGGAGGACGGTTACGTCCTCTGTATTCTCTGTTCCCAAGCTAGGGACTCAGCCCTTCTCGGGGACCTCTTCCTTACCGTTGGGTAAGGTCATAAGAACTGACCTCTTAAGGTACCTGTCTCCTCGGACCTCCCCGATATCAGGTATCCCGACATGTCTCAGCCTGTGCTGACTTCACTGAATCGTACGTGCGTACCTGGTGGGTTGACGACAGAGGATCGTTGTCACGGAGGGTACCCGACACCCGTAGAGAGTCTAAACACTCTACTCTGTGTTCCGCTCGACCTGTACCTCTTGGTACGAGTGACTTGGAATCGTGTCAGGACATCGGACCTTAGACGGGAGTGAGAAAGGTCTCCCCGACGAAAGGATATACACTAACTGAGTCGTAAAGGTGAAACGTTCTTTGACTTCTATGTCGTTTAGAATAGAGGTACCTTCGTTACTTAGAAGGGTCGGTTGAATAGTAGGACACAGGAAGTCTCTACGCACCAGAAGGGGTCCGAGTGAGACTCACTCGGCGTCCCAGTAAGCTCCTGGAACCCTTTTAGTAATCCTCTTTCGGTCATCTTTCTTTTTAGACTAGTACGAGGGCCCCCAAAGTGGAGGAGCTGAAGAGTGGTGGGGGAAGTGTCGGGGTAGGAGGGTTGGAGGACGGGGAAGTTCGAATTTCGAAAAGTATCTCAGGAGGAGATCCCTATTTTTCCTGAGAAAGTCGAAAAACTCGTCTAGTAGGTTACGGTGAGGTCCAGGACAAGAAGCAATGTGGACCACAGGCAGGTCAGAACACCTCGGCACTTCTACAGTCTCCCCACACAGCAGTATCTACCATGAAACTAACCTGTGTTCTCTCATCAAAAGCATCATAACTCACTGAATGCTGAGAATATTTTTTAAATCCTTTTTCCTAGATTAGAAAAACAACAGTTGTTTCTCTTTCTTTTTATTTCAGCAGGGTTCCAGATAATAAAAAGATTTATAATTAAGCCAGTAGATATACTTTTGCTATGCCGCCCTAGATTATGAAAAAGTATAATTATATGCAATTAAAAAATGAACAGTATTTCTTATCCGAGTGAAGCTTTAAAAGTCATTATGAATCCATTAGCTCAGCAGACCTTACAAATGGCCTTCTCTACTCTGGACTTCATTTAAATTTACAACGGAGAGAAGGAACTTTTCCCCATCTCCATGCTGCGTGTGTGAGTGAGTGTGTGTGTGTGTGTGTGCGTGTTCGTCCCTCCATCTGCTACCCCAGAGTGTCCAGACATTCATCTTATGTGCTAAGGCCACATTCTCCATATTGAAGTTGCCATATTCTTCCAGTCATATGGCTCATAATACTTCACTTTGGGAGTCTGCCAGCTGAAAAACTGAGGGATGACCTTAGACTTTTAATTTATTCTTGTCCCCCATCTTTGCTCCTATAGGCAGCAATTTAGCCCTTAGATGCTGACAGTACCTCATCCTAAGTACCAGATGAGGTCAGGAGTGCCATGCAGCCCTTTGGACCATGATCACTTTCCCTCCTCTCCTCCAGCTCCATCAGCCTGAGTTTTCTGAGCAAATCGATTTACAGCCGGGTTACTATGGAGTTATTAGTTGCCTCACTTATCCAGATAATTATGTAGAGTGATGGAAACTTTATGTGTTGACTCCCAGGGACAATGCATACAGGAGAACTGATCGAGATAATTCGGACTCTAGTCATGATTTTATTTCAATTGAGCCTTCATGTCAGACAAGAAATTGTAATTACAGAAAATTTCATTTCCAGTCAAATAATGGATCATACCCATAAAACCCTTTCCCCCCTCTTATTCCTTAATGTTGGAATCACCCTCAATGTCATTCTTAGCAATAGCCCCAGAACTATAGTTAAAACAACTAGAAACACCCCTTCAAGCCCTATGCCGCCTTCCTTTACGTAACTGGACATCACTGTCACTCCTATCTCCAGCTTCCAGTGTTTTGCCCAATTACACGAGAGCCTTCAGTAGTGGCTACAAGTGCTGCTGATAATCAGAATCACCCGGGAAGCAATTTTTTAAAATACAGATGAATCATAACCTAGACTTACTGAATCAGAAGTTCTGAGAGAAGGACGGAGGAATCGGCCTTTAATTTACTCTGCAGGTGCTTCCTGGAAGCCAGCCCAGCATGGTACATAAACTGGCATTTACATCACTACAGCCTGGAGCATGGGTTGGGCACACTCAGGAGGAAAACAGGAAAGTCTCATCTCTGCTTGTTCCCCACTCTTTCCTCTTCATTCTTTCTCAATCTTTGGGCACCAGCCAGGATGAACAAGGGTCCCAGGACCTGAACCAAACACCTCCAACTCTGCAGCCTTCCCCAAGCAGGCCTGGTGGGGTGGTACACCCTCCCCCTCCCTGGGAAGATGGTGGACTTTCCAAGTGTCTCTCTCAGTGCACATGTAACTGCTCAATGGACCCAAGCTTCCCCCTTGATTGTTTTCCAGTTTTTTAATGTTCTAGTTCCAGCACGCACTTAATTCACCAGAAGCCATCAACAAGTTACTTAAAAATTAAAATCCTGCAACACTCCAAACAGGAAGACAATGAGACAAGGAATTTGCCAATATGAAAAGAACACAGGGCTGGAATTCAGCCGAACTAGACTTTCACCCCAGCTTTGCCAATTTCCAGGGCTTTAGTCTTACAGAAGTCTCTCCATCTTTCCAGGCTTCAGTTTTTTTTCATCTGAGTAATAAAAAGTGTTGGGCTAGATGATACCTAAATTCCCTTCTGGCTCAAACACTCTGGAATAAGACACACTCCAAGAGAGCTTCATATATGTTCTTCCAAGCATGAATACTTTTACACTCTTCATCTCTTAAGATCTCAAGTTATTAATCTCTTTGAGACTTAGTTTGCTCATTAATAAAAACGGAATAATAGCATTATCAAGCAAATAGCTGAATGAGGATTAAATGATACAGGCGTTGAGAAACCCTCCTGCCATGCCTGGCCCACGGTAAGCGCTGGACCTGTTACATCGTGTTAGCATCAGATCATCACCATCATCATCATCACCCTCACTCTTATCACCACATCACCTCCAGTGTTCCAAAGGGCCTGCTTCACGCCAGCTACTGTATCACCCTGTCAAGGTAGTAACAAAGATTCTCGTTACCTAGTAAGAAGGCCTTAAGAACAAAGAATCAGGGCATAACCTCAACCTTGGATTCAGAAGACAAGGACTTTCTCATTCTGTAAACGCCCAGGTTCCAGTCTCTCCCTTCCTCTCGCAGCTGAAGAGGGTCACTCAAGTGCCATAAAGAGGCAGCCGCTCGGGGACAGCGACCTGCATTCATCCTGGGAGTTGGGTGGCCCATGCTGGAGGGTGCTTTGTGTCTTGTTTTAATGAATGAGGCCCTTCAGCGGAAAGGAGTCTCAGATGTCCCCTGGCTCACTCTGTGTGGCCACTCCACGAGCAGGGACTCTCTTGAGCAGGCTGTCCTTGAGACTCCAGGGCTGGCAGGGAGGCGGCCCCCTCCTCCAGGCTTGCTGCTCTCCTGTGACCTCACCTTCCTTTCCTGTCTCTGAACATCTCAAAGCCAAGCGGTCTGTAAGGTTCTCCTGCCCAGGGCGTTGTTACCCCAACTCCACGCATTAACAGGCAGGCAGTGAAGTAGACGGCAGCTCCGATTTGTTGTATTAAGGAGGCTCTACTGCGGTGGAGAGGAACATTAAAAGATTTCACTCTAAGATATCCCCTCCAACCTCCCACCTACTGCAGACAAAGTCTCATGGGGCAAGCCTCTACACTGACACAGTTGTTTGCAGATTTCTGATAAATGCTCCCATCAGCATCTCAGGCCTTGGTGCTGCTCCACTGGGTCTTTCCCTTGAGGATCTTGGGGGTTGGCTCTTGAGATGGCATCAGGCCTTGAGCATCCGCCCACGGTGAGACATTCATCTGCATCCTTCCCCTCCTCTCACTTCCAGGGAAAGCTGCGTCCTGGGGAGGCATGGAGGGAGATTCCATCTCTGCCACAGAACGCCTCAGTCCTGGAACTAATCACAGCTTTTCTCTGTCCTTCTCAGCACAATCTGATATCATTATCACCAGCATCATCAACAGAAGCCCCTTTCCAGATCATATTGTACACACAGAGTTGCCTAGACATGGCCGACTTTGCCTCTTTGCAGCTGGCAAGCACATTTACACGGGGCCATGGAGCACGGGTGAGGACAAGCCCAGGACAAGATTAAATCATGGACCGAAAGCTAAATGAGTGTCAGGCATTAGTAGTGAATATATTTCTCAGCGTGAGTGCCATATGGGGTGGAAGGTTAGGAGGCAGGCATGACCGCAGGGTCCGGGGGGACCAGAATGACTGATGGGAGGGGTCAAGGGCGGGCATTTCCTCTAAGGGAAGCATTAGAGAGCAGTCTCCATAAGGGAAAGGAGGGCGTCATCATCCCTTTTGTCCTCTTTGTTTGATTAACATCTTGTTGGGATGAGTGAAAATGAAGTCTCAAGGTTTGGGGGCTATGCCGTCATTGAAGGCAGACTGAGTGGGGGCTTCTTCATTTGGAAGTTGAGGGCCAAGCCAGGAAACCTCTTCCAGGGCTCACGGATGATCCAGGTGGGTAGGAGGAAGGTGAGAGCATGAACCAATTTTTCTCCAAGGGGACAGGGCTCCAATGAAACCTTCCAGAAGAGGCGGAGCTTTGACTCGGGCTCCGTTGGAGACAAGGCTGGACTCTGCAACCTGAGCAGGGCAGCCCAAGGGGCGCGCCTGCACTTGCCGCCCCTTCTAACACCTGTGTGCTTGAGGGATGCACGCTGGCCTCCCCAGGGCTCCTGGCTCTGTCGAGGCTAGGGCTGAGACAGAGGAGAACCCAGCTTCCTCCTCTGGCTCCCGGAGCTGCCAATTCATACCTGCGTTAGCTTTCATTTGGCTAACAGCATGAGGGATTCTCAGACATTGGCTCTGACCAGATTTAATCTGCAGGCTGAGCTCTGCCCTCTCTCCACTTGCTTTTTATTCAGGATGCTAATGGAGAGGTAGATGGGGCTGGTGGACACACATCTACCGGGGTGGAAAGCTCCCGCAGCCCTTCATCCACGTCTACCCCACCATCACTACCTGCTCCAAGGAGGGACAGGGGCCCGCTCAACTCCCTCTGCTCTGAAACAAATTAAGTCTCCCTGACACACTCTGCCTGCCTCGCACTGAGGTCTCCGTGATGCTTCGCCTTCGGTTTGCTTTTGCAATGACAAAACTGCTTTGACACGTTTGCAGATTCTCAGGGCCCCCGCTCTCTGCAGCCCCCGCCCCTGCCCAGCCGCTGTCCAGTGTGATTCTTGTCACCGCAAAGCCATCCTTCTTGGGTGTCACAGTGTCTACAGCTCTTCAGAGACATGTCATCAACCTTCAGCCACAAGTGTGGATCCCACGCCTGGCTGTGTCTGGGGCGTGAGGACACCTCCGCTTAATTCCTGGAGGGGCCGAGGGAGGAACCCTACACCTTCTTTCTTCCCCTTCCTTCCAGCCAGCACAGCCATCCTGTTGAAAGAAGTCATTCTTCCCTGAGTCTTCCTAGAAGGAGGTCCCTAGAAGAATGTGGCCTGGGGCTTTTCAATACCATTTTAATCTATACTTGCAATTGAGCAAATCTTTAGAAATGTTCCCCCAGGCTGTGGGGAGACACATCTCAGGATTCCTCCAGTGCCTTGCGGGGAAGCTGCTCTCTGTCCTCCATCCTAAGAAGCTCATTAGACTCACAACAGACCTGCCCCTCCTCCCCTGGGCTCCTAGACTGAAGCTTTCCCACCTCCTTAGAATAACTGGAAAAGGTGGGGGGGAATTCCAGGCAGGTCACCAGCAAGACGGTGACAATAACAAGCGCGCTGATGAGCATAAACTCTGCATTTTCAAAGCTTCTGTTAGTGCTTTCTTTTAGAGTGGCTTTATTCAAATTAATCACTGCAGTCATGTTGGTTACATCCATCACTTGAGGTCCGGTAAGGTCCCTTTCAGGTGTAAAGTTCGATTCATCCATGGGCTCGTTCATTCACCAAACACGTATTGAGTGCTTGTCACGTGTTCAGCCTTTGGCTAAGGATTCCCTGGATTGAAGTTCCGAGGGAATGGGCTGGAGTCAACCAGGCTGGAAGGGGAGGGAGACCACGCACCTAATACCGGTGCCCACACACTGTTCCCACTTCTTGTCCCCCATAATCACCATAGCTTCTCCCCTCCCGGTCCCTTTTGCTATACAAATTCTCTTTGATCCATTAAGAAGGGTCAGCCATAAAAGGTAGGGATATGCCCTCCAAGGAGAACTTCCACTTCCACCCCCCAAGCAGCACTGAGCTCTTTCATCTGACTCCTGGCCTCATCATGGGCCCTTCCTCCAACCTATGATGACAGCTGCTAGAATGAGGCCTCTCCAAATCTCAGACCCTGAGCTGGGGCTTTAGAAATTCAGATCAAGTCAGGAAGCTTTAACCAGAGCTGCCAGGAATACTGAACTGGACACAAGAACCCAGAGTCCTTGAACTGAGGCTCAGATCCCCCTTGTGAGGATAAGAACCCAGAGCTTAGACTCAAATTGCATTTCTTCCCCTGAAATGATAGTTGTTGTCCAGTTGCCCAGTCATGTCCGACTGTTTGCAATCTCATGGACTGTGGCATGTCAGTCCTCCCTGTCCCTCACCATCTCCTGAAGCCCCTCAAACTGCAAAATAAACTCACGTCTCAGGCAGTGGCTTCCAGGCTTCACAGTTGACCAGCCACCCTTGTCCTCTGAAGGGGAAGATCTGGTTGACAAGACCTGGGCTGTAGTTCTGCATTGGTCCTCATGTACTGGGTCACCCAGCCCAAACCAAGCGCTGGGCCTCTGTGTCCTCATTAATAAAACACTACTCTGCTTTATTTATTTATTTCTAGAAAAGGATTTATAATAAGGCTATAAACTATACAGGCTACACTAGATGTTTAGTAAGGTGACTTTCCACTCTTTAAGTCTCACAAATTAATTGATTCATTTATTTAATATATCTTGAGAACATACTTTATGTCAGTCACAATCATAAGAGCTCACAAAATATGTCCCAATAACCATAACAGGAAGGACGTCACTTTAAATAACAAGGTTAAATCACTACAGAGAATCAAATACCTACTAACAGGTGCAATAACAATAATTGTTATTAAGTTACCATTATTATGTATCAAGCAATGCACTAAATGTTTGCTTTAAAATGGGTTTTTTAATTATCTGGACAAAACAACTATATAAGGTAGATTATCATGGTGCACACATTGTTTGATCAACGTTTATTGTGTATTTCAGATGTGGCAGGCCTTGTACTAGGGGTAGAGGGGTTAAATGACTTCCCAGCTACCAAGCTAGCAAGTGGCAGAAAGAATCTAGCTCACTGGGCTTCACGGCCCAAGCTCCTAACTGCCAACCATCCTACCTCCTTCAGCTTGGTCTGGTAATCTCCATAAAGTCAGCCAAAGCCAGTGTTTACTGAATCGATAGCTTACTCAGTCCGTGGTCCTCTGCCCACTCGGCTGCTCCCACATGGGAACTGACCTTCCCCACAGCCATCCTCCACCTATGAAACACCCACTTTGCATTCTCCCTGCTTCACTGCTTCTCATTTCCAATTGCCACCTGCACACTGCTGTTTTCTTCTTGTCTTCCACTCCTTGCTCTCTCCTTCACCTCTCCTCTAACTCTGTGAAATAGCTGTGAATCGGCTAAACAGAAGGACTCCCCCATGGCCTGATTCTAGAGGCACAGACTATGAACTCCTTTGAAAGAGTGGCTGCGCCTTACAGAACCCAGAGCAGCAATGGAGTCAGGGGATTCCAAAATGACTTTCAGTGCAGCTGGGGGTGTCTTGGCCTGTCTCGAAACTGGACGGCCTCTTTCTATCTTGAAACCACACTTGATTGGATGGATGCAGTGAAACAGAAAAACATGAAGAGCCACTGAGTTGAGTTAAACACGCACACAAGACATACAGACATCTTTTCAAGATAAAGATGTCTGGGTCAGGTTCTCACGCATCACATGGGAGATGATGTGACAGATGATGGAGAGATGGGTCTCTTATGGACGGGACGCTGGGTCTCTTAAAGAAATCTGGAAATGTCATTTCATAATGCACAACACTACCCTAGTGAGTTCTTCCAAATATGACTTCCTCTTTCAGACCACCGTGATGTCAGTCTCGTCTTTGATCCTAGTCTAGAAGGTGGCTCTTAAAAGCTGTTATGGGTCAGGAAGTACAATGCCAGAACAGAAGTGAGCCAGCCCTCACTTACCACAAAGCTATGAAATGCTATTTGACAAAACACCATCGGATTCCACATGTGAGTGATACTCCTGAAACTAATATACTTATAAATCAATCACATGCAATTTGTTTTAAATGGTGTCAGGCTCTTCAAGAGTTAACGCAAACATCCCAACTGCAGCTAAGTCACCCCAAACTCCAATACAGCCCATTATTTCATAAGAGGTGTTAAATATGAATTGTTCATTAAAATACATATTATTGGATGTTTAACTGCCGTGTAATTGATTTTCTATCCATTGCCAAGTGGTTAACCCTCAATAAATGCTTTTTTGTAATCAACTTAAAGTATAATACCTATCACGCTTGATATCTTTCTCCTCTGATTTAATAAGAAACCAATTCTGTATTATTGACATCGTACTTGATCATAAAAAAGAAAAAGGTGGCGGTTTTAAGAACAGCATAAGAAAGGCTCCCTGGCATGAACCTGTCCCCATTCATAGAAGGATTTCAGGGTAGCCGAGAGCTCAGGGGACCAGGATATGGTTCTAGTAACTGTGATATTAGCTAAGGTGCACGGCAGTCAAAGGCTATGCTCACAGCCAGAAAGTCAGCAGAATCATAGTAGAAACAGCAAGCAGGAACAAGCAGGAACCCAGGGTCACAGTCCAGTCTGACAGAAAGTGCAGCTCTTCCCTGTGGTTGTAAGGTCCAGAAAGCTAGGAGGTGTTTTTGGCTTCCCCAAATAACAATGAAAGAAATTAAGCATTAATAGGCATTTAAAGGGCTTCCCAGGTGGTGCTAGTAGTGGTAGAGAACCTGCCTGCCAACACAGGAGATGTAAGAGACGCGGGTTCAATCCCTGGATCGGGATCCCCTGGAGAAGGAAACGGCAACCCACTCCAGCATTTTTGCCTGGGAAACCCATGGACAGACGAGCCTAGTGGGCTCCAGTCCATGGGGGTCACAAAGAGTCAGACACAACTGAAGCAACTAACATGAACCACGAACTATGAACTTAAAAGACCCATAGAAATGAACTTCCCTTCTTCAGAACTTTGCCAGTGCTATTTCCCTCTTTATCCAAAGTGCTCCTAGAAACTCTACCTTCTGGTGGTGCCCACCTAGACAGGATGGGAGCAATAGGAAACTGACCCCATTCATGGCTTAACCAAACTGGGGAAACTCCAGTGAGGCAGAAACTTAGGGGTGGGACAGCAACTCAGAGCTCAGAGGAGGGGCCATGAGGGAGCAGACACCGCTGGCTGGTCCCCACAAACCCCTAACAGGGGCACAGAACCCCCAAGACTCTCACCTCCAATACCCACCCAGACATACGCACGTTCCCTAAACATGGCAGAGCTGGGTGAATGATGAATGAAATAATACACATAAAGCTCTCAGCAAAGGCACAGAGCAAGTGCTAAAAATATAAACTATCATCAACCCTGAATATTCATTGGAAGGACTGCGGCTGAAGCTGAAGCTCCAATACTTTGGCCACCTGATGCAAACAGCTGACTCATTGAAAAAGACCCTGACGCTGGGAAAGATTGAGGGCAGGAGGAGAAGGGGACAACAGAGGATGAGATGGCTGAACGGCACCGCAGACTTAATGGATATGCGTTTGAGCAAATTCCGGGAGGACAGGGAATCTGGTGTGCTGCAGTCCATGGGGTTGCAGAGAGTCAGGCATGACTTACCAACTGGACAACAACATCATTTTCTCTATTAATATTTACTATTCTATATTTTTGTCTATTAGTATTTATTATTCTACAACAGGAGGTGTTGTTTTTGTTCATTCACTTAATTTCCTTAGCACTATTGAGAGGAATATTATACTTTGATGATTCATCTCTTCCCTTAGATAAATTCCTAGATATGATTTTGTTGGGTCTGCGGGTATGATTTTTGGTGAGCTTAAGACATAGAATTCAATCTCTCTAGAAGTGCTATATGGAAGCGGTACCTCAGCTTACTGGTTAGCATGAATTAGATATCTTTGTAAGGTATTAGATATCTTTGCCTTTGGTCAGAAGAAGACGGCACGAGGAAGAATGACTCTTTTTTAAAAAAACTGAAGTACAGTTGATTTATAATGTTGTTATTAATTTCTGATATACAGCAAAGTGGTTGTTTTATATATACAACAAGCATTATTTTCACATCCTTTTCCATTATGGTTTATAATAGAATGCTAGGTACAGTTCCCTGTGCCATACAGTAGGACCTTGTTGCTTACGCATTCTATATATGACAGCTTGCATCTGCTAACCCCAAACTCCCAATCCTTCCCAGCCCCACCCGCCCCTCTTGGCAGCCACGGTCTGTTCTCTTATGTCTGTGAGTCTGCTTCTGTTTCATAGTTTCATGTGTGTCATATTTGAGATGCCACGCAGAAGTGATGTCATATGGTGTTTGTCTTTTTCCGGCTTCCTTCCCTCAGTAGGATCACCTCTAGGTCCATCCATGTTCCTGCAACTAGCACTACTTCGACCCAGAAGGACTCTTGATTGGAGGCTAGCGATTTGTAGGCAGTCAGACTCCCAGGTCCCTTCGAGTTCTCAGATTTTATGATTCTGATTATTCTGGAACACTGCAATAGTGATGCACATGCACCTTTGTGTGGAGCGACATAAAGGTGTAGTTCAGATTCAAACCCTAACAGGCTGCTAGGCATCCTGCCTGGAAGCTCTCACCCTCGGAGCTTGAAGGCTGAACATGTCCTCATTCAGCCAGTGACAAAAGAGAGAGAGTGCCTGGGTAGCGTGCGGTTGTTAGACACACAGGAATCCTCTTCTCAAAGAGTGTTCTCTTCTGCATAGTGAGTGGGAAGCTCACGGCATTTGGGACGCATCCCTAAAATAAAATTCAATGGCCACCAAATGACTCAGTGTGGGAACCTTCTTTCTGCAGGAGAAGAGGGCTGCTAAGAATGGCAGGAACCACCCACAGATGGTCTGGGTACCAGTTGCATCAACAGATGCATACACAACAGCTCTTTTCTCTGAAGCATCCAGCCAAGCTCACATCGAGTTCTCCACTGTGTACATTCAAACCAAAATAAATAATCTGAGAAAATCTGCACATGTCTGTGTGTTTGGGGTCCAAGATAAATCAGGCAATAGGCCCAAGAGGAATTTAAGATATTTGGCCACTTTTTTCTTCTTCCTTTTGGTTTGTTATTTACAGAAACCTAAGCATTAGATCACTCTCCAGCTTTAAAATATACAAGGATACCCAATGCCCAAGCACCATGGCTAATGGCTGGTGGTGAAGAGCCTTCGGAATCTGACCCTGTATACACAACTAATTTCATGTCTCATAAATGCCATGGCTCAACCAGGCTAGTTTCCTCACTATGGTCACCTTTCTCTATCATTCATTCTTATTTCTGCCTTCAGGTCTCTGCTCAGGCTTCATGCATTAAGAAGAGGCTCACACTTTCCTCCTCCATGTAGAAAGATACATCCTTCTCTAAGGTCAAGCCGGTAACCAATGCCTTTGCCTGGTGTTGATCTGGGCTGGTCCCTCTCTTCTCTCATCTCCCATCACACAGTTGAGGATAGAGGTGAGGGACCATCCACCTGCACATGTATTTGAGGAATCCTGGGAAGCAAGGACTGGTTACATTTGCACAGAGGACATAAACTCCTTGGTAGAAAAGTGATGGAAAGCATTAGATCACTCTCCAGCTTTAAAATATACAAGGATACCCAATGCCCAAGCACCATGGCTAATGGCTGGTGGTGAAGAGCCTTCGGAATCTGACCCTGTATACACAACTAATTTCATGTCTCATAAATGCCATGGCTCAACCAGGCTAGTTTCCTCACTATGGTCACCTTTCTCTATCATTCCTTCTTATTTCTGCCTTCAGGTCTCTGCTCAGGCTTCATGCATTAAGAAGAGGCTCACACTTTCCTCCTCCATGTAGAAAGATACATCCTTCTCTAAGGTCAAGCCGGTAACCAATGCCTTTGCCTGGTGTTGATCTGGGCTGGTCCCTCTCTTCTCTCATCTCCCATCACACAGTTGAGGATAGAGGTGAGGGACCATCCACCTGCACATGTATTTGAGGAATCCTGGGAAGCAAGGACTGGTTACATTTGCACAGAGGACATAAACTCCTTGGTAGAAAAGTGATGGTAGAAAGACTTCTTGAGGAATAAAGATCAACCCTCACAAATACAGTTCCCTGCATCATACATCAAACTCCCGCCAGCTATCTATTTTACATATGGTAATGTATATGTTTGAATGAAATCACCCCATCTCTCCTTGTTCCACTGTGTCCAAAAGTCTGTTCTCTATGTTTGTGTCTAGGAAATGGCAATCCACTCCAGTATTCTTGCCTGGAGAATCCCATGGACGGAGAAGTCTAGTAGGTTACAGTCCACGGGGTCGCAAAGAGTCGGACACGACTGAGCGACTTCACCTTGCTGCCCTGCACATACTATCTTTCTAGATTCCATATATATGCATTAATATACAATATTTGTCTTTCTCTTTCTGACTTACTTCATTCTGTATAATAGGCTCTAGGTTCATCCACCTTACTAGAACTGACTCAAATGCATTCCTTTTTAGAGCTTAGTAATATTCCATTATGTATATCTACCACAACTTCATTAAAATATTTTCATTCAGGCAGTAAATGCCAAAGATCAGTGAGTGTAGAGGGGTCACTGATGGGAGTCTGTGGGGAACCCGGGGAGATGTATCACTTAAAGACTCCATGGGTAATTTTGGTGATAGACTTGAGAATCACCACTTTAGCCTATGTTTAAAGTGATTTGGTTATCAAAGGTTGAAAATATGCAGAAAGTAAAGGAATGATGAGGGTTTAAAAACAAATGTAGTTTTGTTTATTTATGACCTAAATGTGTTGCCATTCCATAACCTGCAGAAAGGAAGATCAAAGATGCAAAGGTGAGACAGGCAACCAGGGGTGGCATGAGTGTATATTACTTTCCTATCAGTGCTGTAACAAATGACCACAAATTCAGTCGCTGAGAACACCACCAATTTATTGTTTCACAGTTCTGGAGGTCAGAGTGGATGGTGGCTCAGCAGGGCTGGGTTCCTTCTGGAAGTTCTGGGGGAGAAGTTATTTCCTTGGCTTTTCCAGCTTCAGAAGGCTGCCTGCATCCTTGGCTCCCAGTCCTGCATCACACCAACCTCTGCTTCTGTTGTCACATCCCCTTCTCCAATTCTGTCCTCTTGCCTCCCTATACAACGACTCTTGTGATTACACTGGGTCTGATCACATCATACAGGATAATCTCCCCACCTTAAAATCCTTAACCAAATCTCATAAGTGAAAGTGAATTTGCTCAGTCGTGTCCGACTCTTTGTGACCCCATGAACTGTAGTCTACCAGGCTTCTCTGTCCATGGGATTTTCCAGGCAATAGTACTCGAGTGGATTGCCATTTCCTTCTCCAGGGGATCTTCCCAACCCAGGGATCGAACCCAGGTCTCCTGCATTGTAGACAGACGCTTTACTGCCTGAGTCACCAGGGAAGTCATTAAATCTCATAAGAGTCACTTTTAAAATATGTACTTGTTTGGCTTCCCTGGGTCTTAAAGTTATGGCATGCGGGATCTAGTTCCCTGACCAGGGATCAAACCCAGACCCCCTGCAGTGGGAGCCTGGAGTCTCAGCTGCTGGACCGCCAGGGAAGTCCCCAGAGTCACTTTTGATATGAAAGGTAACATATTCACAAGCTCCAGGATGAGGGGCATGAGAATATCTTTGGGGACCATCATCTGTCTACCATAAGAGGTAAATAAAGCGCAAGCGCTGAGGGTAGCCTTGAGAGAGCGGAACCACATGCACCTTTAGCCTTAAGACAAAGTAAAAGTAACAGAAAAAAGCCTAATAATCCAGAGAACTGAGTTTAAAAAGAGAGGCGGGTGCATCAATACAAATGCTTTGAGCATTTCATAATGGACTCTCATATTTTTGGATTTTTCTCTAATTAGAACATAAGGTTCAGAGGGGCAGAAACCATGTCTTACAATTTCCAGTTTATTGCCCGTAGCATCTGGCTCACTGCAGAACACACAGTAAATGCTCAGTAACGCCTTACTGACCAGCGCGAGTTTGGTATAAGGAGGAAGTTAAGGGGTGTGTACTCAGAAATGACTCAGAGAGAAGCAGACAATCCTGAACCAGAAGGTTTTGTGTGTCAAGGCACTAGGATTGGGGGTGAATGTCTCAGTGGATCGGAGGTGAATGTCTCAATGGATCGGAGGTGAATGTCTCAATAAGGAACACATCTTGCCTCCTCCTCACCACGGAAGGGCTGACTGCATTTCAGGTGTGAAGACAGCTGTGCCCATCATTAAGGTTGGCATATGGGACAATGGAGACAAAGCAACCAGAGAACAAACCAAGCCCCTGAGTGATGGAAGGAGCACAGAGAGACTGGTTCTATTAATCCGGCAGAGAGGCAGGATCGGCTGAAGGCTTGCCAGCCATCCTTCCTGCTCTACTGAAATCTGCTGCAGTGAACTCACCTGGAGGAAAGAAGCCATTGACCAAAGGAAAAAGGAAAGATGAACTGAAAATGTGCTCTTATTTTTATTATTTTATTTTAAAAAACTGGTTATTAGGGGAAACTTCCAAATACATATAAAAGTAGAGAGTTTAGTTATAATGGAACGCCCAAGCAGCCATCACTGAGCTCCAACAATGAATCAGCTCATGCTCCACAGTGTTTCATCTATAGCCCCACCAACCCATCACCCCTTCCCTGGATTAAGAAAATATGCTTTTAAAAAAGGTCAGTCATGAGCCCAAGGCACAAAAATGAGCTTGGGCCAATGCATATGCGTTTATCATATATACAAGGCTTCCCAAATGGCACTAGTAATAAAGAATCTGCCTGCCAATGCAAGAGACACCAGAGGAGTCTGGCGCGCTATATAGTCCACGAGTTCACAGAGCCCAGCATGACTGAGTGACTAAGCAGAGCAGAGAAGCATGAGATATCCATGAGACTTGCCCTGACTTCTTTACTCAGTGGGTAGAGAACTCGCCTGCAATGCAGAAGACACAAGAGACACAAGTTTGATTCCTGGGTTGGGAAGATCTCCTGGAGGAGGGCAGGGCAACCCACTCCAGTATTCTTGCCTGGAAAATCCCATGGACAGAGACACCTGCCGGGCTACAGTCCATGAGGTCGCAACAAGTCAGACATGACTGAGCAACTGAGCATACTAGCGTATATCACAGGAAAAGCTTGGGAAAAGAGAGGGGATAGAGAAACAATGAGGGTTTAAGAACACATACTGTTTTGTTTATTTGTTTATGATTTGAAAATGTAGATAGTTCAAAGAGATGACCTTGTAGAAAAATCTAAGATGCAAATGTGAGATAAATACACACAGACACACACAGACACACACACACACATTTTAGAGAAAGAGATCTACCAACCTGCTAAGTAAAATGACAAGACCAGAAGGCTGATTGCTGACAGAAAATAATCAAATCGGTCACCAGTGTTTCACAAAAGAGTAATTCCTATGCTTTTAAACCACAGGTTGGCAGGAAAGGATTTCTGTGATTTCTGCCTCTCAGAGGTCTCTCGAACAGCTTTTGTGATATACTGTTTTTATATAAATTCTGCAGTGACTTTTCCCTGGTGTTATTACTTGTTTGGGTTTTTCTCTGCCTGCCACAGGCTTATTTATGTTATCCTGATTTAGATCTTTTCTTTCCCCCTTTCTTTCTTTGCTGAGGCTGGGTTTCGAAGCACAGTCTGCTGAATGGTATACAGAAAAGATGCAGGTCTGTCAGGCGTGTGTGTGTGTGTGTGTGTGCAGAGTCTAAATTCTCACCAGGGGCTGTGAACATCTCCTGTATCTTATGTCACTCCTCAAGGTTTCCAAATGAGCAGGGCAAAGGTGTTGAAGTCATCCCCGTAGGTACCAGGGGATGGAGTCAGGCATTGCCTGAACCCAAATGAGAACTGGAGAAGAATTCAGGAAGTTCATATCAGGTCTCTCAAAACAACAATTATGCCTCAGATTCGACATTTTATTTTTGGCCACATTAGAGTTCAGATGTATTCTGTGCTATTATAGCTGATTATTTATCATTTCAATGGAGAACGTGCTGATTTATCTAATAGTCATTGCTTATAATGTAAAGATTTGCAAATTACAAGTTGTCTGGGGGGCTCAGGAGTGTTCCATTCTACCTTGCTTTTCTCATGCTCTCCTATCTATGTCCCAGTCCCAGCCCCATGTCCCCCTCCAGCCCTTTATATCATCTCCCCTTATCCTGGGGGATGCATCCCAAGATCCCCCATGGATGCCTGGAGCTGCAAATGGTACCAAACTCTATTCAGACTATATTTTTCCTATATTTACAAACCTATGATACAGTTTAATTTAAAAATTAGCCACAGTAAGCAATTAACAACAGTTAATAATAAAACAGAATAATGATAGCAATATACTACAATGGAAGTTATCTGAGTGTGGTCTCACTCTCTCTCAAATACCCTGTACAAATTCAATGACTTTTCCATCTTAACTGAGCATGTATCATGTGCTGCAGCCCTAACTTTTGTCATTCTAAGTGTGACAATAAAACTAGCATGAATGCCTTTTCCTTCGTCACAATTTCACGAACAGAAGATTCATTCTTACTATAGATCTTAGCAATCTCGGCATTCCAGTTTTTTTTTTTTTTTTCTTTCCTTATTACACTGAGAACTTTTGCCTTTTCACTTAAAGAAGGTACTTTATAGCTTGGATGTATCCAAATTGCCAGCATCACTCCTCTGGCACTTCAGAGCCTTGATTAAGTAAATGAATGTGGCCTGAACTCCAGCCCTGTGACACTGTGATAGTCCATCTGATAACTGAGACCACTACCAAGTGGCTGACGGATGGATGCCCTGGACAGAGGGATGATTCACATCCAGGGAGAGATGGAGAATGATGGGACGAGGTCTCATCAGGCTACTCAGACCAGCATGCAACTTAACATTCATGAACTGTTTATTTCTGGAATGTTCCATTTAACATTTCAGACTGCAGCTGACTGTGAGTAACTGAAACCAAAGAAAGTGAAACTGCAGAGAAGAGGGAACTACTAGTCAAAGCTATGATTTTTCCAGTAGTCATGCATGGATGTGAGAGTTGGACCATAAAGAAATCTGAGTGCCCAAGAATTGATGCTTTCAAACTGTGGTGCTAGAGAAGATTCTTGAGAGTCCCTTGGACTTCAAGGAGATCAAACCAGTCAATCCTAAAGGAAATCAACCCTGAATATTCATTGGAAGGACTGATGCTGAAGTTCAAGCTCCAATACTTTGGCCACCTGATGTGAAGAGCTGACTCTTTGGAAAAGACCCTGATGCTGGGAAATACTGAGGGCAGGAGGAGAAAGGGGCGACAGAGGATGAGATGGTTGGATGGCATCACTGACTCAATGGACATGAGTTTGAGCAAACTCCAGGAGATGGTGACGGACAGGGAAGCCTGGTGTGCTGCAGTCCGTGGGGTTGCAAAGAGTCGGACATGACTTAGTAACCAAACAACAACTATACGGGTGGGGTAGAGTGGATGATCCGGAAAGGGCACAACCTAGCCGGTCCATGAAGAAGGGGAGACAGTCTTCTCAACTCAGCTCAAACCCTGCTAGACAATTGATCCCCAACACTACATTTCATTCTCGGAAAGGCCCTCAAAGACCATCTGGGCAGTTCATTTCAACAGTCATATTGAGAGTCTGGACTTCCAAGTGGCCCTAGCGGTAAAGAATCCACCCGCCAATGCTGGAGACACAAGTCTGAACCCTGAGTAGGGAAGATCCCCTGGAACAGGAGATGGCAACCCACTTCAGTATCCTTGCTTGGAGAATCCCATGGACAGAGGAGCCTGGCAGGCTATAATCTACGGGGTCTCACAGGGTTGGACACGACTTAGTGACTAAACAGCAACACTGAGAGCCTACACTGGTAGGCTGCACCCCTGTGGACAGCCTGGCTCACCCCTGAAGGGCTCTATCAGAATGTCCCTTCCCATAAAAGGCAGAAATGGGTCCCCTGGTGCACAACCATCGTGTAAGTCACTCGTGTCATGGACACAAAAAAGAAGCGCTAACTGAGACACGCTATGTAGGACATGCCCCTGTCTTTGGGTTCACTCCCCATTGGCACAACTAAACATGCTTGATAGGAATATGTTATTAATATTTATGCCTTAACTTAGCCGAAGCTGGGAGCTAGGCAGGAGTGGGGGCTGATCCACTCACCACGCTGGCCTTGGTCTGATTGTATTAGTGCCCAGCAGGCTGTGTCTGTCCCCAGGGGGCACAGCTGCAAGCACATGACATTTCACGGTGGTCTTCCCACTGAAGCTGGTTTTGAGCATGAACTAGGGGAAGGGGCCGACAGGGTAATGAGGTAAAATGGAGGAGACAGAAGAGAGGAAAGCGTGTTGCTTTAACCCCTCAAGAAAGCATGTCTTGAGCAAAAGCAATCACTTTGAAAGCAATTGACAGAAAGCTGGCTTAATCCTTCTTCTGAAAATACTTACAGCTGCCCTGGGTTTTTAATTAATACACTGGGCTCCCTAACAAAGAGAGAGGCTGGAGAGTATTAACAGATCTATTTACCCAAGCCGAGGAAAGCACTTTGGTAGAAATACACAGGCTGCCCTGGGTGGGGGTTTTGGGGGCTGAATCTGCCTCTGCCCTCCCTTCTGTGTGTGTGTCAAGGCCCTAGGGTAGTCCTATGGGGCCCCCAGAGGGAAGGCAGGCAGTCCTGCCATTTGGGTAAGCCCTGCCTCCTTCTCCATCCAACTAAGCCACGCCTTCCTTATATAATGCATTCACTCATTCCACAGGTATTTACTGAGTAGCTACCACACACAGAGGAACTATATTTATATCAAAGGCTTGAGCAAGGTGCTGAGGATTTAAGAAGATATTAAAACAAACATGATACTCATCCTCAGAAAGCTCAGGTCTTGAGGTGCAGTCCTGGATGGCCACTCTTTGGCCAGTGTCCCTAGAAATTGGGTCTATTCTGGCCGGTCGGTGCCACTGATAGCCCAGTTCTTAAAATAGTTGGAATATTATCCTGAAAACGTGAATTGAATGATCACATAAGTAAACACGAGATGTAGAACAGTTCTTAGGAAAAAGGGACTTCAGCTATGGGTCCACATGCCAAGCCCACCTCACCCCACCCCACGCCATACGGTGCTCTGCGATGCCCACTGATGGTTTCCACTGATGCTCAGGTGCTCTCAAGTCCTGCAACCCCCTCACCCCTCTCCTAGACTCTGGTCCGCCTCTCTGCATCAACGGCTCATCTGTCTCACCCATTCGCCTGTTTGTTCGTGAGTTCATTCACTCACTCACTCATTCACTCACTCACTCATTCATTCACTCACTCATTCATTCACTCATTCACTCACTCATTCATTCACTCACTCACTGGCTCTGCCAATGAGCAGTTGCCAGAGGCTGGGCACTGAGCCCTGCCCTGGGCACATGCCTCCTGGACACTTCCGGGGACAGGGCCTAGCTTTCCTCCTCATTGTCCCGTGGCAGGATCTTTCTCTTCTGGTTAGTGAATCCCGTGTCAGAGCCATTCCATCTGACAAAATCTCTCCTTGTCTGAAACTCCCTGTCTCCTCATATCTTCATCAGCCCATTTCCACATGTCTAAGCATTTTAATGGCATATGGTTCCAGGGGGGAAATCTCCAAATGAGAGAAAATTAGCAACTGTGTTTACTGGGCTAAAGAAAATGACTAGAGGGGAAGTTTTCTTTTAAAAATACCCACAAGAAGCAGCAGCCCAAGGAGATGTGACTGCAATAAAATGATGATTTTTTTGTTAGGGGGTGGGGTGGGGGTGGGTGGGTTATCAACTGCATTCTCTCCCCTGGAATGCGTCACAGTCATTAATTTGTTTAATTTATTTTTTGCCTCTTCCCTAGTGAAGCAGTCCAATTCACTGTCGGCCTACCCATCAGAACAAATTACACTTCGGAAATATCCGAGCGCTTCAATTTTCCATTAAATATAATAAGAAATCACAATGCCCTGTTTTGGCCTGATGACTTCTCACCAAGGATCTACAAGTACTTTTTTACAATTGCTGCCAGGCAATTCTAGTCATCATCCTGGGTGACAAAGGCATGGAAATAGGCCCACGATCACCAGGCTCCATACTAATTTGTACTCACGTGGGTGTCTCTTGGGTGGTGCATTTAATCAACTTCAGATGTATGTGGTCGGATTCTGCAATGCAATTATGAAGTCTTCATAGCAGGGGCCACCTTCTCTGCTTCTTTGGTGTCTCCCCACTGTGCCTTAACCCCATCCTGGTCCCAACAATGGCTGCCGCCAACTGATGAATTCACAGAGGTACGCCCCCAAAAGACTGATGCTTTCAAACTGTGGTGCTAAAGAAGACTCTTGAGAGACTGTTGGACAGCAAGAAGATCAAACCAGTCAATCCTAAAGGAAGTCAACACTGAATATTCACTACAAAGACTGATGCTAAAGCTGAAGTTCCAATATTCTGGCCACCTGATGTGAAGAGCTGACTCATATGTGGAAAAGACCCTGATGCTGGGAAAGATTGAAGGCAGGAGGAGAAGGGGATGACAAGGATGAGATGGTTGGATGGCATCACTGACTCGATGGACATGAGTCCGAGCAAACTCCAGGAGATGGTGAAGGACAGGGAAGCCTGGTGTGCTGCAGTCCATGAGGTTGCAAAGATTGGGACATGACTGAGCAACTGAACAAGTCCCAGAAAGAGCTGCCCAGTGTCCCACGGAAGCTGGCCTTCCACCTTCCAGCCTCTGGGACTGATCTCATGGCTTCGATGCTCATCTCTGTCCTTCTTCGACTCTCCTGCTTCTTCCTTATCATTAGCCACTGCTCAGATCATGGAGCCTGCTCACTACTGTAGATAATCTATCTTAAAGAACATCGCTCATTAACGATTACGTTTCATTTTCAGAATGTTATCTTATTTGCACAGATTGGAAATGGAAATGTCCAGGGGTTACACATACGGGATATATGGCTCTTTCAAGTTAGAGATTAATTGTCAGGTATTAATTCTGAATTTCTTTTTGCAAAAGCTTGTCAAATGTTGCCAGGGGAAGGTGCGAGCTCAAAGCTATCTTACCTGATGTTCAGCGCATCCAAGAATAGGGCCGCCGGCACTGACAGCTCAGCGCTTTCTGAGTCTGAGAAAGAGCACAGACGGCAAAGAAAGGCTGGATGGACCGTGGCAGTCTGGTGAGCTTTTAGATGACAGAAGTTTCTGAGGAGCAGGGAGCAGATTGGCTCTGTTGTGGAGCTGAGTCATGGCCGACTTCTGCCTGGACAGGACAAAATCTGAGGCTCAGCCTTGATGTCTTCCTACACAGGTAGCTGGGGGTAACCTGGAGCACCAGGTTGCAATCAACAAATCTAGACGCCAGAACAGCTTTACTTCTTTGTGCTCATGCTCAAGTCGTGTCTGACTCTTTGCAACCCTATGGACTGTATCCCACCAGGCTTCTCTGTCCTTGGAATTTCCCAGGCAAGAATACTGCAGTGGGTTGCCATTTCTTCCTCTAGGGGATCTTTCCAATCCAGGGATCAAATCTGCATCTCTCAGGTCTCCTGCATTGGCCGGTGGGTTCTTTACCACTAGCACCTCCTGAGGAATCGGCTTTACTACTCACTAGCAAATCAATCACAAGGAACTTTTGTTTCCTCCTCTGTAAAATGGGCAGGGTGTCATCTATCTTGAGGACTGTCATGTCACTCAGTACTAAGATTGTTTAATTGTATGCTGCTTCTGTTTACAAAGCACAATGGAGAACAGGGGTCCGCTATTGTCTCTTAAGCCTTACAGCTTCTTGTAATCTTAAGTTGAAGTTTTAGGTTTGTTGGACAATCTCTAAGGACTGCTGGCAGAGGTAAATGAGAGTATGTATGTATTGCACAGTGCCTGGCATTGAAATGTGAATTCATCCCTTCTAGTAGTGGCGCTTTAGCATTTTTAAGGAAAAAAAAATAGGACAGCTGGGAATGTGAATATGAAAGTTGTCTGATCATGACCATATATCAGGGGCTTCCCAAGTGGCACCAGAGGTAAAGAATCTGTCTGCCAATGCAGGAAACATAAGAGACACAGGTTCAATCCCTGAGTTGGGACGATCCCCTGGAGGAGGGCATGGCAACGCATGCCAGCATTCTTGCCTGGAGAATCCCATGGACAGAGGAGCCTGATGGGCTACAGTCCATAGGGTTGCAAAGTCAGACACGACTGAGGTGACTTAGTACACATGCACAGCCATTCATCAAGCACAAAGACAGAATGTTGGAATGTGTGACGTGCCCAGAGAGGCCCAGATCTTAAGTGAAGTTGACATGGGCTGGTGTCCCATGTCCTTCTGACACTGTACAAGCTCTTCCATTTGAGCCCAGCTCTCTTTACCTTCGCTGTCTCTGCTGCCCCTTCTTCCTCCTCTGTATGCCCCTTGGTTCAGAGGGTGCCCAGATACCTGGTCAAACAGTATTCTGGCATGTCTGTGAGGCTGTTGCTAGATGAGATTCTTATTTAAATCAGTAGACTGAGGAAAGCAGACTGTTCTGCCCAACATGGGTGGGTCTCACCCAATCAGTTGAAGGATGACTAGATCAGGAACAAGGCTGATCCTCCCATGAGTGAACTCCTGTTGCCTGACTGTTTGAATGGAAGATCCGTTTTTCTTGTGCCTTTGGACTCAGACTAAAACACTGGCTCATCCTAGGTTTCATTCTTCTGGAATTTGGATTAGAACTTAATACATTAGCAGTTCCGCCTGGTTCTCTAGCTTATAGATAGCAGGCTGTGGGACTTCCTAGCCTCCATATACACAGGAACCTATTTTTTCTTAACTAATCTCTTTTTCTTTCTATATACCCTATTGGTTCTTTTTTTATTCTGACCAGATCAACCCTGGGATTTCTTTGGAAGGAATGATGCTAACGCTGAAACTCCAGTACTTTGGCCACCTCATGCGAAGAGTTGACTCACTGGAAAAGACTCTGATGCTGGGAGGGATTGGGGGCAGGAGGAGAAGGGGACGACAGAGGATGAGATGGCTGGATGGCATCACGGACTCGATGGACGTGAGTCTGAGTGAACTCCAAGAGATGGTAATGAACAGGGAGGCTGGCGTGCTGCGATTCATGGGGTCGCAAAGAGTCGGACACAACTGAGCAACTGAACTGAATTGAACTGAATACACACCTAAGGTTGGTTTTTACTGGATCTTCTTAGCCTTTTTTTCTCCTTGCTCTACGAGCTATGCTTGGAAAATTTCACCCACTCCCATTGTTTCAACTCCCACTTTTATGTGGAAATATCCCAAAGCATTCTCTTTAGTCCAGATTGCTCCCTCCAAGCTTCAAGCTCCAATGTCACATATTCAACTGCCAACTTGAAACCCCCTCCCCAGACACCTCCAGGCTCATTCACATTCAGTGAGTCCAAATGAGATGATGGCACTTGCTACGTAGACTTGCTTCCTTTCCACTGGTCTTTATTTCAGATGATGCCCCACCTTCCATTCTGTTAGCCAACCTTGAGGACATGCATCTGACACTCCCTAAATGCAAGCGGTGCTCAAGAACAGCAGACTTGACCTCATGATTCCTCTCATATCTAGCCCTGCGCACCCACCCCTGGTGCCTGTCAGCCCCGTTTCAACTCATTCTTCCTCATTCCTTCCAATGTTTACTGTACATGTTTATATAAGTCTGCCTTTCAATGCTACACTCTGTCCTTCTGGACAGGAATGCTGATTGATCCATTTTTTAAAATCCTGCCGTTCCCTGTAAAGTACTTGGCAAATATCAGATACTTAATAAACGGGCTATTGTCTGAATGAATGAATGACCTCCCTTGCAAGTCCACTGGGAGTCGGGAAGAAAGCAGAGTATCAGATAATACCTCGGCAGGACCCAGGAGACACAAAAGGAGTAAAAGAAGTTAACTCATTTGCCAGAAATAAATAAAAGGCAAATCTTCCGCGAATAAATGTGAAATGAGGAAAACAAACACAAGCAGTCATTTTAAGAGCAGGGCCGCTAATATCCTAGCTACCCACTGTGGGACAGGACAAGCTCTCCTATGATAG
Organism: Cephalophus harveyi; assembly: GCA_006410635.1. Taxonomy (NCBI): domain Eukaryota; kingdom Metazoa; phylum Chordata; class Mammalia; order Artiodactyla; family Bovidae; genus Cephalophus; species Cephalophus harveyi. The sequence goes on from SJYT01022848.1 coordinate 200,317, forward strand.
GTTTCGTTTTGTCTGTTTGTTATTGTTTTAGGAGAACAGGACACTGAGACAAACTCAATCTTTCTTAAAAGGCCCCGGGGCACATACAGAGCTCACCCAACACACAGTGCCTGGGATCTTAAGGCTTTGATTCAAAGGACCAGCACCAAGCAAAACTTCTAGAGCTCAATTAATCAAATTCATCAAGATCGATTGGATTTGAATTGTGGTTCCAGGCAGCTGCTAACAGTCCATCAGCCTGGGATACCCAGAAAAATGCTGATGGGAAGCTGACATTCGAGCTAAAAACTCAGACAACATCGACCCTACTAGTGAATAACTCTGAAGGCCCCTTACCTCTCACCTTCTCATCAATGTATTTTCCCCAACTACTTAGAAAAATCTAGGTAAATAAAAAAATAGGCTTTTATAGCCCAATAAACTGATAGGACTGCAAATAATGGAGAAGAGGGGAAGTCGTGTAGGAGAAATCTAGTCTCCCAACACTTAGTTTTCTGAAATAAATGAATGGCTAGCTTTCTCCCTTGGCCATCCTTCACCAAACACACACATACACATACACATGATCCTTGAGAGTGTGGAAGCACTGCTGCATGCAAATGGGCCCATTAAAAGCAGATAAATCAATGGGAAACACATAAAAAAGCCTCATTTATCATAAGATGTGCTGGACAAGGTTTTGAGTTTTACGCACATTTATTCTAGAAATCTGTTTATCTGTGCAACATTTCTGAACAAAATACTTTGTGATGAACCATTCTCTTTCCTCGAATCTATATGGAAAGCAATTAAATTCAAACCCCAAAGACAAAACATGATGAACACAGCAGCTACATTATTGATCTGTCATTTCATCATTGCCCACCCTTCCTCTTGGATAACATCTTCTCCACAGGCTTAAAGGTAGACCCCCCTCCTGCTCTTACAAAATGTGTTTTTCTTGTCTTTAACCAAGCAGAACTCTCCAACTGTTCCCCAAAGACTACAGGTGATGTGATGCTGGCAAGGTGCCTGAAGGTGGTGGGAAATGCTATCCTTGGAAAGAATGAATGATCTTAGTCCTGCTGGTGTATGACTCCAATTGATTTACATGAGTACCAGCTCTTGGTCTGAACCTGTTCATGGTGGGAGAGGTGTGGATATGACTGTTTGACGAGGGTAAGATGTAGGAAAAATGAGGAATGCATTCAACTGTGTCTATACTATAGTCAAAGTTCCCTCCATGCCAGCCCCATGCCTCACATATATTATTTTTTTAATTCTCAGCCCCAGGTGGTAAGCAACTGCAGGGCTCAGCAGGGAGTTCAACTTGATGCTCTGTGATGACCTAGAGGGGTGGGATGGGGAAGGTTGGAGGGAGGCCCAAAAGGGAGGGGACGGTGGCTCAGATGGTAAGGAATCTGCCTGCACTGTGGGAGACAGGTTCAATCCCTTGGTCGGGAAGATTCTTTGGGGGAGGGCATGGCAACCCACTCCAGCACTCTTGCCTGGGAAACCCCATGGACAGAGGAGCCTGGAAGGATACCGTCCATAGGGTCGCAAACAGTTGGACACGACTGTAGCAACTTAAGTACGCACACATAGCTGATTCACTTCATTGTACCGCAGAAACCAACACAACATTGTAAAGCAATTATACTCCAAAAAAGACAGCTAAAAAGAGAGAGAAGAGACCCTCACCTTAACAAAGAGATTGGCCCAGTAGTTTCCGAAAAATTATTCAATGAATACAACTTTTGAATGTGACTAAGTATGCACATTCCTGGAGAAAGAAATGGTACCCCACTCCAGTATTCTTGCCTTGAAAACCCCATGGGTGGAGAAGCCTGGTAGGCTACAGACCATGGGGTCACAAAGAGTCGGACACGACTGAGTGGCTTCACGTTCAAAATTGATCTCAGTTCGGCTGATAGACTATTCCAGGCATGTTCATGGTAGGGAATGAAAGCCACGTGGTCTCTTTGGAGATGAACAGCGTTACTGATGACAGTCAGCATGTTCAGATTAACCTCCAGTGTCTACAAACACAAGACTGGGGTGCATGGATCCCCTTCTCCCAAATAGACAGCCTTCAACCCTCAGTGAATGGAATCATCCAGTTTGATAGACTCTGTAGGAATCAGTCTATTCTGTACTTTATTGCAAGTTGGGTAGGCTCTCCTAGAAAGCCCCTCCCAGCAAGAAGAGAAGTATGAACATAAGATCAGGAGTTTTCTAAGGAACACTTGGATAGTTCCACTTCAGCATTTCTACACCAGTGCCCGGAGGGAAGACACCCAGCAACTCTGCCCCCGAGGGCACGCCAACAGCTTGTGTTATAAACTCCTGCAAATAGGGATTTATTAAAACAGAATCAAGTGACAGCCTTTGGAACTAAGGCAGCACAGACGCAGACCTGAGCTTCTGTGGAGACTGTTGACTTTTATCAAGGTCAACACTGAGATTTATTGATCCAAAAGGTAAATATTGATGGAGGCTCAGAAGGTCAATATTTGCCCCAAGGAAAAGTAAATCTTCTCGGTGACCCCCAAACTGAAATCTGGATTCAGCAGACTCCATTCCAAAATGAACTTGCTGTGACATGAAGATGTCATTTCATTAGTCAAGGACATTTGGAAGCAATATTAAAAGTGAACACTGCATGTTCAAAGTGTTAGTCACTCAGTCCATGTCCAACTCTTTGTGATTTCATGGACTACAGCCCACCAGGCTCCTCTCTCCATGGAATTCTCCAGGCAAGAATATGGGAGAGGGCTGCCTTTCTCTTCTCCAGGGGATCTTCCTGACCCAGGAATCGAACTTAGGTCTCCTGCATAGCAGGCAGATTTTTCACCATCTGAGCCACCAGGGAAGCCACTCATGTTCAAAGCACTTTCCAAACACTCATTAAAGGGGACCACCCTCTACCAGATGCACCTAACTGTTGCTCTCCAAACCCAACAGTTGGGTCACTAGAGCCAGGAAAAGGTTACATCACTTTACCTAGGGCACGGAGAGAGCAGCACTTGAATGGGAAGACAGATTGGAGAAGAGGGTGGGTTGGGAACTCTGGGGAGACTAGCAAAGATGTAAAGGATGGTGTCTTAATTTCAAATTCCTGGTAGAATCCTAAGTCCATCTGATTAAATTCCTTTAATTTAGTTAATTTCTTTCCCACTGTTAACAAATCTACTTGGGCTGGTCAACTGTACTGCTTATTTACAGGAAGGCATTTGGGTGTTTACACATCGTAAGTCCTATCATTTCTATCTTTTGAACACTGGTACTTAGGATGAGGAGCCTACACTGGTGACTGGGAAGGGAGAGTCATTTTTCTGTTTGCACAACAGTTAGCTTCAGATTCCAATACTCAGGAATGCCTTGGCTTTCCCAGTGGGGGACTGGGATGCTTGTGCTAAGAAATATCACAAAATAATAACACACAAGTAACAGGCATTTGAATTCATAGAATCATTTTTTTTTTGCATTGTTTCAAATTTGAATTTTAAATATTACAAAGTTTTGATTGTCTTTGCTAAAGGAGAGAAGGGAGACATGGGTAATCCAAAATATCAGCTAATTCCACAATCTTATTTATTTCTGACTTTGGAATATATTATTGCCCTATGGATCACGTTGGCCTTGTTATGTTTTTTGTTTGTTTTTGGTTTTTTTGCATATTTAACATTGGGAAATAATGAACAATTCCAGAGCACCAAGAAATGACAGCCGGAGAAGGGACAGATCATGACTTGCTCTTGTCTAATCTACAGACAGGTCCTTGACTTGATGGGGCTCCACTTCTAGAATTTTGAAGTTTCAAAGTTATTCCAGTTGACTTTAAATCTGTTGGAAGGAAGGAGGGGGTCTTCACAGCACATCCATGCTGTTTGCTTGGAAAGAAAACAATTTGACTTGAGTAGATATACATAGTTAGCTGATGTCAGGGTCTGAAAAAAAAATTCAGGAGTCTTATCAGCAGTGCAGGTCCATCCTTGTTGGATTTTTCTATGGGGTTTGGAATGGCCTGGGGAAGAGATACTAATATGATCTGAGGGGGCTTCCCAGGTGGCGCTAGTGGTTAGAAACCGGCATGCCAGTACAGGAGACACGAGGGACGTGGGGTTGATCCCTGGGTCGGCAAGATCCCCTGAAGGAGGGCATGGCAACTCATTCCGGTATTCTTGCCTGGGGAATCCCTCTCCCAGGACAGAGGAGCCTGGCGGGCTATAGTCCATGGGGTCACAAAGAGTTAGACACATCTGAAGTGACTTAGCACTCACTGCCTGTTACAGAAGGGTAATTTGACTGACAATATGGCGCACACAAATGAAAGTGTTTACAGGGTTTAATATTTAATAAGGTAAAATGAAAAAGCAGGCAGGAGATGAAAAGATCTGTAGCGAGTCAGAATTCCTGCCGATTGTCAGAGCAGCCGCGTCTCCTGGGGGTCTGGGTAAGCAAAGCACTGTTGCGCAGAAATTGTTATCTCGGGTGTATCGATTGTGTGTGCTCCAGTCAAGCCATCAGCTTCTCTCTCCTGTCTTTATTTTATTTTTTTATTTTCAACATTACGGTATCCTCCTAAGCCCTCCTGTAACGCTTGGCCTTCAAAGCTTAGCCACAGGGTCAAGTGCTCAGCAGAGGAGCCCTGCCAGGCTGGGACCTGCAGATTCCATCTGTGAGTGGCAGCCCTTTGGCCTTCCGAGCACAGGTGCCTGGGAACTTGGAGTCCAGGCGCCTGCCACAGACCCTTCCCCTCATCGACCTGGATGAGATGCTGATGGGTTTGCCATCACAAACAACGCATCCCTGCTTGGCGTTATGTTGTTGCTGTTTAGTTGCTCAATCATGTCCTCCTCTTTGCAAACCATGGACTGAAGTCCACTAGGTTCCTCTGTCCATAGGATTTTCCAGGCAAGAATACTGGAGTGGGTTTCCATGCCCTTCTTCAGGGGATCTTCCCGATCTTAGGCTCGAACCCATGTCTCCTGCATTGGCAGGCAGATTCTTTACCGCTGCACCACCAGGGGAGCCCTTCCTTTAATGCTACTTCATCTGTAAACATCTCAGCTTCCCCATTTGGAAAGGGGAATAATGCCTGTCTGGAAGGTTAAATGAGATGATCAACCTAAAAGGCTCAGTATAGTTCTTCCTGCACAGAGCTGTCCTTCATGAGTGGCAGCTGCTTCTAGATCATTGTCTCCCCCAGAAATCTGTGGATGAATTAAGGGAGGGTTTGGGTTCCAGAATGCCTAGCCTTGAACCCAGAATCCTAGAATTCTTGAGCTGGAAAGGCCCTTGTGTGGTTATGTCATCCATCCACCTGCCTGTCTTATCCACCCGGACAGCTGACAATCTCTCTTCTGTTAAAAGACCATTAGAAAAGGTTCTGAGACATTCTCGGACCTGAAGCCTGGTGTTTACACAACCTCACAGCAGCTTGAGTAGTTCAAACACCTACCTCTTAACCTGTTCCAGAGAAGGAGGAGGTGGCTGAGGATGAGATGGTTGGATGGCATCATCAACACATCAGACATGAGTTCGAGCAAATGCCGGGAGACAGTGAAGGACAGGGAAGCCTGGCGTGCTGCAGTCCATGGGGTCGCAAAGAGCTGGACATGACTGAGTGACTGAATAACAACAACCTATTTCAGGGAGGAAGGAGGGCATGGGGAGAGGCCTGGAGCCCCCTTTCAGCCCTTCCTCTGGTGTCTGTAAAATTATCCCAGCTTCATCAGCTGCTCCTCAGCAATTTTCTTTGCCCAGTGCTCTTACAATGATGCCCACAGAAACACCAAAGGACACCACAAGCCCAACCTGCGACCCCAGCCTCAGAGAGCGTGAGAGCTCTCTGCTAACAGGTCAAGGTCAAGACTGTGCTCTGTGCTAACCACGCCAAAGTCCTCCCAGGGAATCTCTTCCCACTGCGCAAAGCTACTCCTTGGCCTCCTCCAAAGTTTTACCTCAGGAGCCATCTCGTGACAATAATAATAACAATGATAAAAACTGCCTTCACTATGCCCTTTTCTACATTTGAAAACCTTCCACATCCCGCTTGACCTTCACAGAAACCCATCATCATAGAGATGGGGAAGCCGGTGTCGAGAAAAGCCCGGAGATTCAGTCAGGGTCATATAATTGGAATGAAGTGTCCACGGCAACATGCGTCTTCTGAGGCCAAGTCCTGTGTTGTTTGTATTAAACAGCAAATGAAAAACGACTGCTTTTCAGCTAAGGGCGATTTCTTCCCCAGTCCTTCTCCAGGGGTATTTGGCAAAGTCTGGGGCCATTTTGTCTGTCACCACTGGGGAATGGGTGGATGTTATTGGCCTCTAGGGAGCAGAGGTGGAGATGCTGCTGAACATCCTATAATACATGGGGCAACCCAACACCACAGAGACTCCAGCCCCACGTATCAACAGCGCTGAGGTTGAGAAACCCCACCCTCCACTTACCATAAGGGGCAAGGAACAGAATCGAGTGACCTGTCAGTTCAGGCCCCCCTTTCCTGAGTATGCTACTGGGCCCACCTGCTTTCCCCAGAGACAACTTCGTGGATGTTGGCAAAGGAAGCTGGGATACTTGGAAGAAACATAACGGCTAAATGCGGAGTTGTTGGAGTCTGCAAAGCCACTGGTAAAGTTATTTTCATTTTGCTTTTTAAATTAGTTTGGGAGTTGGTGTTCTTCTTTACATAATTACAAGCTGACAAACACGCTTCTGTATTTTTTTTAATTAACAGATATTTGTATTCAAGTTTTCCAAATTACACACCGCAGCTTGCACATTACAGGACAGCTGCCGTACTCCAGATGTGGGCCATAACCAGAACACAGTAATGGCGAAATGCAAAAGAAAGAAAGGGAGAAGGAAGAAAAAGTTAATGTATCTGGATGGAGAACAGCAATTTGAGTCAATGTGTTTGGATATTTTTTTTTATGGAGATGAATACCTTAGATTCGCCCAAATTTTCAGCTCGGTTTGAACATTTGGGATGAAGCCGTCTGGGTCATTCATTGCTGCCATCAAAGGCTCACCAGTGCCTTGTAAAAGCAGATTACAGATGAAATGGGGCACGTATAAATGCTAACAGTGAGCTGGAGAAACTATCCAAATTGCTCCTGTTTACAAGCACCTTATTAAATACGCTAAGCTCCTCCTAAAGAAAGCTGCTCTGAGATGAGTAAGCTGTCATATATATTTGTTTAGCCCATTTATAAGACTGCACCACTTTTGCTCGGGTGATTCCAGGAGAAGGCTCTCAGGAGCCCATGGATCAGGAATCGTACACAACAGCACTTTGCAACAGGAAAATGGCAGGGATACGAGAGGGAGTTTCCAGCTGCAGTTTGCCAGCAGGCTTGCTGTGTGACCTTAGGAAAGGGACTGAACCTGTCTGGGATGCAGTTCTCTTATTTGTAAAATCAGTGGGCATGGCTTGATGATTTCTAAGGTCCCTTCAGCTCTAACAGGATGTGATATGTTTTTGAGCATTGTACCAGACACAGAAACACCCAGCCACATCCTTGGAACAGACCTCTCATGGGAAGGAGTCACTTGGAGCAGAGGTGTCTGAGAACCTGCTCTGTGACCACTCACTGGAGGACCAGGCTCAGAACACAGCACACTTCTGCTCGGACAGAAGAGGACACTCAGGTGCCAAGGAAGCCACTTATCTGTGAAAACCACGTTGGGGGTAGAAGTGCCAGTGGACATTCGTGTGGTCGAGGGGGACTCACTTTATGCACTTAGTCAATAAACAGTTGCTCAGTGCTTCCCATGGGCACAGGGGAAGGATAGAGAAGATAGATTTTCTAGCTTTAGAACCGCCAGTCTTCCAGGGAGAGAGGGTTATTACTACAGGGGAAAACATACTGGCCATTCAGTGTGGTGTGGCAAGTCCTAGTTCAGTTCAGTTCAGTTCAGTCGCTCAGTCGTGTCCGACTCTTTGCGACCCCATGAATCGCAGCACGCCAGGCCTCCCTGTCCATCACCATTTCTCGGAGATCACTCAGACTCACATCCATCGAGTCAGTGATGCCATCCAGCCATCTCATCCTCTGTCATCCCCTTCTCCTCCTGCCCCCAATCCCTCCCAGCATCAGAGTCTTTTCCAATAAGTCAACTCTTCACATGAGGTGGCCAAAGTACTGGAGCTTCAGCTTTAGCATCATTCTTTCCAAAGAAATCCCAGGGCTGATCTCCTTCAGAATGGACTGGTTGGATCTCCTTGCAGTCCAAGGGACTCTCAAGAGTCTTCTCCAACACCACAGTTCAAAAGCATCAATTCTTCGGCGCTCAGCCTTCTTCACAGTNTTCTTTCCAAAGAAATCCCAGGGCTGATCTCCTTCAGAATGGACTGGTTGGATCTCCTTGCAGTCCAAGGGACTCTCAAGAGTCTTCTCCAACACCACAGTTCAAAACCAGCAATTCTTTGGTGCTCAGCTTTCTTCACAGTCCAACTCTCACATCCATACATGACCACTGGAAAAACCATAGCCTTGACTAGATGGACCTTTGTTGGCAAAGTAAATACCTTATAGTTCCTTACAATCCATGCATTGGAGAAATGTTATTTGCCCTTTCTGGGACTTCATTTCTACATCTTTTAGTGGGTATAACCTTATCTGTTTTGCACGATTATTAGAAAAATGAAGTAAAATGTTTTGTATGAAGTTCATATTACACTAACAATGTAACATAGGTGCTTAATTATCTTTTCTTTTGTGTTCCCTCAGTCAGGACTTCTGCTACTAACCTTGTCCTCTAAGACTAGGATGGTAGTTCTCAGCTGGGAAGGTCCTACTTCCTAAGGCAAATTTGGGTATCTGTGGGCGTGTTGTGGTTGGTTATAAGGTTTGGAGACCACTGTTGGCTTTAGTGGGCTTCCCAGGTGGCACTAGTTGTAAAGAGTCCACCAGCCAGTGCAAGAGACCTGAGAGTTGTGGGTTCAATCCCTGGATTGGAAAGATCCCATAGGAGGGTATGGCAACCCACTCCGGTACTCCTGTCTGCAGAATCCCATGGTCAGAGGAACCTAGCAGGCTACAGTGTAGAGAGTTGCAAAGTGTCAGACAGGACTGAAATGGCTTTGTATGCATGCATTGGCCTTAGTAGTTAGGCAACAAATATATCTGAATACCTGCAAAGGAGTATTTTGCAAGACCTACTTATAGAGACTATCACCCAATTCTAGTCTACATACAAATATGCATGCAAACAAAGCCATGGTGTGGTTTTAAAGTGAATTTTTCAAGCATATATTTGTGCATGCTTAAGTATATGGAGAAGGAAATGGCAACCCACTCCAGTGTTCTTGCCTGGAGAATCCCAGGGATGGCAGAGCCCAACGAGCTGCCGTCTGTGGGGTCGCACAGAGTCGGACACGACTGAAGCGACTTAGCAGCAGCAGCAGCAGCTTAAGTATATAGTGCGTAGTTTTCACTTCTTAGGATAAAACTGTCTGACAACTTCTGCACTACTTTGAAAAGTAGCATTAATGACTATTCTGCCCTGGAGGTTACATAAACACGCATCTGTATTGATCTGCTTTTATAGCTTTAATATTCAATTTGGTTTGTATATAGATCTATCTACTTCATTATTTATTCTTAGGAAGTTGTGCCAGGATCATCAGTATATTGGAAAGATATTTTTAAATCAATTCCGTGACCTAAAAGGCATATAAGGAATAATTTACAATAAAAATACCTTTGTAAGTCATTATGTATGGATTGTATTTCAGGATTTTGAATGGGTGATAATGGTAGATTATTACTAATTTGGTGTGATGCCTTGAGATCCCTTGGCCCAGGCCATTTACTTTATTCTATCTGGTCTTTAGTGGTGAACCGGGTCCAAGGGCTTCTCTTGAATACTCATAAGCTGTGTGTCAGTGATAAGCTGGTGAATATTGCCTGCTCTTGCCAGTTGGTTTCTATTATACTCTTGAGCTCAAGAAGAGTGACCTGCCAGGCTATTCCTCTGATTGCTGCTGACCTAGTGGTACTGACCCCAACATCTGTGAATCTGAACAACCTAGTGAATAAAGTCTTATAAAAGAATTACGTTTCACGCCCTCAAGCTGTCTCATTACTCCACTCTTGCCTTTTATCTACCTGCATTTCTGCTGTGGCTTCCTCTGAAAGTAGGAATTTAATCGGTTCACTTTTACACAACTGCCCTGTAAGTTAAAATAACTTGCATTAAGCCATTTCAAGTCTCCTTAATTTCCTATGAGAATAAGTATGACTTTTTCAATTTTGATGAGTAATATGAGACACAGCTTACAGCCAGTAAATTTTAGAGCAATATTACTACCCCCTTTGATTTATATTTTAGCTTTTTAATAATACACTCTAGCAACCTGTGTGACATTTTCATTACTGTCTACATGCTTGGGGTTAAAGATGAAGATTGAAAGTTACATAATGCCTTTGAAAAAAAAGAATGTATATATTTTGATTTTCAATTTTAGCTTCGTTTTCCAAAAAATATTATTCATTTCAGTAGGCTTTGAATGATCATTTTTTCTCCTCCAAACAATAAGAATGTACATGTAAATAAAATTATTGTGTTTGTTACAAGATGCTTCTCAGTAACCCAGCAATTTTACCAACTCAGTTTCTGAGTAGAATTATTTTCACATGACCTTTCTGTTGAGGTGAGTATATATATTTTTTAACCTTCAAAGAATGTATCTTCTGTTTGGAGATGGTGATCACCTACTATGTTCACCTACTATGCTTTGGGAAAACTGTCAGTTTTGCAGAATATATTAAAAAAATGCTTTCCATATCCCCTAGGTTCTTTGTGAAGTCGTGTTGTTTCAATTAAGCTCCCCGGCATTCTAATTCCTACGTTGCAGGATTGTGAATTCTTAGAGGGAAAGAACCAGGTTTTATTTCTCTACCATAGTTTGGAAACATCAGAGCAAGCTTTTTTGTCCAACTCAGTGCTTTGCACAGTTAATTCCTAACCATAGTTCCCATTGTCCATGTCTGTCCTTCCAGAAGTAAGTTGATCGAACAGTATTAACTCATTGTCTATTGCTGTGCTTGGAGAAGGGCTTCCCAGGCGACTCGGTAGCAAAGAATCCACCCATCAGTGCAGGCACCGCAGGAGGCTTGAGTTCGATCCCTGGGCTGGGAAGATCCCCTGGAGGAGGAAATGGCAAGCCACTCAAGTATTCTTGCCGGGATGGCCCCATGCATAGAGGAGCCTGGAGAGCTGGACACAGCTGAGAGCCTGAGGATGCACACACCTGGATCAATGGGAGAGAGTAAATGGAACTTAGTCTCTCATGTTCAAGAGCTGGAGTCTTGTGTAAAGAGAAATACTTAAGAGTAGGATATAAATGTCTAGGATAGAGTGTATATAACGTAAGAGCTATGGAAACTTAAACACAAGAAAGGAAATGTCACTACAAACCTAAAAATTCTCTGGGAAAGTGAAGCATATTCAATTCCCTTAAGTTGCTATTTGTGTCTAATTTCACTTTGCATCCATAGTTTTTGTGGATATAGGGGATAATCTGTACATAGTTTTGACTTTTTCTTGCCTATTTTATAGCTCATTGATGTATTCAGCATCACAACAGCTCTCCAGGGGCATCATTTATGTGAAGGGAAAAGTGCTATAAATGGTGTGATTGTGATCACTGATTGGCAGTAAAGAATCTGAAATTACTGTTTTATACTGCTGAGAAGTGTCACCTGATAACTTGGGTCTGATGCTGATATTCTTGGGATGTTTCCTCGCACAGGCAGGTTTTCCCAGCTTGTTATATACTCTTGTGGTACTACTCACACGACAAAGTTTCCAGGAATCTGAAAAGAGGACCTGGGACAGGGGCTTCAGGTAGAAATCAGAGAGTGTGGGTCTGGATGAGAATTTTATATACATCTAAAAGCCTTTCCCCTTTCTTAAAAGTTTAGGGTGTGTGTGTGTGTGTGTGTGTGTGTGTACTTGTTTTTGTTGACTGTATAGAGCTTCTCCATCTTTGGCTGCATAGAATATAATCAATCTGATTTCGGTGTTGACCATCTGGTGATGTCCACGTGTAGAGTCTTCTCTTGTGTTGTTGGAAGAGGGTGTTTGCTATGACCAGTGCATTTTCTTGGCAAAACTCTATTAGTCTTTGCCCTGCTTCATTCCACATTCCAAGGCCAAATTTGCCTGTTACTCTAGGTCTTTCTTGACTTCCTACTTTAGCAAGTCCTAAGATGAGGGTAATTCACAGAAACGAGGGAAAGAAAGCTCCTGAGGAGGTGATATCTGTGCAGAGCCTGTAAGAAGGGGTGGGTGTGAACCAGGGCAGAAGCAGTCAGAGCATCCTGTTAGGGTTGTGGAGCTGTGGGCAGGGTGATAATGGAGCTTGGTGTGTCCAGGGTCAAGCATGCAACCCCACATTAGGATATAGCAAGTGTCCTCCCCATAGACAGAGTCTGGGTTTCTCTGGTGGCTCATGGTAAAGAATCTGCCTGTAATGCAGGAGACCCAGGTTCAATCCCTGGGTTTGGAAGATCCCCTGGAGAAGGGAATGGCTACCCACTCCAGTATTCTTACCTGGAGAATCCCATGGACGGGGGGGCCTGGTGGGCTGCAGTCCATGGGGTCAAAAAGAGTTGGACATGACTGGCAACTATGCACAAGCACATAGACAGACTCTACCCACGTGAACTGAAGGAAGAGCAAGTAGCCATGAAAGAGCCTCCAGTGAACCCTGGTGGTAGCCTTGACACTCTTCACACCATTGATGGCACAAGGCTGCTTTGAGTAACTCAGAGATGATGTGCCAACCTGGAATATGGCTTTTGTGGGTCTTGTCTAAGTTGGAGATAGATAGGTTCTTTCCAGGATTCTCTTGATGAGTGGAGGAAAGAGGCACCAGGAGAGCTTATCCATGTTTTCTTAATCTTCTACCTTCTCCCTACTATTGACTCCCTGGGAACAGCCAAGTGCTGGGTTCCCAGTACATAATTATTTTTTTTTAGGTCTACTGTTTTGTTTTTTGGCTGTGCCCGGTCTTAATTGTGGCATGCAGGATCTTTAGCTGCAGCATGAGAATGATTAGCCACAGCATGTGGCGTCTAGTTCCCTGACCACTGAACCCAGGTTCCCGGCCTTGGGAGCTCAGAGTCTTAGCCACTGGGCCACCAGGCAAGTTCCAAGAAAATGGTTTTGAAGGGTTGTATTTCATTCCAGCAAAACCAATAAGGGGAATCGGTTTTGCTAATATGTTAATGTGCTTAATTAATGTAAGACTCTACCTCAGTTCAGACAACACCATACAAAAGAAAATCTGGCTGAAACTAGCCTTCTTTTCCCCAAGTCACAGAACAGCCAAACTGCTCAGGGTTGACACTGCCACCTAGAGGTGACCTAGGGAACTGTGACCTTCCTTACACTCACCCTTTTCCCCTTAGGCTATTACGCATTTGAAAAATTCTCCTTTCTGTTTTTTACTCTTCAGAACTCAGTTCACTCTACTTCAAACACACTGCTTTCCATGTTTGTACACATTTCTCTTTGGCTCCTTTAATTTTTTTTTTAATTTGAGTTTTCTAGGAAATCCCATCCTTTTCTTTCCTTCCCTTTCTTCTAGTCTTTCACAATCTCCTTATTAAACATCATTCTAATTACAGTAGACCCTGGAACAACATGGGTTTGAACTGCACAGGTCCACTTATACATGGATTTTTTTCATTAAATAGTACTACAGTACTGCACTATCACGGCTGACTGAGCCCACAGATGCAGAACCTGGGATACAGAAGGGAATCAGAAGGATACAGAAGGCCACCCGCAGAGGTACAGATGGATTTTCGACTGCTTAGGGATTGGTGCTCCTATCCCTGGCACTGGTCCAGGGTCACTGGCATTATACATAGATGAGTATAAATCTAAGTAATACAGCTGTATCAATTAAATAGAAATCCATAACTTTAGAGCTAAATTAGACAAAAAGAAACCTGTACCATCAAACTTTCAAATAATGACAACCTTCCAGGGTCCAGAAGAGCCATGATTTGCATCAATATATCGTCCTCTAAAGAAATCTGATTTTTATTAAATACCAAATTACAGAATAGTTTTGATTTTACCTTTTTAAAGCTTTAATTATTGAACTGCTAATGAGTTTATTGATACAATGACATGGGTGTTTTCTACTATATGTAAAATCATAAACATGTAGCATTTCAGTGGAGGAAATGGCAGCCCACCTAGGAAATCCTGTGGACAGAGGAGCCTTTGGCCTACGGTCCATGGGGTCACAAAGAGTTGGACACGACCTAAGGACTAAACCACCACCACCATATAGTATTTCAACCACATTCCAAGTTAAACAAAATTCTGTGGATGGGCTAAGGCAGGGGTCTCCAACTTCCAGGATTTAATGCCTGATGATCTGTGGTGGAGCTGATGTAATAACAATAGAAATAAAGAGCATGATAAATGTAATGAGATTTAATCATCCCTGAACCATCCCTGCCTCATCCCAGCCTGTGGAAAAATTGCCTTCCATGAAACCAGTCCCTGGTGCCAAAAAGTGTGGGGACCGCTGGGCCAACGTTCTAATTTAGAAAATTGTTTCTATGAAGAGGGTATTTGTTGAGCTCCAAATAAACTCACACCTAAGGAAGTGAGAAGGGCACGGCAACCTACTCTAGTATTCTGGAGAATCCCTTGGACAGAGGAGCCTAGTGGGCTACAGTCCACGGGGTCACAAAGAGTCAGACATGACCAAGAACACACATGACGGGTCACAAAGGCTGGCTATTGCTGCTGTGATAAAGTATTGCTATTTAGGAAGTCAAGGGGCTTCCCAGGTGACGCTAGTGGTAAAGAACCTGCCTGCCAATGCAGGAGACGTGAGACATGGGTTCAGTCCCTGGGTGAAGAAGATCCCCTGGAGGAGGGCATGGCAACCCACTCAGTATTCTTGCCTGGAGAATCCCACGGACAGAGGACCCTGGAGAGTTACAGTCCATGGAGTTGCCAAGAATCAGACATGACTGAAGCGACTTAGCAGGCACGCAAGAAGTGAAGAAACACTTTCACATTAGTATCTGATGAGTATCTAGCAGACATCTGTCCACACAACAGTGGAGAGACAGACAGACACTGAGGTGCATCTGTGACCTCCAGCTTGGATTCCAGCCTCCAGCACCTCCCTCACTTGCAGTGGCTCGGGTAGTTTTAAGAGCTAAAATATTAAACAAATAATGCTTTTCAGTTTTCCTTTAATCTATTGTTTATCCCCTCAACACAACAGTTTTCACCTTCCTAGGTATCTCTTTATTGTCATCTTCCTCAAAGAAGCAGATTCTTATTTAGGTGGGTTTTGATTATTTATGAGCAGAATGTATTATCCACAGTTCTGGTGACACAAACTCTAGAAACAGAACTGAATAAACACCATGAAAAGTGCAATGATCTGGAGGTTAAATCATTAGTAAAAAACCATCAAGGTCCATCTCTGATTCTTGAATGACGAGGGGATGCAGAGGCAATTTCGAGTGCCCAGTTTTCCCAGCTCTGACCTGAGAATAATGATCTCTACTGAAAAGACTGCAATCATTACCGACTGTTTAAAAATTTTCAAGAGATAACAGCTGGATGTGAACATGAGATAGAAAGCCACTGGAAGCCGGACAGGCTTTTAATGTTCTGTTCTGGGTGCTGCCTCCTTATCCTGTCATCTGACCTTCAGCATGTCATTGAGAGTCTTTCTTTTTCACACCCATAAAAATAGGACCACATTACCTTAACTCAGCAAGCCTAGGAGGGGGAGTTACTGTAGAAAGAGCTCTGAAAGGAACCATGGAGGTGAAAAAAAAAATCACTGCGATTCTTTGCTTGGAGATCAACCTAAAGCATTAGAATGGAAAGCACTCATCATAAATCAATGTCTAATCTAAATTAGCAAAGAGCACCAAGGCAGGGCTTCTGTATCTTTCCTGTGGTCCATCCTGTAAGGCCTACAGATAAAGAAGCAGGGGAATCTTATTATTCATTTCAAATCACTGCAATGATTCATTTGCAGTGATTTTTCCTAACACACAGGTTCTGTGGGCCTTGGGCCCAGTCCACTGTACAGACAAGATGACCAGCAATGGAATATGACGCGGTAAGAGCAGTATCTGAAAATTCAATCAGTCTAAGAGAGACAGTTTCATGGCAGAGAATTTATACAGCCCCTTCTCTGATTTACGATGATAAACCCACTGCTGCAAAGCGACAGTAAAGCTCATCTGGTTTCTCTTATTTGGAAAGTTGAGAATACCAGATGAGTTAGAGAGGATGACACCTCAGGGCCTGTTTTACTGGAAAATATCACAGGGTATAATCACCATGTACACATTTCCTAGACCCAGTGATTGTACAGGAAAGACCTGGGAGAGAGAACGCAGGGTTATGCAGATTTATTCCTTCACACAGGCTTCCCTGGTGGCTCAGGGCTAAAGAATCCACCTGCATTGCAGCAGATGTGGCTTCCTTCTTTGGGTCAGGAACATCCCCTGGAGATGGGAATGGCAACCCATGCCAGTACTCTTGCCTGGGAAATTCCATGGACGAGGAGCCTGGCGGGCTACAGTCCATGGGGTCTCAAAGAGTTGGACATGACTCAGTGACTGAACACCTACATTCCTTCACATGCTGTGTTTCCTGAATGAAGAGGGAAAATCACATTAGATCTTCCTGGGGTGGATGTGTTCTTCCTCTTGGCTGCTCAGTGGGAGTTACCCTTCCTACACTGAGAGAAATTCAGTATCCACGAGGCTCAGTAGGAAAGAGTCTCCTTCCACCCCTGGGTAGAAGTTGCAAAAATCCAGATCCTGGTTTTCACAGCTTCCCTTGCAGCTAGAGTGCAGGCCCAGCATCTGCTAACATGACCCACTTCCCAGACTCAGCCTGAGAGTTAGTGATGCGGAGAGGAGGTTAAGCAGAGCATCTCTTCCAACAGGCCTGGCAGCTGTGGCCAGTGGATGTGGGGGTCTACATATTTGCTGGCATCAGCCAGAGTTCTGACGATGGTTTGGGGTATCATGTGGACTACTTCACCCAGGTGGTGCTAGTGGTGAAGAACCTGCCTGCCAATGCAGGAGACCCAAGAGACACAAGTTCCATCCCTGAGCCAGGAAGATGCCCTGGAGGAGGGCATGGCAACTCACTCCAGTATTCTTGCCTGGAAAAGCCCACAGACAGGGGAGCCTGGTGGGCTACAGTTCATGGGGTTGCAAAGAGTCAATCACGACCAAAGCAACTTAGTCCACATGCATAGAGACCACCTCAGAGCCTGGTCATTAGCTCTCCTGCAGTTTGTGACCTGCCCAATATTCTCTTCTATCTATACCAACCAGAAGGCTGGTGTGGATTTCCACTAAGGCCCCACGTGCACGCAGGGGTGCCACGTGTGCACACACACACACCACACACACCTTCTTTTCCTTCCCTAGTCGTCTTCTCTTGCCTTGGAAAATGTTAGGTACAGTTAGCTGAAACAACCACACAGGGGTGGGGGAAAAAAGCCTTATGTTCATTTCCCCCATCATCCACATGAAAAGTGACACAGGAGAAGGAACAATATTCTGCTCTGATTGAGTCAATAGCCTTAAATCTACCCGCTTTTTCACTCAAGTGGGATGCTGGCCAAAGTCAATGGGAATTAGATTTGTATAACAAAGGGCAGAGCTGAACCCATAGAGACTGGAGGACAATTTAGCACACAACTTATTTCATGCCAACTCTAAGTTTTGAAAAAAGAAGAGGCAGAAATTGAGTCCTGAGGCCAATCTGCATGTGTATGTTAGTCACGGGCTTCTGAATCCCAGGCCAGAGGTCTGCTGGCATGAAAGTCTGTTCATTTCACGGTGGGGGAGTCTTCTTAGGACCTCTGCATCTCACAATTGCCTGCCCCACCCAGAATGCCAAGTTCAAACTGACTCACCCAATGCTGAGACCACCTCGAGGGCCCCCACTCAGTCAGTGGCAGAACTGGCTATGGCACACACTCCCGGGGCAGAGACCAGGGGCCCATAGGAATCAACAGAAACAAGGCTGTGATGCAGCAAGCTGCTGCGGTGAGACAAAGAGCCCCGGTGGCAGCTGAAACCAGTGTTCCAACCTTAGGTATGGACCCAGTTCTGCTACAATTCATGAGGGTGACCCTGACCAAGACTTTGTACCTCTCAGAATCTCAACCACTTACCAAAACTGAGTTATCTAGACTCATACGGTGTAGTAGAAATGGCCTGAGTTTTGGAAGCATATAACTCAAACACAGGCTTTATGACCTTGGCAAGTAACTCAACGGTGCTTCCATTTTGACATCTTTAAAACAAGGTTAATGCCTTTTATGGAGTTTGGAAGAACTAAGAGTAATGACTTATATAAAGTATGTATTGATAACATACCTTCTGGCAAAAACGGATTCAATAAATATTAGGGTCTATTGTTCATTGATTCATTCAACAAATATTTATTGAGGCTGCCCACATGCCAGGTACATGCTAAGTGCTGGGGACCCAGTGATTTATGAGTCAGATAATGTTCTGGCTCATAATGTTTTCTCTCCTTATGAGAAGAAGCAGGTTCATGTTCTGTGATTCAGGGTACAGAAGCGGGATTCACAAGCCCTTCCACTGCCCTGTGAGTTCCTGGAGGGCAGAGACCGGCTCTGACTCTGCTTCCAGTCTGCGTACAGTCAGCGCTCAGTGAACGTTTGGGGGTAGAGTTAAGTCAGACCCCATGTAAAATGCTGCAGATGCCCATTTCACAGCTAAGACACTCAGAGCTTTATGCTGAGTGCTTCCTGAGACTCGCTCACCTCTTCACATTCCAAGTGTTTGCTCATCATCATCTATCTTCCTGACTCTGTCATCTCTGGACTGTTGGCAAATAATTTCAGTGATTCAGTGATTAAGACTCCACACTTCCAACACAGGGGGCATGGGTTAGATCCCTGGTAAGGGAATTAAGATCCCCCATGCTACATGGCATGGCCAAAAAAACTTAAAAATATTTATTTCTTTAACTGGATTTTAAGAATGTGAAATATGCTGGAGGTCACCTTAGTTGAACCTCTCTCCCATGACAATCTATTTTATGACACCACTTCTTAACACGTTATTCTCTAGTTTCTCCATAGAGATGGCTGTTGACAGCAGGCTGGCTGCCTAACAAGGCCACCTGCTTCTTTCTGCAGAAGCTTTCTTTCTTGCCAAGTTCTTTCTCCGATCGTCTGTAATTTCATTAAAGGAATATTTGCTGACCTCCTACTGTGTGCTGGACACCGTATTTGAAAGGAAAGATACAGCAACAAGTAGCCAGGGCCCCCACCCTCCAAGGACTGGCAAGGCTGCTGAGGACTTGTCCCTTCGGGTTATGTCCTCTCAGCCATGTGGGAGAGGTGAACTTTTATTTCTGGGGACAATTATCTTCTTCTTCTAAGTCAGTGTTGCTTAAAATATGGCTACTGCAATGAGAACCACCTGGAATGTTTGCTTGATTGTAATTTCCCGGGCTCCTCCTGGGATTAATGAATCGGAATCTCTACAAATCTAGGGATTGGATTCACTGGAATCCGCAATTTAAACAAGCACCCCAGGTGATTTTGATGCATGAGAAAGATGGAGAAAGCCTGGAAGTCTTGCCTGTCTTGCCTCAATAATGCACAAGGTCCTCCACCCTTCCTCTGATGACATCATCTCCAGGCTCATGCCCACCCTGGCCCTCTCAGCCTTCTGCGGATGCCCTGGTTTGTAAGGGGCTAAGATGTGACTCTCAGGGCAGAGCACACGCCTCCCAGGTGAGCTCACATCAGCAGAGAGTGGGGCGGTGGGGCTGCCATGGTCCCCTGTGCTAGTGTCCCCGATACAACCACAGCCCTTTCTACCGAGGAAGCGGAAAAGTCCATTCTTTGTAACCATGTCACACTGTTACCTCATACTGAGATTTCAATAAACAAACCTTTTCAATTAAGACTCTGGAATTAAGACAGAGGAAGATCTGTTTATCAAATCTGTGAATAATGCAGCATCACAAAGGAGAAACAGATCATGAAATTAAAATGTCAATTATTTTTTTCTTCAAGGAGATGTTAGCATGAATTGCTCTGAGCAAGCCCAAGGTGGCTGTTAGTGACCACAGATGAATTTCCTGGTGTTTGCATGCATGCTAAGTCGTTTCAGTCATGTCCGACTCTTGTGACCCGGTGGACTGCAGCCCGCCAGGCTCTTCTGTCCATGAGATTCTCCAGGCAAGAATACTGGAGTGTGTAGCCGTTCCCTTCTCCAGGGGATCTTCCCAACCCAAGGATCAAACTCGTGTCTCTTACACCTTTTGCACTGGCAGACAGGTTCTTTAGCACTAGGGCCACCTGGAAAGCCCTCCTAGTGTTTATGAACCATCAAATTTACCTCCTGCAGATTTTTCCCCCATAAGACATCTCTATGAAACCCACATGTTTGCTGTCTCTAGAAGCTACTGCCATCTACTCCTCCACTTCCCAGACTCTCATATTTTCCATTATTTCTTGACTATTGTTCACCCAGAATGGTTCCAGGATCTTATCCTCCAATTGTTTCAATATCCTGGGAAGTTAATTTTGTTGCTTCCCTTATGGCTCAGCTGATAAAGAATCTGCCTGCAATGCGGGAGACCTGAGTTCAGTCTATGAGTTGGGAAGAGTCCCTGAAGAAGGGAAAGGCTACCCACTCCAGGATTCTGGCCTGGAGAATTCCATGGACTGTATAGTCCATGGGGTCACAAAAAGAATCGGACACGACTGAGCAACTTTTTCACTTTTAGGTCTTATTTGTTTAAATGTCTAGTCATCATCATTATCACCGTCATCATGATAGCTAACATTTATTGACTGTTTTAACATGTCAGACTCAGACACAGTGTGTTATTTGCATCACATCTTTAATCTATACAACAGATCTATGACATCTGTACTCTGGCTATCTCTGTCTTACAGAAGGGTAAGCTGGACCAGGAGAGGTTAGTATTGGCATGAGTTTGTGAAGTGACAAGGCTGGCACTGAACCTTTGAACTCTGGGACTCTCAGCCTTATACAGACTCTTACCATCTCATCACCTCGCTCAGGTTTCAGCTCCTTCCCAGCCAAGTGCATTCCTCCTCAAATATGGAAAGCATACTGGAAAAGACGGAACCAAAGAGAAGCCAAGTTCTCCGTTACTGACAACACTGTGCTCCTTTCTCAAGCAGAACTGGAAATCTCCATGTTATCTCTTCTCATGATTTCCCTTCCTCTTTTTCTGCAAATTTAGCTCAATCCTGGCCTTGATGTTGCCTGGCCCCTCCTCCTCTTTGAACTCACCCTGTGCTGGGTACCCACCTTCCATCCCTTCTGTGCATCTTGTTACAACCTGAGGTCCCTAGAGAGCTGTCTGGGTAGCCACATTGGCTTCTTTAGAAGCCGCCTGGTGCTTTATCAGTATGATTTATACTGGATTGTCAAAGTACATTTTGCTTTCTGAAGCTCCCATCTTTCTGGAACCACCCTTCCCTTTGCTTGCCCTTCTTTTTTTTTTTTTCCTGTGGATTTCAGTGATAGTCCTTACAGCCTAGGACAGGTGTCTGAGCATTCACAGTGTCCTGTTTTTATTTTAATTCTGAAGACTAGTATTCATTTTCTTTCAAGGTATCCAATCCATCCATCCATTCATTCATTCATCCCTGCGTTCTTTCAACATGCCTTTACTGAGTGCCTAGCGCACGCCTAAGTCATCAAGAAGTGTACATCTTATTGGCACAACGCCTGGCATGTATTGGGTTTTCAATAAATACTTGTTGAAAAAGAGAAAATTATTTAGACTTGAGCCCCAAGTGGCACAGTCCCTCATTGATTTTTTTTTTTCTCAACATTCTACAAAATCAAGCTGCCTATAAGGTGATTAAAAAGATGTTAAGATGGATGCAACTAGAGATTATCACACTAAGTGAAGCCAGAAAGAGAAAGACAAATACCATATGATATCACTTATATGTGGAACCTAAAATATGACAAAAATGAACCTATCTAAAACAAAAACAAAAACAGATTCACAGACCCACAGAATAGACTTGCGGATGCCAAACGGTAGGGGAAGGAGAGGGCCAGATTGGGAGCTTGGGGTTAGTAGATGCAAATTATTACATTCAAAATGGATAAACAACAGGGTCCTATTGTATAGCACAGAGAACTATATCCAACGTAATGGGATGAAGAATATTTTAAAAAGTGTATATATGAACAAAACTGAGTCACTTTGCTGTACAGAAGAAATCAGCACACTGTAAATCAACTATATGTCAGTTAAAAAAAAAAGATGTTAAGAACTCTGCTTTGGTCGGACTGGCCTTCCAGCCAATGTCCAGAGAGCTGAAGGTCCCCCCATCATGGCAGCAACTTGCTTCTGTGCCAATTTGTACTTGGTACCAGGAAAGCACATGCGTATCCTGTATGCTACACAGAGCAATCACCTCTGCTTCTTTGGTCAGTACCCTCGTTCAGACGCTTCCCACCTCCCGGAGCGGGCGTTCTCCCACGGCGATGGTTCCTTGACGCCCAGTACCACCATCTTCACCTCACCATGCTCCACTCCACGGTGCCTCCCACCAAGCCTATGACGTCAAGTCCGGAGGATAGCTGTCAACACGTTGGGCTGTTAGGTTTTAAGGCTTCCTTAGTTTATCATTATGTGCCATGTGCAGGCAATCACATTGTTCTTTCAGGGTTATTCCTGTCCCTCTTTCTCTGATACCTTCTTTGAAGGCTCGCTATCCACTCCCACTTCTTTCTGTGTCACACCTAGCGTCCTCTCAGATAGGTGTGTTCTTTTTTTTGACTCTTTCTTATTATTTTAAATTATGAAAGTATGATAACACATTTATAGGAGACTTGGAAAATACAGAAGAAGGCTACACATATAATTCCACTATCTATTACAATTATTTAAATGGATAAGTTTTTTCAGTTGGAGTTTCAATGTCAAACTCTCAAAAATTAATAGAATGCCAATAATACAGAGAAGTCAAAGGATATAGGAGACCTGAAAAGCACTATGAACCAGTTCAACACAAGTAAGATTTATACAATTTTCACACAAGAGTAGGGGCACAGAGAATAGAGGAGAAGACAGATTTGAGAACTGAACTGAACTATTCCAGTTCAGATGGGCGTGTTCTTCATCTTCCCCTCCAACTTCACTTTCAGTGACTGTCAGTGAGGTTTCCTCCACCCCATGTGTGGAATCTGCATAACCAACCTGCACACTTTCTTCCTCGTGCCTGTCCTCTGCTGCAATTACATCCTAACGCAAAGCGTCTGATAACAATACACTGGTTATTACCTCCCCCAATGGAGGTAATACCTTCCATCCAATGGAAATTAATACTTCTGGGCCAGGAAGCTCTCTGACTTCTGGTTCAGGGCACAATATGTGAAAGCACTGGTGTTACCAATGGCCTCAAAGCCCTTGGCTCTGGCCACACCAAGCACCCTGCAGTTCCTGGAACTGGCTTCATTCATTGAGGATTTAGCATATGCCATGAAATACCTGAATATTCACTGGAAGGACTGATGCTGAAGCTCCAATACTTTGGCCACCTGATGCGAGGAGCTGACTCATTGGAAAAGACCCTGATGCTGGGAAAGATTGAGGGCGGGAGGAGAAGGGGGTGATAGAGGATGAGATTGTTGGATGGCATCACCAACTCAGTGGACATGAGTTTGAGCAAACTCTGGGAGACAGTGGAGGACAGGGAAGCCTGGCGTGCTGCAGTTCATGGGGTTGCAGAGTCAGACACAATTGAGTGACTGAAAAACACAATGGAATACTCTTTCCTTCCTCCAAGCCCCCTCCAATCCCTGGGTTATTTTCTTAGGCTAACTTCAACACATCCTTAGAGCTCTGCTTTGTGGAGGAAGTTTCCTCTGAGAGCTCTCCCCACCCAGTGGGTTAGCATACTTCGTGACTGCTCCCACAGAGAGTTCCATGCAGACCGCCCTGGGCCCCATCTACCTGCACCTTAGTTGCGTGTTTTCAAATCTGTCTTCCCCTCTATGCTCTGTGCCCCTGGATACATCAGCATCATAGGGATATATCTGCCGTTCTAAAGATTTGGCACACTTTCCAGTGTGTACTGAGAAAACATCAGGGGCTTCCCAGAGGCGGGAACACAATCTCGAGGGAGAGAATGGTGAACGCACAATTCACAAACAAAACCAAACTCCCCAAACACTGTCAAAAGCATAAAGTCTCTGACGAGTAGCTATTAAGGACACACAGTCGAAATTCACTGGGAACAAAAGGCCCGTCTACAACCACTATTTATCACCCAGAAAACACTCTCTTTTTGTTCCATTGTCAATGCTCCACAGACCACATCTACTTTTGGACAGAGGGAGGAAGACAGAGAGGGAGAGAGAAATGAATAGAAATGAGAGTATGGGTTTCGTTTATTTATTTATTTTACACATAAATCAGCTAATCTGTTTAACATTCATATTAAAGTTGTAATCACCTTTGCACACATTAAAATACAAACCGGCCCCAGTAATAGGCCTTAAGAACAACATTACAATAGCTATTAACATATAACAGCTACCTTATCAACTTACAACATCCCTATAAAATAATAACTGCATCCAGGACTGATTTGAGGGAAATTCATTCTCCCGGAGCACTGAAGCCTGACCCAGAGACCGGGGAAGCCAGAGTCGGGCAGCTCTGGCTGCCTCGAGAGGCGGCGTTGGGGTAGTAGCAAGAACACTGGTTGGGGAGACAGAATGTTTGAGCTTTTGTTTCAGCTTTATTACCCACCAGCCTCCCTGATGGCTCAGATGGTAAAGAATCTGCCTGCAAGGTAGGAGACCTGGGTTTGATCCCTGGGTCAAGAAGATCCCCTGGTGAAGGGAATGGCCACCCACTCCTGTATTCTTGACTGGAGAACTCCATGGACTGAGGAGCCTGGTGCAGCTACAGTCCATGGAGTTGCAAAGACACAACTGAGTAACTACTACTACAACTCACTGGAGGTATGACCTGGGATAAATTTCTTAAGCTCATTAAGACTCAGTTTCCTTACCTGAAAAATGGAATGAAAGATTTTTTTTTTTTTCAGTTCAGTTTAGTTGCTCAGTCCTATCCGACTCTTTGCAACCCCATGAACCGCAGCATGCCAGGCCTCCCTGTCCATCACCAACTCCTGGAGTCCACGCAAACCCATGTCTATTGAGTCAATGATGCCATCCAGCCATCTCATCCTCTGTCGTCCCCTTCTCTTCCTGCCCTCAGTCTTTCCCAGCATCAGGGTCTTTTCCGGTGAGTCAGCTCTTCCCATCAGGTGGCCAAAGTATTGGAGTTTCAGCTTCAACATCAGTCCTACCACTGAACACCCAGGACTGATCTCCTTTAGGATGGACTGGTTGGATCTCCTTGCAGTCCAAGGGACTCTCAAGAGTCTTCTCCAACATCACAGCTCAAAAGCATCAATTCTTCAGTGCTCAGCTTTCTTTATAGTCCAACTCTCACATCCATACATGACCACTGGAAAAACCATAGCCTTGACTAGGCGGACCTTTGTTGACAAAGTAATATCTCTGCTTTTCAATATGCTGCCTACGTTGGTCATAACTTTCCTTCCAAGGAGTAAGCGTCTTTTAATTTCATTGCTGTAATCACCATCTGCAGTGATTTTGGAGCCCAGAAAAATAAAGTCAGCCACTGTTTCCACTGTGTTCCCATCTATTTGCCATGACGTGATGGGACTGGATGCCATGATCTTACTTTTCTGAATGTTGAGCTTTAACATGGACCATTTTTAAAGTCTTTATTGAATTTGTTACAATATTGCTTCTGTTTTATGTTTTCCTTTTATGTGGGATCCTAGTTCCCCAACTAGGGACTGAACTCATAACCCTTGCATTGAAAGGTGAAGTCTTAACCACTGGACCACCAGGGAAGTCCCCAGGATCTCTTCTTTTTAGTGTTTTTGTTGGGAATCAAAGAGATCACAAGAAGTACCTGGAGTGTGTCATAGATGCTTAATAAACATTAGTGTGGTAGCCTGCAATGCAGGAGATCCAGGTTTGATCCCTGGGTCAGGAAGATCCCCTGGAGAAGGAAATGGCAACCCATTCCAGTATTCTTGCCTGAAGAATCCATGGACAGAGGAGCTTGGCGGGCTACAGTCCATGGGGTCACGGAGTTGGACAGGATTGAACAGCTAACAACAAACGTCAGGTACTGAATAGGGGCCAGGGCTGAACAGGAAGCTGCAGAGGACTGGGAAAGCTCTAGACAACAGTGTACCTTTCCCACTCATTTATTTCATTTACTCATTCACTAACCATTTGTTGATAGGCACAGTTGATCAGATGATATAAAAAAAATTAAAGCATTAGAGTTTCTCTCCTTGTGGGACTCAAGATTGAGTTGGTAAGGTATCCAGTAAGCAACAAATTGGGCAGGATAGATCACTTGATATAACAGGGTATTTACATCATGTCTGGGAGGACAGAGAAAGGCATGTCTCTGAGCTGCAAACAGGAAATGACCTCATGGCAGAGGTGAGGTTTGAGCTGAGCCTTGAAACAGGAAGTGTATTTCAAAAAATGATGAAAGAATATTTAGGCAGAGGGAATTGCATATGTGAGGACATGAGGGCATGTTTATATCCAGGGAATATTATTTTTTTCTTTCTTTCTTGGCTAAAGCTTGAAGAGCAAGGAGGAATGGAGAGAAGTTGACCCTAGAAAGACAGTTGGTTCCAGATTGAAGAGCACTTTCAGTGTGGGTTGATGGCACAGACTCAGATGCCAGGTGGAGGTGTCAGGGTTCAGTTTACAGACAGAAGGTAACCAGTGGACTTGGCTGAGATGGGGAAGAGTAAATCTGACTTGTATCTTAGGAAGCTACAAGTAGTGAAGAATGACAATGGTGAAGGATGACTCTGGGAAAGAAAGTGAGGAACTTAAGAAGATACTCTAACACTTTGGGCAAAAATGATGAGGATAAGCAGGGTGACAGAAAACAGTTCAGACAAAAATTGTCATAATAAGATAAATGATGGGCTGTGGCAAATTAGAAACAGGAGGTTGGAGATGACGTGCGTTTCAGGTTGAGGTACTGGGAATATGGGGGGATCCTTCACTGAGATGAGGACCACAACAGGGGGTTAAATGATTTTAGTGTTCAGGTGTTGAATTAGAAGAGAATAGGGTATATATGAGATCTCATGGACTAGGAAACAAAACAGCTCACAAGTATATTTTCATTGTTATCTGCTCTCACAATTAGCCCCTAGAACAGGTGCTAGGGGTTTAAACTTGGAACCAGGCCAGACTGAGTTAGAACAAAATCAAATATTTGGGGGATCACTTAGAAACATTAATCCTTAGCACTCTATACAATAGTCGACCATTAACCCAATTGAAATTGCTGAAAAAGTTGTTCTCACATGATTTTGTTGTTGTTGTTCAGTTGCTAAGTCATATCTGACTCTTTGAGACTCCACGGACTGTAGCCCGCTAGGCTCCTCTGTCCATGGGATTTTCCAGGAAGAATACTGGAGTGGGTTGGCACTTCCTTCTCCAGGGGATCTTCCTGGATCAGGGATCGTACTTGCATCTCCTCCATTGGCAGGGGGTTTCTTTATCACTCTGCCACCAAGGAAGTCCCTCTTAAATGATGGGCCTACAAATTTTGATGCTGAGTTTTAAATATTTGAAGCCTGGAACCACAGGACACTTTATAGGATAAACTGTTACCCAAAAGTCTAGACAAAGACAAGAATATGGTGAGTGAGCACCAGAGTGGGTGTTCTTATGTTCACAAGCCTTTCTATTTTGTTTCTTCTAGGGTATTAGCTCAGGGCCCAGGCAGGCTACACTGACCAGCATTCTGTGATTTCCTACCAGACCCTCAAGAAGAACTGATAGCTTTCAGATCCACTGAGAACACGTGGACAGAATGTCATCATCCCATAGAAAATAACCAGGGGGTGTTACATGTGCTACCTGACCTGCCTCTTGAGAAATCTGTATGCAGGTCAGAAAGCAACAGTTAGAACTGGACATGCAACAACAGACTGGTTCCAAATAGGAAAAGGAGTACGTCAAGGCTGTATATTGTCACCCTGCTTATTTAACTTCTATGCAGAGTACATCATGAGAAATGCTGGTCTAGATGAAGCACAAGCTGGAATCAAGATTGCTGGGAGAAATATCAATAACCTCAGATATGCAGATGACACCACCCTTACGGCAGAAAGTGAAGAAGAACTAAAGAGCCTCTTGATGAAAGTGAAAGAGGAAAGTGAAATAGTTAGCTTAAAGCTCAACATTCAGAAAACTAAGTTCATGGTGTCTGGTTCCATCACTTCATGGCAAATAGATGGGGAAACAGTGACAGACTTTATTTTTGGGGTCTCCAAAATCACTGCAAATGGTGACTGCAGACATGAAATTAAAAGATGCTTACTCCTTAGAAGAAAAGTTATGACCAACCTAGATAGCATATTAAAAAGCAGAGACATTACTCTGCCAACAATAGTCCATCTAGTCAAGTCTATGGTTTTTCCAGTAGTCATGTATGGATGTGAAAGTTGGACTGTAAAGAAAGCTGAGTGCCAAAGAATTGATGCTTTTAAACTCTGGTATTGGAGAAGACTCTGGAGTGTCTCTTGGACTGCAAGGAGATAAAACCAGTCCATCCTAAAGGAAATCAGTCCTGAATATTCATTGGAAGGACTGAGGTTGAAGCTGAAACTCCAATACTTTGGCCACCTGATGTGAAGAACTGACTCATTTGAAAAGACCCTGATGCTGGGAAAGATTGAAGGCGGGAGGAGAAGGAGACGACAGAGGATGAGATGGTTGGATGGCATCCCCACTTCGATGGACATCAGTTTGAGTAAACTCTGGGAGTTGGTGATGGACAGGGAGGCCTGGCGTGCTGCAGTCCATGGGGTCTCAAAGAGGCGGACATGACTGAGCGACTTGAACTGAACTGTTATATGTGCTAGAGCTCCAGGACCTAGGGCAGAAGAAAGTCCAGGCCCTGGGTGGGTCCCAAGGAAGAGCTACCCTTACCTGGACCTATCTGTTTGCAACACAACTCTGCCCCTCACCTCCCAGTTCTAGGAGGCAAAGGCAATTCGGCTTTCTCCCTTCATGTGGGAAAGCCTTCTGACCTTCACGGCCTTGCTGAAACCATGTGTCTGGATGTCTGGGGATAAGCCAGGGAGAGTCAAGGGCTGTTTACAATGACCCTCCCCTCTGTGGAGTGGGCTCCTGGCTTGGTGCTGGCAGCTGTGGGGGCTTCTCCCTCCGGCCCTGCTCTCGGCCCTCCCCTGCCCTTGGCTCCAGAGCTGGTGCCTGGTGGGGCCTGTGCCCAAGGAGATGGCTGAGTTCTGCAACATAGGCTCCCTTCCCAGGCGACTCTGCCAGTGATGGCAGCCTTTCAACGCCTCATTAATATTCAAATCTATTCATGTCATTTCAATTTGAATTCTATGCATATTATCAGATAGAACAAAATGCAAATATATACAAATTCATCCATATGAAGAAATAAATAGGGGGAGCTCTGCATAATGGGATTATAATCATTCTCAGGGCTTGTCTCTCCTTTAAATCCCCAGAGCCCCGGGCTCAGGGCGGGTTGTGATGCTCCCCCAGGGACAGTTTAGCAGCGGTATAACCTTTCCTGGACACAGGCCCTCCCAGGGTTGAATGCTGTGCAAACCTATTTGAAGATGCTATCAGTGTCTGCGGATGGTATCTCTCCCTGGGCTTCCAGGGCAGAGCTGCAAGGCATTTTTAGGGTGAGCAGGAGGTGGACACAGACTCAGAGGCCTATCTGGGGATTCTCTGAGAGCTGAAACTCAGCTCTCCTTCTATGGAGTCTTAAGGCATCTGGTGGTGAGGTGAGCGAGAGGGGTATCTTTACCTTCAATGGAGGGAGACTTCATAAAGCCTTTTTACCACACTAATGGAACCCTAAGACCTACATCTGTGGTCCCCATCCTTTTTGGCACCCGGGGCCAGTTTCGTGGCAGAAAACTTTTCCACGGACCCAGGGCATAGAGGGATGGTTTGGGGATGACTCTCATAAGAAGCATGAAACCTAGATCCCTTGCATGTACAGCTCACAGTAGGGTTCCCGCTCCCGTGAGAATCTAATGCCACCACTGCCCTGACAGGAGGTGTGCTTGGTGGTAAGGGGAGCAATGGGGAGCAGCTGTAAATACAGCTGAAGCTTCGCTCGCTCACCCACTGCTCACCTCCTGCCCAGTTCCTAGCAGGTCCATGGCTAGGAGGCTGGGGACACCTGACCTACATGAGCCAAAGTGGTGTCTAATACAATCACAATACACACTCTGCTTTGCTTGGACACACAAACGCATCTTTGAGCCCACAACCCCACGTTCACTGCCACACACTTTATACCCACTCCCTGTACTACCAGCCCAGCCAGAGACTCAACCAGACACAGGGCCCAAAAGAGAAAAGTCTATAGCGAATCCATGGAGGAAAACCTTGTACCCATGAGTCCTTTGTCTTACACTATTGTTGCTGTTTACCTCCGGCTCCATTTCAATGACTCCGAAGACAGGAGGAGTACAGGCTATACAGTATTCTCAAGGAGCATTCACATACTCCACGTTAATGAAGTCAAAGTAAATCACTATTAAGAATCATTTAGTGAGGTTTAACTTCAGACTTTAATAGACGCCCCCCTAATCTCTTCCCCACGGGACCTAAGAAACGTTGCATCTCGGAGCAGCTCCATTGATTAACGTAAGCATAATTTATACCAAGTCATGGTAGGATAGTGTAATAGCCATTCCATACTAAGCACCTTTTACTTGATAATACCCAAGCACTTTATAAACATAAACAGGATGAAAGACAGTTCTAATTTATGGAGAGTGAGACCGAGGCACAGATTTCTCCCACAGAGAGTTAGGACGGAAATGCTGACCTTTTCCTGAAAAAGAGGACCACTCAGCTCCATTTTGACTTTTGGTCCCTGTGGTTGGTGTTGAGTCCTGCTCCCAAGGTCACAGATGTGAGGCTTTGCACCAAGGCCACAGAAGTGGAGCCCAGAATCAAGGTCACCTCTGAAGCTGACTGAGCCCTTTGTAACCTTGCCAAAAGCCCCTGATCATCACTAACCAGTTCCTGACTCTCAATTAGGCAAAGATGCCCACTCCAGTAAACACCCTATAGCACCCCAACCAATCACCTAACACCAACCTTCCAGCAGAAATTTTCTTTGTCTTAAGGCTATACAAATTGGTTATTAACCATGAAAACTGTCGGCTTTCCCTGGTCTGTCAGGAGGCTGGCCCACTGCATTCATAGTGCCCACTTCATCTTTGCTCTTTGTTCTTAATAAACCCCCTCCCTTTTGAAATGTTCTGAGTTTGGAAATTCTTTTCCAATCCATGCTCAGACTGCCTCCACTGTTGGCAAAATAATGAACCCCCAAAGAAGTAGACGCTAGTAAGGTAATACTTAAAATTCTCCAAGCCAGACTTCAGCAGTATGTGAACCGTGAACTTCCAGATGTTCAAGCTGGTTTTAGAAAAGGCAGAGGAACCAGAGATCAAATCACCAAAATCTGCTGGATCATCAAAAAAGCAAGAGAGTTCCAAAAAAACATCTATTTCTGCTTTATTGACTATGCCAAAGCCTTTGACTATGTAGATCACAATAAACTGTGGAAAATTCTGAAAGAGATGGGAATACCAGACCACTTGACCTGCCTCTTGGGAAACCTGTATGCAAGTCAGGAAGCAACAGTTAGAACAGGACATGGAGCAACAGACTGGTTCCAAATAAGAAAGGGAGTACGTCAAGGCTGTATATTATCACCCTGCTTATTTAACTTATATGCAGAGTACATCATGAGAAACGCTGGGCTGGAGGAAGAACAAGCTGGAATCAAGATTGCTGGGGGAAATATCAGTAACCTCAGATATGCAGATGACACCACCCTTATGGCAGAAAGTGAAGAGGAACTAAAGAGCCTCTTGATGAAAGTGAAAGAGGAGAGTGAAAAAGTTGGCTTAAAGCTCAACATTCAGAAAACTAAGGTCATGGCATCCGGTCCCATCACTTCATGGCAAATAGATGAGGAAACAGTGGAAACAGTGGCTGACTTTATCTTTCTGGGCTCTAAAATCACTGCAGATGGTGATTGCAGCAATGAAATTAAAAGACGCTTACTCCTTGGAAGGAAAGTTATGACCAACCTAGACAGCATATTGAAAAGCAGAGAAGCTGGGCTGGAGGAAGCACAAGCTGGAATCAAGATTGCCAGGAGAAATATCAATAACCTCAGATATGCAGATGACACCACCCTTATGGCAGAAAGTGAAGAAGAACCAAAGAGCCTCTTGATGAAAGTGAAAGAGGAGAGTGAAAAAGTTGGCTTAAAGCTCAACATTCAGACAACGAAGATCATGGCATCCGGTCCCATCACTTCATGGCAAGTAGATGGGCAAACAGTGGAAACAGTGTCAGACTTTATTTTTCTGGGCTCCAAAATCACTGCAGATGGTGATTACCGCCATGAAATTAAAAGACGCTTACTCCTTGGAAGGAAAGTTATGACCAACCTAGACAGCATATTAAAAAGCAGAGACATTACTTTGCCAACAAAGGTCCGTCTAGTCAAGGCTATGGTTTTTCCAGTAGTTATATATGGATGTGAGAGTTGGACTATAAAGAAAGCTGAGTGCCAAAGAGTTGATGCTTTTGAACTGTGGTGTTGGAGAAGACTCTTGTGAGTCCCTTGGACTGCCAGGAGATCCAACCGGTTCATCTAAAGGAGATCAGTCCTGGGTGTTCATTGGAAGGACTTATGCTGAAGCTGAAACTCCAATACTTTGGCCACCTGATGTGAAGAGCTGACTCATTTGAAAAGACCCTGATGCTAGGAAAGATTGAGGGCCGGATGGAAGGGGATGACAGAGGATGAGATTGTTGGATGATATCACCGACGCAATGGACATGTGTTTGGGTGGACTCCGGGAGTTGGTGATGTACAGGGAGGCCTAGCGTGCTGCGGTTCATGGGGTCGCAGAGTCGGATACGACTGAGCGACTGAACTGAACTGAACTGAAATTATTTGAGAAGTTATAAAAGTACCTCTTTCTCCAGCTCTATGAAGCCAGCTTTTCCTCATATATTTCAACCAGAACAATGTATTACAACAGATTGAATGCAGCAAGAGGAGAATCCAGCTGTCTGCTCTTAAGCCAAATAGTAGATCAACAACAATAGAATTAGGGACAAACTCAGGTGGCTCATTGATAAAGAATCTGCCTGCCAATGCAGGAGATGCAAGAAACTTGAGTTTGATCCCTGGGCTGGGAAGATCCCCCGGAGAAAGAAATGGCAACCCATTCCAGTATTTTTGCTGGGAAAATCCCATAGACAGAGGAGCTACATGATGGGCTACAGTCGGTGGGGTTGCAAAGAGTCAGACATACATACAAAGGCTGTGTAGTGATATTTTCTGTTTTAATTTGCATTTCCCTGAAGATATATTATGTGGAACATCTTTTCATATGCTTATTTGCAATTTTTCTTCTTTGGTGAGGTGTCTTTTAAAGTCTTGGTGGTGGTTGTGGTTGACCTGCTAAGTCATGTCCAACTGTTGCAACTCCATTGATGAGAGCCTGCCAGGCTACTCTGCCCTCTGTCCATGGGATTTCCCAGGCAAGAACACTGCAGTGGGTTGCCATTTCCTTCTCTAGGATATTTTCCCAATCTAGAGATTGAACCTGGGTCTTATGCATTGCAGGTGGATTCTTTAACTGATTAAACCACCAGAGAAGCCCCTTAAAAATTTTGGTCCATGTTTTACTAGGGTTGCTTTCTTACCACTCGTTTTAAGAGTTCTTTGTATATTTTGGATAATAGTATTTTATCAGATGTGCCTTTTGCAAATGTTTTCTTTGTGGTTTGTCTTCTCATTCTGTTGATATTGTCTTTTGCAGAAGAGACATTTTTAATTTTAATAAAGTCTCATGTATAAATTATTTATTTCACAGATCATGTCTTTTTGTCATTCTCAAAAGTGTTTTCCATAGTCAAGATCAGATCATCTGGGTTTTCTTGTATGTTATCTTCCAGGAATGTTGTAATTTTGCTTTTTATGTTTGGATCCATGATCCATTTTGAGTTAATTTTTGTGAATGTTGTAAAATCTGTGTCTAGATTCATTTTTTGCTTGTGAGTGTCCAGTTGTTTCAGCACTATTTGTTGAAAGACCTATCCTTGCTCCTTTGTAGTGACTTTGCTTCTTTGTCAAAGATCAGTTCACTACACATAGGAGTCAACTGGGCTCTCTTTCTGGTCTCTATTTTCTTTCGTGGGTCTATAATGTATATTCTTTCACTGATATCACAGTGACTTGATTACTGTAGCTTTACAACAAGTCTTGAAGTTGAGTAATGTCAGTCCCCCAACTTTGTTCTTCTCCTACAGTATCATGTTGGCTATTCTGGGTCTTTTGCTTCTAATATAAACTTTAGAATCAGCATGTCAGTATACACAAAATAACTTGCTGAGATTTAGGTTGGGATTGCACTTAATCAATATTTATTTTAAATCTTACTTCACCTTGCTTTGTCACTGTGGATGGGGTTTTTTTTTTTTTTTACCATCCCCATGCCTTAGATATCTTATGTGTAAGATGAGAACAATAACAATGATTTGTAACAACACCTGCCATGGTAATAAGTACCCTTTAGATGTTAGCTATTATCATTATTATTGTATCATTGTCACCATGGTCTTTATTACTAGTACCACACTGGGAGACATAGTTCATTCAGAGGCACAGAGCTAGAATTGGAGTGAGCAGAATTGGAATTTTTTCTCTCTCAAACCAGATTATGCCCTATCTCCCACTCACCACTCTGCCATTTCAGCCTTTGTCATCTACAAAAGAAGGGAAAGAAGGATGAGAAAGCTTCCATAGTTCAAACACACATTGTCACCGATATTGAATCAAGCCACTAAAAAAAAATATATTTGTTAGAAAACAAAATTGAAATGGACACATTTTTAAAATCTTATTGGCTTTATTCAACAGTTCATAAGTTGGCAGCATCCCATCTAGCAAATAGAAAGGAGTTTTGAAGAACTGTACAAAATGTAAGACTTTTACAGGTAGAAAGGGGCAGGGCAAGGTTGTTTCTAGCAGAGTAGCTTGTTTATTGCAAGGTCACTTTCCTTTAGGGGACAGCAAAGGTCTATCAGGCAGATTACCTCACTAGTGCTGACCAGCTAATTCCAGACTGACTGGTTTAAGAATCCACTTCTGTTGATGCTTTAGATTGCTTCCATGTCTTGGCAATTTAAACAGTGCTTCACTGAACACTGGGGTGCATGTATCTTTTTGAATTAAGGTTTTCCTCAGATATATACCCAAGAGTGAAAGACTGAAAAAAATGCACAACCTAAAAGTTCTATTTTCAGTTTTTTAAAGAAACCTCCATATTGTTCTCCATAGTGGCTACGCCAATTTACATTCCCACCCACAGTGTACGGGGAGCTTCCCTTTTCTCCATACCATCTCCAACAATTATTGTTTCTAGATTTTTTTGGTGATGATCATTCTGATACCAGGAAGGTGTGGTATATATATACAATGGAATATTACTCACCCATAAAAAGAGCAAAATAATGCCATTTTTCAACAACATGGATGGACCTAGAGACTGTCATACTGACTGAAGGAATTCAGAGAAAGATAAACGTCATATGATATTGCTTATACATGGAATCTAAAAAAGAATGGTGCAAATGAACTTATACAAAAGAGAAAGAGTCACAGAGTAGAAAGCAAACATGATTACCAGAGCAGGTAGGAGGAAGGGATAAACTGGGAGACTGGGATTGACATATACACATACTATAAATAAAATAGATAACTAATTAAGATCTACTGTATAGCATCAGGAACTCTACTCAATACTCTGTAACGGCCTATATGAGAAAGAATCTAAAAAAGAGTGGATATATGTATATGTATAGCTGATTCACTTTGCTGTACAGCTGGAACTAACACATTTTAAATCAACTGTCCTCCAATAAAAATTTTAAAAATAAAAAAGTCTACTCCTGGAAGAAGTTAAAACTGTAATTAAGTTACGTGTTAAGTCTAGGTTTGGTGACATGGACTTACTTCAAGTGACTCCACTTTGGACCTATTTTCTCTTTTTTAACAGTATTAATAGCCAGGTTCAAATGTAGAAGCCAAATGTCTTTGTCTGGCATTCAAATTCAGTCAGTATCAGCTGTCTGCTGTCAACTAAAAAAAATGAACACCCTAAAAACTGAAACTTATATTTTATTTGGTTGACTTACTGAGGACTTAAGCCTGGGGTACAGCCTCTTAGATACCTCTGGGGACAATTCTGAAGAGATATGGAAAGGGCCAAGATATATAGGAGCTTTACCAAAAAAAGCCCATGGGACTACCCTGGTGGTCCAGTGATTAAGACTGTGTGCTTCCAGTACAGGGGATGCAAGGTTAATCCCCTGTTGATGAACTAAGATCCCACATGCCACATGGCACAACAAAAAAATAAATAAAATCCAACTACTTATTTTTAAAAAGTCCCCCAAAACCAAATGAACAAAAAAGACCAGGTAGTAAGAACATCAAAAGATTCCTGCTAATTAAAGCAAGATTAGATATATCAAGTTAATGCATTTAGTTCTTTTCTATATATGAGAAGGGCAAGAGTCTGGGCTTAATGAAGCTGTTCCTTTGGTATGCACTGTAACTGTTTAGGGCCAGTATTTTGTTTTTATCTCCATCCTGAGTCTCCTTAGAGTGTGCTGTTTGTGGCTGCAGTGGCTGTTGGCTTGACGGCCACATCTTTTGTTTACTGTTACGGCCGGTGACATTCTTAGTCCACACCGCCATCCAGTGCTCTGGAGCTGCCCTCATGGAAGCAGACACTATTCCAGGAGGTACAGACCTCGCCAGCCCATGTGGTGGATCATGACATCAAAGCCCAGGGAGGTGAGGCGCTGCCTGACAGCTAGCTAGCAGCAGAACTGATATCAGGCCCAGTTTACAGATTCCCTCTGCCCTGGGCTGTTTTCACGGGGAGGCTCAAGTGTTCTCTGAAAGAAATGACTAGTCTAAAACCTGCAGCAGCCACAGTGCTGGGTGGAGAACAGAGCGTTGGGCCCCTCTGCGTGGCCCGTGAGCTTGCTCCAGGAGGATCCAGCTAGTTCTGGGAAGATAATGGATTACAGCCAGGGGCTTGTTAACAACACGGGTGATAGCAGTGATTTAGACATGCGTTTTTATTTTATTTTATTCCGGTCACAAAATGCTTTTGTGTTGTTTCAGCCAAATGTTGTTCTGATGCTTCCAGTCTTTGCCAAACTGAGGACCAGACCATTTGCTTGTTTTACTTACTAAGTGAGCAGCTACAGATGGCAAATAAACCGAACATTATTCTTTATTAGTAAAAAGTTAAAACGAAATTCCCTGTGTTTATGGCAAGGCTCCTTTGTTAAGTGAACACAAAGATTTGTTTACATTTCCTTTGTTCTTCCTGGAAACATGCTGCTTGAACCAGCTACTACACTGATTTCAAGATGCCTTATAACCTTTGTTTTTGTTTTTAGGTAAATATGATTTAGAGCTGCACAGACAAATTAAGTACTCTTGCCAGCAATGTGCTAGTTATGTGGCTTCAGACAGATGGCCTCACTTCTCAGATCTCCTGTTCTGTAAACTCAGAACTGAACTCAGCGAGGAAACTAATCAGTTGGATGGATAATCATCCCTCATTTTTAAGTATAAGTTATTCGTGAGAAAAAGGAAAAAAAATACCTGACAATAACAGAAACGTTCATATGCTGCTTGCTGTCTGCCAGACCCTGTTCAAAACACTGTGTGTAATTAATTTAATCCTCACAGTAACCCTATGAGGATGATAAAATTATTGGCCTAATTTCACAGATAACAAAACTTGAAGCACAGAGAGGTTACATAACTTGCCCAAAGTCACACAGCTGATAAGCAGCAGAACCAGGATGTAAATTTAGGCATTCCAGTTTCAGAGCCTGTGAGGGTTGATTTCATCTGGTGGATCAGCCCATACTAAATTGTTTTCAATAAATTTGAGTACAGCTTCAGAGAATACTGGCTTCCCTGATGGCTCAGACTGATTATAATACAGAAGACCCGTTTGATTCCTGGGTCAGGATGGGTTTGCTTGGAGAATCCCATGGACAGTGGAGCTTGATGGGCTACAGTCCCTGGGGTCACAAAGAGTCGGACAGGACTGAGTGACCAGTACTTTCACTTTTCAGAGAATGGTTGAAATATTCCACCCAGCTGCAGGACTCTCTGTCTCTGGGCTGATCTATGTTCCTAGAAGAAAAAAAGTGAAGAACTGTGTGTCTGTGAGTGTATCATGCGAAGTAACTGGGCTTTGGGAACAAAAGAAGTTAAGTTCCTGTTCACCCTTTTATGTTTTATGCTATGAGGGCCAAGAAGCTTGCTGGGATTTTAGGCAACTGCCTATGGGTGGACCGTGGCGGGGGTGGGGTGGGGGCGGCGCTGGGAGGTGGGGACAAAGAAATAAAGTAGAAATGGCTTTTTTTTCTTGACTAAAACTCAGCAGTCATGAGATGCCTTGGTGGTGATGTCTTACCACTGAGATGCCTGGCACCCAAAAACTATTGTCCTGGCCTCTGGGGAGTGAGGTGGATATTGGCTGGCTTTGATATTTAAAATAGGTAGAAATCTGGGAGGAAGAGCCAAGCTGTGGGAGTACCTGGGAGCTGGTACACCTCTTGCCACTGAAGACACCCCTACAACTCAAAGCTGGACCTGTGCTCCCGAAAAGACAGGAAACAGGATGTAGCTTCAAAGAGAAGGGCCTGCAGGGCGTATCAGGTCAAGTGAGGCGCTTGGCTTTGGGAGGGAAACCATAACACCAGTCAGACCACGTGGCAAAGTCTTAGACCCATTCACCAGATAATCCTGGCCGGAGGTAGGGCAAGATCACAGCCCTGCATGTATGTGGAAATGTGTAAACCCCAGCTCTTCTTTAAGGAAGAAGTATGAATTCTATCCCCACTCCTCCATGGAGTTCAAGCTACCAAAGCCATCCGATGGAGTGGAAAGTGCTAGGTTTTGGAACCAGGGAAAGCTGAACCAGACCTGACACGTCACTTAACCTCTCTGGTCCTGTGTCTCCTCATTGTCGAGCAGCTATAACAGTCCCTCCTTTGCAGGGTATTGGACAGGTAAATATTAAGGCAAAGCCCCTGGCATATGGCAGGACTTAGAGTCTGTTTGTTCTTACCTCTGAACTAACCAGCTGGCACAGTTGGACTTTGTCTAGCTGCTTGACTGAGCCTGAGGACCCAAAGCTGTTAGTGTTGGAAGCTTGGGGTATAATGTACAACTTACTGTGTGACCACAGGGCCAATCAGCTAATCTCTGAGACATCTCCTTGTCTGCAGCCAGGCAATGTGATTTCTGTGCATTTCCTACTTTGCGGGATTGTTAGAGGCTAACAGGAGACAAGGTAAAAGCATTATACAGAAGTTATTATAAAAATAACAGAGGGACTTCCCTGGCAGTCCAGTGGCTAAATCTTTGTCTTCCACCGCAGGGGGTGCAGGTTCCATACCTGGTTGTGGAGCTAGGATCTCACATGCCTTGTGGTCAAAAAAACAAAACAAAAAAGAGAAGCAATACTGTAACAAATTCAATAAAGACTGTAAAAATGATCCACATTAAAAAAAAATATTAAAAGGAATTTAAGAAAAATAAAAATAATAGATCATTGGTTAACATTTTTGAGTGCTTACCTTTTGCCATGGGGCTTCCTGGTGGCTCAGATGGTAAAGAATCTGCCTGAAATGTGGGAGACTGAGGTTCAGTCCCTGGGTCAGAAAGATCCCCTGGAGAAGGGAATGGCAACCCGCTTCAGTATTCTTGCCTCGAGAATTCCATGGACAGAGGAGCCTGGCAGGCTACAGTCCATAGAGAGTCGGACACGACTGAGTGACTGAACACTTTCACTTTCACCTTTGCCGTGTGTGTGTGTGTGTGTGTGTGTGTGTGTGTGTGTGTGTGTGTGTGTGTGTGTGTGTGTGTGTGTGTGAAGTCGCTCAGTCGTGTCTGACTCTTTGCCACCCCATGGACTGTAACCTCCATGGGATTCTCCAAGCAAGAGTACTGGAGTGGGTTGCCATCTCCTTCTCCAGGGGATCTTCCAAACCCAGGGATCGAACCTGGGTCTCCTGCATTCCAGGCAGACGCTTTAACCTCTGAGCCACTGGGGAAGCCCTTTGCCATAGCCAGTTTAAATATCTTCCAAGTCTCTCCTGATTTAATTTTAATCCTCTCACAGTTTTGAAAGGTAGAGTCTTCTTTATTATTTCTGTTTTTTAGTTGGTTAAACTGAGGTATAGAAAAAGTTAAGTAACTTGCCCAAAGTCACCCAGGATAGTGGGGACAGACACTGGATTCCAACACAATCAAATTCCAGAATCTGCCCAATGAAGTATTAATAACTATGCTTAGATTGGCATTGTTGTGTGACGGCTATTTCTATGCTTCTTTTCTACAGAGAGTGCATAGTTATCCATTCTTTAGGTTCCCAATAGAACTGCACAGCCATTCCAGTAGCTCCAGAAAACCACCTGTAAACTGGTTTCTACTCTCTGACCACACCTCACACGTTAGGAACACATGATACATGCCCTTCACACGCATGACTCATTCCTGTGGAGCTGCCCAGACCTTGACAACCTCTCTACCCAATTTATGGTGGAAAATTAAAGCAAATAGTGAATGATTTATTGTTGGCCTTTATGAAAGCATTTACAGTCGTCCAAGTGGTTAAATTAGCCAGTTGTTGTTGTTCAGTCACTGTCTTGTAATGCCATGGACTGCAGCATGCCAGGCATCCGTGTCCATCACCATATCCCAGAGCTTGCTCAAAGTCATGGCCACTGAGTCAATGATGCCATTCAACCATCTCATCTTCTGTTGCCCTCTTCTCCTCTTGCCCTCAATCATTCCCAGCATCAGGGTCTTTTCTAATGAGTCAGCTCTTCACATCAAGCGGCCAAAGTGTTAGAACTTCAGCTTTAACATCAGTCCTTCCAATGAATATTCAGGGTTGATTTCCTTTAGGATTGGCTGGTTGGATCTCCTTGCAGTCCACGGGACTCTCAAGAGTCTTCTCCAGCACCACAGTTTGAAAGCTTCAATTCTTCAGTGCTCAACCTTCTTTATGGTCCAACTCTCATATCCATACATGACTACTGGAAAAACAATAGCTTTGACTATACAGACCTTTGTCAACAAAGTGATGTCTCTGCTTTTTAATGCATTGTCTAGGTTTGTCATAATTTTTTAATTTCATGATTGCAGTCACCATCTGCAGTGATTTTGGAGCCCAGGAAAGTGAAATCTGACACTGTTTCCACATTTTCTCCATTTATTTGCCATGAAGAGATAGGACCAGATGCCGTGATCTTCGGTTTTTGAATGTTGAATTCTAAGTCAGCTTTTTCACTCTCCTCTTCCACCTTCATCAAGAGACTCTTTAGATCCTTTTCACTTTCTGCTGTTAAAGTGTTATCATCTGCATATCTGAGGTTGTTGATTTTTCTCCCAGACAGTCTTGATTCCAGCTTGTGCTTCATCCAGCTGGACCTTTCAGAGCCTATACTCTCTATATATGTTATATAAGCAGGGTGACAAAATGCAGCCTTGATGTACTTCTTTCCCAGTTTTGAACCAGTCCATTGTTCCATGTCAAGTTGTAACTATTGCTTCTTGTCCTGCATACAGGTCTCTCAGGAGGCAGGTAATGTGGTCTGGTATTACCATCTCATTAAGAATATTCCACAGTTCATTGTGATCCACACAGTCATAGGCTTTAGCATAAATTAGCCAGTTAGATATCTCAAAAACAAGTTGTCAATAAAATTCTATTAAATTCAACAAATTTACTGTGCTCTGCCTGTGCTGCCATACACTTAGGCACTTGTGGCTATTTAACTTAAATTTGAAAGTTCAGTTCCTGGGACTTCTGTTGTATTCAAGTGGTTAAGACTTTGCCTTCCATGTGGGGTGTTCAGGTTCGATCCCTGGTCAGGGAGCTAAGATCCCACCTGCCTCATGATCAAAAATCCAAAATGCAAAAAGCAGAAACAATTTTGTCACAAATTCAATGAAGACTTTAAAAATGGTCCACATTAAAAAAATAAAAAGACCTCAGTTCTTTAGTCAGTATAGTCATATTTCATCTGCTAAATAGATCAACTTGTGACTACTAGCTACCAGTTAAACAATGTAGATTACAGAACATGTCCATCATAGCAGAATGTGCTACTGGATAATGCTGCCAGATGGTAGGATACTCTGAGGATGCAGTGATGACCAAAACATTCTGCCTGCCCCTGAGGGCTTACTGTCTAGCAGTGAAGACAGCTGCTTAGCAAGCCATCCCAGGTTGTAGTAGGGGAAGGACAGAGGGCAATGGGAGGTATTGAGGAGGGGGAATCTACCCAAGGATGAATGGTCAAGAAAAATGAAGTCAAAGAAAACTCCATAAATGTTATTGAGTAATTGACCAATTTTTAAACTTTGTTGTACTTCAGTTCAGTTCAGTCGCTAAGTCGTGTCCGACTCTTTGCGACCCCATGAATCGCAGCACGCCAGGCCTCCCTGTTCATTACCATCTCTCGGGGTTCACTCAGACTCACATCCATCGAGTCAGTGATGCCATCCAGCCATCTCATCCTTGGTCATCCCCTTCTCCTCCTGCCCCCAATCCCTCCCAGCATCAGAGTCTTTTCCAATGAGTCAGCTCTTCGCATGAGGTGGCCAAAGTACTGGAGTTTCAGCTTTAGCATCATTCCTTCCAAAGAAATCCCAGGGTTGATCTCCTTCAGAATGGACTGGTTGGATCTCCTTGCAGTCCAAGGGACTCTCAAGAGTCT